>JBBPFP010000126.1:3134604-3149549 GCA_037974795.1 Kaempferia galanga | reverse complement strand
ACACAAACCTAACCAGAAAACTAAATCCCAAATATTATCTTATTCACAAATCCAGTTTTATTCAACCTCACAAATTTTGAGGATTATACTGCTTAAATTGGATATAATACTCTGTTTATTGATAATCACTACAAAATGTTTACATATCTCATTCTTTCCTTGAATTGAAGAAGATGCAATACAAACTCATTCATAAATTTACAATTATAAAATAGAAACCAAATTTTATTCAACATCAATCTCACAAAATCGAAAACACCCATGAACTAAGATACTTATGACCTAAAGCTTAGATTTTTTGCACAAGAATAACAAATTTGTCAAAATTTAGAGCAGAAAATGATAACTTACTGATGATTCTTGGGTTGAAGGTGAAAATAGGGTTCTGCCGATTCTTTGATTTCTGCCTTCAGCATAGATTGAGATGCTTTAGGGTTGAAGTAAGGAGAGGTCAGGTCATCACCAATGGTTTATAGGGGAAGTCGAAAACTGTGTCGCCGATGGTTTGGAGCCACGGAGGCTCAAAGTAAGGGGAGGGAGTGCGTCGTCAATTGGGAAAGAAATAAGCAAAAGGTTTTAAGTTAGTAAAGGGCAAGTTGATAATTTTATATGGATTATAGAGTTGAAACAAATAAAACAATTTGGTTAGATATTCGGAAGAAAGAAATTTTGACACAGGGAAGGCAGTGAATGCAAACCTTCAAGTTTGTACGGTATTTTAGTAACGTGGGTTGTAAGTGTCCTAGATTAGGGTTTCCGAAAAGTGTTCTAAGTGGGGGCGACGGGAATGGCAGCGTCGGAGGACCGATCCGAGGGCGACAATGGAGCCGGAGTTCTCCTTTACTACAAGTATGCCCCCGTCCCAGATATCGCCTTCCTCGTCCGCTTCTACGACTCGAACTGCCGATCTCTTGCCCTCCTCGGTCGCGTTCGCATCGCTTCCTCCGGTGTCAATGTCACTGTAAGCCCTTTTGGATGCTTCCGACAAGCACCGCTCGTGATTTTTGTTCTTCGCGTTTTCGTATTGGCGGAAGTTTTGATCCTGTCATTTATAACTTTAGGTTGGTGGAAAGATGCCGTCTTTGGAGAAGCACATTGCTGCTTTGAAATCCATGAGCTTATTTGACGACACGGACTTCAAGCTTGCGTCCTGCGAACATCCGTCGGATTCTAGAGTTACGAGAGAATGTGGGTTTACGGAACTCTCAATTCGTGTGGTCAAGGTATCCTCTTCTTTGTTTTGTAATGGAAAAAGAGAGAACTCCATTTTGGGAATGTAATCATTTAATCTTCTAAGATTGGTAATCGAGATTCTATGACTATGACGGTAATTACAGGAGTTGGTAACATTCAGGTCCGATCCTCTAGCAGAGGTTCCCAGAGTTTGCGATGCTGGGAGGCACCTCTCTGCGGCAGAGTTTCATTCTGTTCTCCATGATGCAGGTGAGTGGGTGCTTTTGAATGAGCAACTAGTGTAAGTTAATGATTTAGTTTTTGTTCAATTATTGATGGAGCACAGTAATTCCAGGAATTAATATGGATTCCAAGGCTGATAAACAACTTGTTCTGTTGGATGCAAGGAACTTATATGAAACACGGATTGGGAAGTTTAAGGCCACAAATGTGGAGACTCTTGATCCAGAATTAAGACAATACAGTGATCTAGCTTCTTGGATTGATCAGCACTCTGAAAAGCTGCATGGCAGACACATTCTCATGTAAGTATTATCCTGGTGGGATTCTTCGCTCTTAACAATATTGATCACTGTATGACCACCATAAAATAGCACACGGTAGACATATACACAACCATAAAATAACTTATAAGTGCAGAACTTATTTAAACTGTCTGGATATACACTGACATAATGTAAATGGACTCATGCAATAGAAAATAGCATAGTCCAATATAAATGCAAACGGCAGTTGGATAGTAGAGAAAAATGTTCAAAATAACAAACTTGCCTCCCACGTAGTCATTAGACATCTCTGAGTACGACCTCAGCTGAAAATAAGTCCAAACTTGGCTCATCACCTTGACTCTGTTAAATTGGGGGTTAAAGGAAATGGGCCATGAGCATAGAAGTGCAAAATGAGGTAAGAAGAGATGTTTATGGTTGTCTCTAAAGGAAAAGAAGGCAGTCAAGGTCAGTAGGCTATCTATGGTGTAATAATTGCTACAGCTTTTGGCATACATTAGACACGTGTAAAACATATATATTTGTGTGCTCCAACTTAGTGCCCCCAAGGAATTAATGTTTTCTGCATTTTTTTATGGCAACAATTCAGGTACTGCACTGGCGGTATTAGATGTGAAACTGCTTCAGCTTATATTAGATCAAAGGGTGCAGGTTTTGAGAATGTTTTTCAGGTAAGCTCTTCCTGGGAAGGTTTACTGCCATTTTTATTACTGTTGATAAGGCCTTTTTCTTCCTTCCTTGGAAATTACCATCAGAACCTTGTTAGCAATGATCACATTATTATAATTACTGCTTAGTCATTCCGATAGAAGTTTCCATTGAAAAACTTTACATCCTTGTGCAAGCTGTTAATTATCCTCAGGTTTAGTCCCTTAACCATATTTTATAGTATTTCTGAACTCCACATTGCTTGAAGATTTTTCAAGATGAAAGCTAACACCACCATGACTGCATAGCTATTTCCAAGTTTAAGATAACCACACTGCAAAAGTAGAATAATTCATGAGGTGAACATGTAATCATGTATTCTTCATGATGTCATTGCATTAATTTTTGGGAACTTGATTGTTCAAGTTAATTAGTAGAAATACAACTTTGTATCTTTTTTATTTTGCTCATCTTCGTGTTATTCCTCTCCTGTGTTCTCTGTGAAAGTTGTTTGGCGGAATTCAGAGATACTTGGAACAATTTCCAGCTGGTGGTTACTTTAGAGGGAAGAATTTTGTTTTTGATCACCGGTGAGTTACTGATGTTCTGGCATAGCTATCAAGCCTTCATGGTTAGCATTGCATAATATTTGCCGTGGTTTGTACTTTGTATTGAACTGGGTATCAAATTCCACTTTTTTGGTCCATGGACAGTATTGCAGTTGGAAGTAAGGACACAGATGTTATTGGCAGTTGCCTGCTTTGTGGTATTTCCTTTGATGATTATTCCTCTCGTTGCCGGTGCCATTACTGTAGAATGCTGGTTTTAGTCTGCTATGATTGTCAGGTTAGTGTAATGTTCTTTCCAATTTCATGACCATATTTTTCTTGCTAAACTTTGTTTTTATTGCTGCTTGCATTTAAACAGAAATTTGTACTTATATGTAAAAAGCAGTTTTAGATCCTGACATGTTTCTTCAGTTATTGTGTCTAGATATATTTGATTTTAAAAAATGTATTGATGAATGCATAACTTGACAATGCCCATTCATTATTGCATGAATCTATGATATGCTTACTGCTGTAATGAACTTGTGCCCAGGTCATTTCCTGCAGAGTTTATGTTTGTGAGTTATGCCGAAAAAATGGCAAGGGAAGCAATCCAATGATGTTACAGGAGGATGAGCATGAAGATATTTCACCTGATTCCTTGGAGGAAATGGGTATTTCCAATTCCAGCTTTCCTGATATCACACCAGCCCAGTTCCCTAGGACTCATGGTAAGGTCTGTATTCATGTTAAAATCAAACAATCTTCTTGTTGGGCCGTTGGCCATGAAAAAAAAAGAAAGAAGTTGTGTTCATTTTTTTCTTGAAAGAACACTAGAGTTGAGAAACAAGATAATATATCCCTGCACCTATCATTGTATCGGTTCTTGCTAGTGCTTGTTAAATGAAATCTTATTTAGGTCCTTAAGATAAAAAAGAAGGAAATGTTCTATATCTTTTCTTCATTTTATGCCCTTCTCTTGATGTTGTGTGCGTTTGAGTGTCCTTGGTTGCTGTTTATCCTGGTCAATGTAACTCTCATAACTATATTTCCTTTAATTATGCGGCATTTTTTTCCTCTGTTATTCAGGTAACAGCGGGGACCGAAAGCTAAGGATTCTATGCTTACATGGGTTCAGACAAAATGCTTCAAATTTTAAAGGAAGAACTTCATCACTTGCTAAGAAATTGAAGAACATGGTGGAATTTGTATTTGTCGATGCTCCTCATGAACTACCATTCATATACAAGCCACGTTCAAGTGACAGCAGTTATGTGCAACAGTCTCCACCACCAGAAATGAATTGCAATAGGCGATATGCATGGCTTACAAGTGAACATTTGAACCTCCCGGAGGAACAATGTTGGAGGATGACAGATGTTCTGTTCGATCCCTTGCAATATCAACAACAAACATTTGGCTTTGAAGTATCCTACCAACACCTCAAGAATATAATCTCTCATATGGGACCATTTGACGGGGTCCTCGGTTTCTCTCAGGGGGCAGCTATGGTTGCCTTGTTTTGCCAGCAGCAACAGCGAAGCGGCCATGCGATGGACTTCCAATTTGCAATCCTATGCTCAGGTTTTCTGCCAATTCCATGGGGGTCCAAGGAGTCGATAAGGTGTCCTTCGCTTCATTGTTTTGGCAGTAGCCAAGGACAAGATAGGCAGATTGCAAATCAAGCAAGCAGGGAACTAGCTGGTATGTTCGACGAAGAGTGCTCCATGATCATGGAACATGAGATGGGTCATATAATCCCCACTAGGTCGCCTTATATTGATCAAATGAAGAATTTCCTAAGACGCTTCCTTTGAATCCCTTGGAAACGAATCCAGTCATTTTCATCCTGTATGAAAATGTCTTGTATGGGAGTTTGTTGAGTGGTTCCTAGACTGAAATAGTTCTCTGAAATGGAGCTTAAATTAATGACAAATTTCCATCTGTTTACAGAAAATAAATTGTTGAATTAGCAAACCTGCTGGTTGTTTTGTTCCGTCTGCAACTTTCCATGTTTTTGGGGAGGTTTTGGTGGTCTTATAACTGTAGTTTTAGAGTCAGAGGCAATCGAATTTCGAGATCCATCTTTTTTTTTTTTCTTTTTTTGTAAAAGGAAATTCATAGATAAACATGTTTAAAAAAACCAAAAGAAAGTAAAATAATAATACGAAAAGTTAGAGAAGACAGGAAAAAGAAAAGGGCATTCACTGCCGGTGATAATTACTCATCGATTTAATGAGCAATGCACTTAATCTCCGCTCTTCAAAACATATTTCTTCTTCATTGTGAAAATTCAAAATTTAAAGTTGTCCTTGGGGAATTTAAATTATAATCATATGACTAGGAGTGAATAAAATCTCGATTAAATCAAAATAATCAATCAAACTGATTTATTTTAGAAATTAACTTTTATTAATTTAAAATTTATTTATTTTTGAAAACACATATCAATTTATTTAATTTTATATTGATTGTAAATTTTAAAATTCAATTAAACTCGATTGCTCAACCAACTATACAATCAGTTATACACATAATTAGCCCCCAAAATTATGGTGCAACGGTAAGGACGTTTAGTTATCTCTCAGGCACCCACAGTTCGAGTCCCAGCTATGACATATTTGTAGAGATTTTTCCTCCAAATAGGATTCGTAACTAAGGGATGTTAAGCTTCTCGGCTGTCCACCGTGAGTGCTTCCCGATTTACCCTGATGATCAGTGAGAAATTTCCGTGGAGCTGGACCAACCACCCCCAAGGATAGTCAATAAGAGGCTAACTGAGCTTATTATAGTTATACACATAATTGATATAATAAAAAAATTGATTAATTCACAAATCAATCCTAATATATCAATTCGATTGCCCAATTTGTCGAAATAAAAAATTACAACAATTTCAATTAGTATCTGAATGCTCAGCCCTACTGGATTTAGTCAATAATATTCTTTTTAAAACTATAATCTGTGTAGAAGAGAGGAAAAAAATATGGGATAAAATGTTGAAAAAAATAACAAATAGATTGCAAAATAAAATTTACTAAAATTGTGCTAGGAATTATATTTAGAAAAAAATTACTACCATAATTTTCACATACAACGTAACGTATACTCATTCTTATCTGTAAGATTTTGAAACTAGAGATATCCGGAGACAAAAGGATGTATGTACATTAGACAGATCACAAGAGTTTGATTAACTTGCAACATTTTGACATATCTAAATGTAAAAAACGAAAAGACATTGTACATAGGTTCATTTCGACACCATAGCATATTGAATAACACAGTTAGCATATCGTAGCAGACTCTGATGCTACAATTCAGCTACAAAGGAAACACATTGTCAAGGGCAAAGACTTCCGCAAGCAGTTCAGTGTAAAAAAACAAAGGAGATATCAAAGACTAGTCTAAAAGAATAAATAAATATTCGACCGATCGCAGAACTCAGGCGCGTTATGGTTGTAGCAAGATTCGTTATGTCGCTGATTTTTGAGGTTGAAATATCACAAATCTACCTGAAAGGACTGCAGTGTAGCATAGCTTCCAATATTCCTTGCAGGTAATTTGCATCCAGGGCATTGTAGAAGGCAAGCGAGTACCTAATGTCGATGGGAATCTGCAGCAATATCCAAACTCTTTTAGTCCAGTGCAACAATTTGTTCGAGACTATTAGGAAAAGTTGTCGCGCACATAACCTTTGACCACTGAGAATTCCATGTGCCAGTGATGTAAAAAAGGATGGAGTAACCCCATTAAATACACCTCCGTAGTAAGGTAGAATAACTTGTCCTGAAACATATTTGCATCAAAATTAGGACTAATAATCAACCCCACAAAGATGGGAGTAATACTGATCATATTCAAGTAAAAACTTTATATCATACCAACTGCATTCCCTCATTATTTGCAATGAGAACAAGTATTTGCAAGCTCGAATGAAAATCATTCACAGTTCTATTTCTAATGACGGTACACAACTAGTTTAATGTGGCTCAGTTCACTTCCTACTATGACCAACTAACAAGTGGCAGAATCTGGACGAAACATTTCCAGTAATAGGTTAATTATAGTCGTCCCCCAATTACTCCAAGATTTTTATGGGGCACTAGTAATTTAAATTTTATCAATAACAGAGAAAATTGTTTAATGCTTTACGCAGACACAATTTTGTATGAAATACTTAAAAGTTGTTCCCCTGCAGATATACTCCACAGAAATTATTAGCCCACTCCATATATTTATTATTGGCTTGATGGCCCAAATTATTTGGGAGATAATAAAGGAAAGAGATTGTATAGAAAAATAAATGCATGGAGCAGGTCTACAATTCGTTGTGATAATTAGACACGATCAATTTGTGTGCTCAACAGTTTCTTGTGTTGTTAGATTGTTGCATACGACACAAAATAGACAACTGAAAATGTAAAACTACAGGAAGATTAGTGATCATCCATATTTTGCCACAGAATACAAACAAATGGAAGCTGAAAATTTTAGTTTGTGTTACCTATCGTAGCATAATTACAGCAAAGAAGTGAAACCAAAAAGCCTGATTCCCCACCACGAAAGCTATCACCCTGCCTTCCATCGAAACAAGGTGGTGAATAAAATTCATCAGTAATTCCATTACCAAAATCTAAGACTTCAAACCATATTCCAGAGGGAAACTTCCTTCGACTCATGATCCAAATCCACATCTCAGCATAGGGAGTAGCGTGAAGCAATGAAATAATAACCTCAAATATAATGGACAGGAAAATAATGGTTGTTATCAAACTGGTGAGGAAAATGTAGAAGACAGAAGTGGTTGGAATCAGCAACAGAAGTGGTGTAAACAAAAGAGAACCAACAACATGCTGCTCAACTGTGTAGTCATAACTATCCAAGCGTTGCCGAAGCGGATTGCGCTTCTGTCCACTGTCAGTATAGAAAAATGAACAGTTCACAAAAAAATTATAAAAGAAAATTCTAGGGACAGAAGAAATAACCACTATGAAAACTGAACAAAAATTTGGATCTACATTGTAAATCTACACATGATAGAAAATTTCAATTTTCAACAGATAGAGCTGATTAGTTATATGTATATATATAAGTAGAAAAGTTAGCTAACTTTAGACATGCATGTATCTATCGAGTTAAGAAATGGCATACTAGTAAATAGAAATGAAGATGTGTTTAGGATAAAGGGTCTAAAGCCAACATCCAAGAGGAAGAGATTACTGGCATATGATAATCGAGCTAAGTTTCATTGGAGGGTGTGTCATAGCTAACATCAATGGTTGCTGGTGGATGTTGTGGAAGTTTGGGGCAAAAGGGTGGAGATGCTTCCATGTGGCTAGATTGAAGAAATGTTGTAATGGGAAGTACCGACAAGGAGGGCACTGCCTTTGTTGTACATGATCTAGTTTGTTAAGGATCTGGTAGAGGCATTGGAAGGTGTAGATGGTTTTGGACACTGTTGTCACATGAAGCATGGACTCAATCTACAATTAAAAGGCCAAGGGAGGTGCTACTTCAAGGAGTCAGGAGCAAAACATTGTTAAGATGAATAAAATTGTAAAACCAATCAAACAAAAACATCCCTCTTAATAATCCTTGCTCTTCGAACAGGCAGCATCACAGTATAAGACACAGAAGAAGAAAAGACTACCATTTGGAGGGATACATGTGAAGACTCAATTACAGGGTCACACATGCTATCCGCTATTTTTTCCCCCTTTCTTTGCATACTAGAAATCTGACTTGAAGCTTTAGGCCACCCGACAAAGGCCCCACACTGTCACCACTAGCCCTACCTGCAGCAAACTAACACAAATATGGGAAGACCTATTCCTCTACAGAAGACTTGTAGAGATCTCCTCATTGCCACCTTGCAGACTGGCACTAGCACCACAAAGGTTTTGCCGCTACCAAATCCATCAGACATTCGTGACCACCAACGAGAGAACTTGTTCCTCCTCCCCCATCTATTTCATCGCCATGGGCTAACTAAGCCATCACTACTCCCAACGACTATAATCCTTCCTACTAGTGACCACTGAATTGGTACCATCAGCACATCACAAGCATGTCAATTTCAGAAAACACATGTTCTCTTATAATCCAAAACATTTCTATAATTGTTTCAAAGGACATACTTTAGAAGGTAAGATTATGAAATTCAGAATATGAGAAAGCATTCTCAAATTCTGAAAGAAATTACCAGAATAGACGCCATAAAGAAGCTAAAGCCTGAATCTGCTGCGAAAAGAGAAAAGATATCATGTGGTGCAGAATACAAATATGAAATGTTGCCAGTTTAAGCATGTCAATGCACAAGGCCACTGGTATAGTCAGACCAAAAACTATCCCCAACAGTGCAAGAACCAAAGTATAATACCGCAAAAAAACACCCATAAAGGACCATAGGGTAGAGAAAACTTGAATTGTATTGAGAGAAATTATGCCTATAAGCTCCGCTAGCTCATTATTCAGCTTAAAACCAGCTGGGACACCCATTAACCATACAGAACCTGAGCGCAACAGGTCATTAGTTATTTGATGAACAATAACCGAAATCCATGAACAGATAGTTTCAACATTAGCTGACAATAGGATTCCAAGAACAATCCCAAAGGTAACATCCATCAGAACATTAGACCAAATGAAGTGCTTCCTTAATGCAGCTTTGTGAGAATATTCAACACTTGAGTTGGAAATGCTGAAAAGATATTATCATAAGATAAGAAAAACTCTGAAAAAAAAAAATATAAAACAAAGTTCAGCTTAAGCATATTTGATTACCTGGTACCAGGAGCTTGAAGAGTAACTGGCCAGTACAGAAACTGACAGCTACGAATGTGCACATTCTTGCATGTATGCGTGAATATCTTTGATAATATAGACCAGATGGAACCATGACACAAGGGTTTATGTAAGAATTGAAGGAATATGTATATAATTGTGGAGATAGAAGCTACAATTGCGGCGACCATGTGCCATATGACGGATGCCATTCTCAGCATTCTAAATAAGCAACAGCAAAGTATGAATGTTTTGGCAGCAGGAAAGTAAGAATACAGGTTGGGGTTAGTGAAAAAAAAATGCAAAGGTTAGTACTTTGACACAGAGAAGATGCCGGTCACGGTACTAACAGTGTTTTCCACTTGCTCCAAGAATGTTTTGGCAGCATTTGAACAATTGAGTGCCAAAAGAACTGTCTCCTGGAATAAATAAATTGATGATTTGAAAAAATAAACTGAGAAGGAAATAAACAAAAAAATAAAATAAAAATTGTAAAAGGAAAGTAGTTCACAAGATCATACCAAATTAATGACTATAGGCTTCTTGTAAATTTCCTTCACCCATTTTGGCTTCTTTGACAGCAAATCAATATTCTCAGGAGAATGCCAGGAGCTCAAAGAGACATGACTTACACCAAAGGTTGGGACCTCATATATTATTATCTGGGATTAACACAAAAAGATAAAATTTTGGGATATAGAATATGGAAAATTAAGCACAAATGAAACAACAACAACACCAACAGGAGTTTTTCAAGACTTACATACGTGGAAATCAACAGGGGTGACTATATCACCATTGTTATGCACATGATGCAGATATGGAATCTGTTGATTCCTCTTGTACAGGATTCTTTGGGGTTTACATAGCATCATAAAAATCCAGTTATTGCATCCCATTGAAGACAGGAAGTAAGGTTCTACGAAATTCATACAATCACAGCTCCATTTTCCATTAATTTGACAAGCCTTCAGTTCTTTATAGTATTCATCATTGAACTGTTTCCTGAACGGAAGTCCACCATTCTGACTGAATACTGGTCTTAATTTGCCACCAGAGCAATCAGTTAAGCAATATCCCAGAAGAGAAAATGTGTAAGACTCCAGTCTTAATGGCATCTTTTGATTGACAGATACCAAGATTTCCTAAACAAACAAAACAAGCATTCAATTCTAGAAAGAAACTTTTCAAAATATTTTTGCATCCAAACAATAGGTTGTCAATCGAAATTAATTGTTTTGATCAATTATCAAATTGTGAATTGAAAAGTTCATAAAAGGATCGTAAAATATGTTAAAAAATATTGCTAATTAATTAACAAATATTTTGATATCTAAAAATATGTCAAGATAATATAATATGTCATTGATAGCATAATAGAACAAATGGAATAAGTTGGCAATGATTCTTAACAAGGGACTAAAATATTGTTCGATGCTAGTCGGCCCATGCAAAACGTCGTGTTCTGCCCATCATCTAACATGCAAAACTTATCTGAGAGGGTGAAACTCAATGGAAACTTGAAAAATTGTGTGGCACCAACTGCAATGACAAAGTTTCCACAACCGCAAATTTCAAGTGGCAATGAAGCTTCGGAACATGTCAAAGTTGACCATGAAGTCTCCCTTACCTATTCGATATGATGGAGCAGCTTCTATGATCCATCTGAGACGACAACAAATCTTCCACAATCTAAGATGACTACGAAGCTTCTGCGACCCCAAAGACAACAATGAACCTTTTATGAGTTGTTTAAGATGACAATAGGACAAACAATCTACTCAAGGCTTTCGCAAGCTGCTCGAGACTCCATGAGATTCCATAAGATGACTGGCCAATAAGGTTAAGCCAGTAGGGGTTTCTGTTTTTTTCTCCTCTAATCTTCTTCTTCTAACTTTGCTCCAATTCCGTCCTCCTATTGTGTCCGTGTCTTCGGCACCATGTGTTATCACTGTTGGCACGACACTAAAACATCTTATTCCAATCGGGGACCAAATGTTCAGCTCTTAATGAAATTTAAAGCTGATAAGATGTACTTCTTCTGAATCATTGCATCAAGTTCACATTGGCTAACATCAATTATGTCTCTATTTTTTACCATTATATTTCTATTATATAATAGAAAATTTATCATTTTTATCCTTTTATAGTAAAGTCAATCTAATTTATAGTATATTAACTTTGATTTAATTTCTTGTTTATAGAATCATATAAAATAACATTTCTGTTGAATCAAATTGTATTGAATTGCATCATTGTTATTTTCACTTCTTATCCATATGTAAGAATTGTATTGCTTTATATGTGAAGCGTATCGTATCACATGATATAAATTGTAAATTGTATAATTCTAGCAACTATCTTAACCATAAGAAAAATGAACCATAACAATGCGTCTTCCAATGGTAAAACTACTAGCATACTTTCTAATCAAGTGTAGTAATATTATATCTTCTCGGCAATAATATAATAGTAGAAGTTTTATGCAATATAGGTGACTTAGTTATAGATGACAATCCACCTTCAAAATAAAACTCATCAAATTAGTAAGTTAGCATATTCATAATAGCTGGGACTTCTGCTTGTTGTTGTATATGAATAATAAGTTTATCCATATTCAGTATTAGACTAAAACCTAAAACTCCAAACTTTAACAAGGGTAGCCAAAAGCTATTGGTATAAGAAACTCCAACAAAAATTAAGGATGAGACATCTAGGATAAGTTGCGCGGAACTAGCAACCAGGATTCTTATTCTAGGTCAATCAATTATTAAGTAATAAATGCAAAGCTAACAAAGTAACATGGGTGGTATATCATGTAAAGACTTTTAAGAATAAATTACTTGCAAAATTGGGAAAAT
Organism: Kaempferia galanga; assembly: GCA_037974795.1. NCBI lineage: Eukaryota > Viridiplantae > Streptophyta > Magnoliopsida > Zingiberales > Zingiberaceae > Kaempferia > Kaempferia galanga. The sequence goes on along the minus strand of JBBPFP010000126.1, from coordinate 3,137,006 downwards.
ATTAAACAACTATTCCCTCACCTAAAAATCCTTGTAGTGTTTCTCCTTTAAATATAAAAAGGACAGACATACTACAGAAGGGGGCACTGGAGCAAAAAGAGATATTAGTACACTAGATACTAATCATTAAGTTCCTCAAGAGCTCTAATACTTTGCATTACAAATGATTCAAATGTTCAAAGTTAAAACAACTTTTCATCCAGAATTTTTGCAGTCGCTAATATCATTGCTGCATCTGGGATGCTAAGTTCAACTGAAGCAATCTGATATCATCACACTAAGAAAGCATATTGTTCCCAAACACAATTTGCTGAGAATGTTAGAGAAGCTTCTCAGTATGAACGATATCTATATTACAAAAGCACATTGCTCCTGAACAAAATTTGCTTGAGAATGTCAGAGAAACTTCTTAGCATCTCAATTCATTCCAAATATAGAAAAGAATTAATATCACAAAAAACATATAGGAGCATATTCTTTAATGAAATTTGCTCAAACACTCAAGGTACATTAGTAACATTCTTGCAAATCGCTGACCTCAAGATTAGTCTGAAAAGGAAGGGTTACAATTTTTGCTGAAGAAATTGCAGCTGCTATGACAATGTCAAAAGAATCAACAGAATCCATAAACCAACCAAAGAGAAACAGTCCAGAAGTGGACGTGGAGGTCAAGAGCTGTTGAGGCCACCATACTCTATAATTTCTTCCTCCCATTTTCATAATCTCACTAGCAAAGTTATATAAAGAATAAGAATAAGGTAATATGAAAGTCAACAAGCAATGGTGCAGCATGCTGAAAGCAACCGAGTAACAGAAGCATCAATCCATTAGTATGACAAACAAAGATCAAAACTTTCACAGTCAACTAACCAAAGGAATGCTCATTTTGCATTGGAGGATATGAAGAGGAAAGGACATGAAGAGGAATTAATAGAAGATCCACGCTCTGAAAGAGACTTTGGACACGAGAAGAGTTCCACACATGGGCAAATCTCCCAGTTGCTCTGTTACCAATATTTGCACAGCAAAACTAGGAGCCGAGGCAGCTTCTCCTCCTATCGTCTGGTTCCCTTTGGAACGAAAGCTTCTTCCTCCCTTATTGTGATATCTCTGTAAGATTGCTTTGGCTGGATTCGGCTATAGAACGTTGTTGGTGATGCTGGGACTCAGTGCTCGGGAATCGGGATTGTTTCATTGGAAGCTCGGCCGGTGCTGTCCGGAGATGGCAATCGGGTGGCGCCGCCTCGACCGATGCCCGATGTTGAGGTGGTCACGCCAACGTACCGTGAGGGTTACATTCGCGCCTGGCCGGCGAACAAGCTGCAACATATTTCCAGTTTGGCCCCCCGAGTTTATTTTTCCTTAAAATGAGCTCATAAACTTTTTTAATTTTTTTTAATGTTGTGTTTGCACGAGATGCAAATAAATCGAGTGAGTATTTTTCCATTTCTTTTTCCATTAATTTTAATAGAAATATGCTCAATTATACTCAAATCAAAGTTTGAACAACTCAAGTCGAACATCACTTTGAATTTCATTTTAAACCGTGCTTGATTGATAATCATTTATATTTTTAACCTTCGAATCAAATTTAAATATCACATTTTTGTCAAGCTCAAACTTGAATATTAATATTTTTATACTACTCAATTCAATTGGATTCGTTTGCCCTCTTAATTTGCACATAAAGATAGAGCATAATTAGGAAAAATTTTTTCATCTTCAATACATTTCCCCCCCTCAATTTGAGTGGGTCTTAATTTGCACATAAAGATTTGAGTACAAGGAAATCTTACAAGATCAAAGAATTTTTTTTTATTTATCTTCAATACATTTTCCCCTCAATTTGGGTGGGGGAAGAGATGGCGGAGCGACATACAATGGTGCTCAGCCGAGACACTTGGGTTCGGTCGGCTGGGACAGTGGAGACAAAAAAAAAAAAACAATTTCCAAATGGACAAAAAAAAAAGAAAAACAAGGCTCTTATGCTTACTACTCATACACTGACACAAGTATGAAGTAACAACATCAAGACAAAATAAGAAAAACCTATTTCCAAATTAAAAGTTGAACAACATACCAAAAGATTTTGTGGTTTGATGCAGGGGCGGAGCCAGAATTCTTTGGAAGGGTGGGCCAAACTTAATTACTAAAACAGGGGCATATTTGATTCATTTTTGCTCTGACTTATTAGCAAGAGACTTTTAATCACCCGGGATAGCGGTAGAAAACAGCCACATCAGTTACACTAAGTCATGGATAATTAATTCCATGCAGTTGTGTTACCAACAAATTTGAGGAGAGTTCATCCAAATTTCCACGAGCAAAATTCATCGAATTGGAGGACACACAGTTTTCCTTCAACTGAAAATAACTAACTAATCGAATAGCTTGATGTCGCC
>JBBPFP010000126.1:3070338-3085316 GCA_037974795.1 Kaempferia galanga | reverse complement strand
GCGGAAAAAATATATCAAAATTAATCAATAGTTAAATTTAAAATATGATGGTATATTATTCTTTAAACAGATAAAAGATAAATTATGTAAATATATCAAAATATGATGGTCATCCGCACAAAAGGCATTAGTTTCGTGTAATACCTTTTATATAAAAAATATTATTAATTTTTTATTTATTTTTTTAAAATCTTATGAACTGAATAATAATAATAATAATAATAATAATAATAATAATAATAATAATAATAATAATAGGCGCTCATTCTGATTCAAGTGGGCTCATTATTCAAGTGGTTTGGCCCATTAAAAGCATGGGCTCATTCTGATTCAAACCCAACTGCAATGAATTCTGAATCATGAACAATTCTTTATTTGGATCGATTCTGAGAGGGGCGAAACAAAGCGACGCCGGCCGGCGGCCGCTCCGCTAGACTCCGGCGCATGCCATCGATCGTCAGATGACAAGTGCAGGTAGGTTGATCTTACTTTCATCTGACCTATTGTTAGTTTAATTGTACTGCAAATGGTTGTGATATCGGCGGTGCTTTAATCGGTGATTCCACAACTCCCGCTGGAAATTTGCTTTCTGCTCCGCAAACCTTAGGCTAGAAAACGATGATTCCATGATGGAGTAAAGAGTGCTGGATGGTCTCTCTGACTGCATTTGATCTAATGCCGCGAAATAGAATTCACTTAGAACATTGATTTCAATTTGATAAATTAGATTGGTGGGATTCGGTTGTTGCTGAGAGCTTTAGAATCCGGAGAATAATCCGTAGTGGGCCTTGGCTCCCACGCCATCCTTTTCATCGATCATCTCCCAAGCTGTCCATTGTTTTACTCGGATCTCAAAACGAGCACCTTTGTTTACCGCCCTTCACGCTTGGCTAGCGGACGACTGTTAGAGCCATTAGGAACTGTGAGCCCGCCCTGGACCACTTCCAGTATTTACCCATTTTTTTTGTGTTCCTTATGAAGTACGAGGCATTAGTTTCAAATTTCATTGGATAAGGATGATTTGAACAATTTTGGAGGCACCTATAAATTTCGAGTTAGCAATTCTTTTTTGTTGTGCTGTTCTTACTTGTTTAGAACACTGAAAAGTGAACGACATCGATCTCTTAGCTAATAAGCTTCAGACAGGAGTCATGTTTCATTTCCTTGCTGCGATGCGATGGTAGTATGATGTTCTCATAACAATAACAAGGTAACAAGATTGGACTGGTCATTCGATTATTATCTTTTTGAAAAAATGGAGGAAAAGAGAAAAGTAAATGAACCTGGAGATGCGGATGATCCAAAGCAACGAGAAGAACAAGGCGACTAATAATTAGGTCATGGAAGATGGGGATTCCAGAGTTGGAAGCCCAAGGGGGGAGGCACTGGCGAGAGAGCCTTTTTGTTTGTCTACTTGTGAAAAAGCAAAGGAATAAAGGAAAAAAAATAAAGGAAAAGGATGACCAGAGCAGGCTTTTTTAGTAGGCAAGATGACTGTATTGTACTCTTAACCGGCAACTCACATGCATTTGTTTTCCTTCACAAAAATCTTTTGAAAAGTTGGTCAGAGATTGATCTATTCATGCAAAATACACAATCCCTAAGCTAGTCTCCATATTCTTTCCTTTCTCACAAAAAAGAAAGAAAGATATAATTTCTCTTTTTTCTCATTAAAAAGATGCTTTGATTAATAAAACTGTTGTCGTGTCATCTTCAATGTATTTCAAATATGTGGTAACATTGGGGATGGGAATTTGAAGTGCCCTGATTAAAGGTCTTTAAACTTGCTTATTTCATATTGTGAAAACAATGAAGGTCTCAGGCTGATCACAAAATCAAGACTCAAGGTTGGCTTGGAATTTTCTTTCACAGACATTCTCATATTTCAAGCAACTTAATTAAGCACGATATTTGTGTTTGAAAGAGTTGCCAAACCTGTCTCAATGTAAACAAATTTACATTTAGTTTTCCTCCTCACAACATAGTGCAGAACTGTATGTTAACATCAACATGCTGAAAATCTTTGACCTGCCAAAGCGATGTTTCTGATTAATCCTGATCTTCATCGTCTTTTTTAACAATTCATTGTAATCGTTTACACAATTTGATGATTATCCATCCGACTGTAATAGTTGTGCATTTTTCTTCAGAAAGCTGTCTTGGTTGGTTTCCTCCAATCCCAATAAGAGGTCAAATCGACAAAACAGAGTGATCAAAAGACTGGAGGATTCCGTTGGCCGAGGTTTGATGTATGCATCCGTGAACATCTTTTTTCCACACGCGTTGACATTTTCTGTCCGCTTTTCTTACCGTGCCCTTTCTTTTTTCTCTTATGCATTTGCCATTATTTTTATACACTATTTGACATTTTCTACCAACTGATGGGACAATTGAAGAGCCTTTTGGTTGTCCCTGCCACCTGCCTCTTTCTAATCCCAATAAATTGCATTCAAACAATATTAAATTTCACCTTTTTTGCTTTGAGCAAAAGCCATTGGTTTCTTGCTCGTAGATAGTTTTAAATACTAATGTTCCGAATAATAGTTAATCTCCTGAGCAGGCTTTTGCCATGAAGTTTGCAATTAGTTAACTGGTTGAGTTTGTGGTATACTCCAGATTACATTTGTTCCCAACAATTTTAGATAATTCAAACTAACAACTAGCTAATAGGGGATGTGTAACAAATTGAAATTTCAAATTAACTGGTTTCAGTGTGTGTATATATATGGTACATGTATTAGTTTCCCACAGAACCAATACCATGAAACAAGGATAGAGATATTCTTTAATTGTCCGCTGATTATTGGAGTTCACTCAGGTGTTTCAACTCCTGACTAAACTTTTTCAACAAGTTTCTCGGAACAGAATGTCTGAAAGGTATTATAAAAAGCTTAATTGTCCAAGCTAATTAAACCCTCATGTTTTTTTTTTCTGTATACCATCATACTTTATATTTGAATATGCATGCATATTGGATCATTTGTATTCTTGTAAACATCTACTTAAACATTTAACTCCATCTGTATGAAGACCCAATATTATAAATATAAGTTCGGTCGATTCCAGCGATACTAGCTCATTGATGACAGTGAGATAAAGATATTAAAAGTAGGGGCAAAGCAACAGCATTTATAACGACAACTAATATTAGCAGCACAATAGTAATGCATTAAAATCAAAAGAAAACTGAACTTGGGGAATGCCGGTAGGCTCAGTTCCACGTTCCGCTCACCGGATGGAACCCGGCGAACTGTTTGTTTGGGTGACCCATGGGGGCACATGGAGAAGCAGTCAGCAAATCCAGAAGTAGCTCATCGTTCCCAGTCTCTCCGGCTGCTACGCCAAGGAAGTCCCTAGTCCAGCCATCACTGGTTTTCTGCAACATCATAAGGTCTTCGACGTTGGAGGAAGAACTGGCAGCGACAGTGCTTCCGGCAGTTGCATCAGTGTAACCTGGGCCGCCTAAGGTGTTGGTCACACTTATAGGTCCCATAGTTGAGGCCTTCTGGAGCAGCGCAGTAGCTGAGAGAGGAGGTGAAGGGGTAGGGTTGGTGGGAAGGTGGTGGAGGAGGGAAGGAAAATTGTCTTCAGGCTTTTTTACCTCCAAGTCTCCGAGATTGCAGTCGTCAGGGCTAGGATTAAGAATCAATAAGTTAGCGTTAGCAGCAGTAAAGGGGTCCCAGAAGGAGGATGATGAGGGAAGGAAGAGAGGCTGATGCAGTGGTGGGAATGTAGGGGTGGCAGCTGCGCCGGCCATCACTCGTGCACTTTCTTCTGCCAAGGCATCGCAGAATGCTCTGTGGGTGATGAAGCTATCCTTTCTGAAAGAAATGAATGGATAAATACCATGCACGGTTATCAGCATATCAAGTTATCATATATATATATATATATGGAGCTGGATATATGGATAAAAGTTGTGTACTTTGCATATCATTTAATTTCTCAGTTCCTGTTTTGATTCCAATGAAGGAGATAAGTATGGCTATAAGAAAAGAGGATATTATAAGGTTGAATTCTTTCTCTCCTTTATCATTGGCTGTGCACTGAGTCTATTTCTTACGTACGGTTCAGTTGACAAATGGTTGAGAAAAAAAGTAAACCTATATACAGAGAGGTATTTAATATATAATGACTATTCTTCTACAAGTTAGAGATAGAGTTATATTCAGATCAGCCATGAGTTCCGACGTAAAGTATATAGTTGCCGATTTGTATTTGTTGTATTTGATGAAGATATACTAGATAAGATTTTTCTGGAGATATGTAAGCTAAGCTTCTAATATTTTGATTATGTAAATTTTGCCAATATTTTTCTAAGAATTCTTTTCATAGTCTTGTTATTAGTATGTTGCTCTTTTTTCTACTATCAACCCACTATGATTTATGAGTTCATTTAAACAAACTATAAGTTGATTTTTCCTTCAAAAAAGTTAGTTTGTAGGTGACCTAGTTTTTCTACTCAAATACAAGGAAAAATTCTAAAACTCATAATAAGTGAAACAAATGTCGGAACCATAAGATTTATCCTTGGTTCTGAATATTGACTTCTCTTCCTTTTCCTTTCATTAATTCATAAAATGATAAACTGATGCCAGAACAGAAAAGATCTAGATAAGATCTCAAATCTCAATCGGTGGCTAATCCACGATGCCCTAATCTACTTTAGGTTGGTTTTACTCTCTTGTGGTATTACAGGTGTAATAAAACCTATGGTTAGATTAGTAGATATGGGCATCATCATGAACTGACATATTCTCAAACAATACGCAGTTTCTATTTTCCCCTCAATATTGCATAGTTTAGGATACATTTTCTTCTGTCTAACTATATCGCAGAAGAGTCACGAATTTCACCTAGGTCATAAGCATCGAAAATCGAGCAGTTGACCATTCATAAACTATAGTTTGATTGTTTAGCAGCCTTACAGCAACTTTACTGGTGAAACCAAAAAGTTACATGCAAGGGAACACGTGGTTGAGACATGGCAATCATACCGTATGGTGGTCAGCTAAAGCCATGCATTACCTCTAACACTGACATACAGCAATTAAGATTTCTGCTATTTATAATACTTTCTTATTTGCATTACGAGTCAGATGAGACGAATTCTCCTAAAAACATACTATATATGACTTATTGTGTTAAAAGTAGTAAAAAATCCCACTTTTTCTTCTTTTATTTTATTTTATTAAATTCTACTACTATTATAACAATAACAACAATCAAATCTTATAAAAAGACTATTTTATTAAATCCTATGCGTGTTATTTTTTTAATCTCTTTCTATACGGTAGCAAGAAGGGAGAAAAATTCATTCTTCTTGCAAGGCAATATAACGAAAAGAAGAATGCCTCAACAGTAAAAACTGATCAGGATGCACAAGAGAACGAAACAAAGGGAGCTTGAGAGAGGATTAGAGTGGCAGTATGTGATAGGGGGAGTTTTGTGGTGGCGGAAAAAAACTTGAGTTATGCAACATCATAATTAATATCACAAACCTAGTGAAGAGGGTGCCGCAGTCACATCTGTATTCTCTTGTTCCGCAGGTCTTAACATGGGCTTTCCAATCAGAGTGCACAGCGTATCTTTTAGAGCACTTGTCACATTTCCACTTCTTCTCTCCATGTTTCCTGGAGAAGTGTTTCTTGATCCCTGTCAAATCTCCAAGAGCCCTGCAGGGATGGTGATGCACACAGGATGGCTCTGGGCAAACATACACCCTCTTCCTTGTAGCTCCTTCTTTGTTGCTTCTCTGCCTTAGCTTCCACGGTAGGTTGTGCCCCCTCCTATGCAGCTGCAGATTCTGATCTCTTTGGAAACCCTTGTTACATATCTCACAAATGAACCTATTGGTGGCCATCAGTGTGTTAGGTGATAAGGCCACAACTTCAGCTTCTGGGTCTTTGGAACAAAAACCAAAAAAACAAACAAAAAAAAAAAATCAGAAATTAAGGACAAACAAGAATACATGCTGTTAGTTGATATATGTTAAGGACTCTACCTGGATTCCCTGCTTGGTTTCTCTTCTTCTTGGTCTTAGGTAGTGGCTGTTGATGAGGTGATATGGATGTAAGCAAAGAGCTCAAGCTGAAGTGGTCATGAACTCTTGTCTCCGAGGAAACACTGGCTTCTTCTGAGATGGAGGTGGAATTTGACATATTTTCTAATAAGAACATAGAGATCTTCTTGTTTGTTTTCTATCACCAATGGTGGGAATGAAAAGGGACCATATAGTGGTGGTATATAGTCTCTATTCTGTTCTTATCTTAAGACCAAAGGTTCCAACTGAGTAGAAGAAAAAGAGGCTCAGATGGTGAAGGGAGCTGGAGAGAATAAACCCACCCAAACTTTATCAGGATATGCTGGACGGAGTGGGATTGGAGGCACTAATTAAGTTATAGTATCGGAAAAGGCATGTTAGAACGGTCGTAATATCAATATATCATCAGGGGAAAATTATAATTACTGGCTTGTTTTTATTATCATCCAATAGATGTTTATCCTTTAAAGAAAAAACTATGTAAGAGATACCCTATTTGTTCCTTGTTATCCTTGATGTCGCTATACAACGATTTTGCACTTGTTATGTGCAAAAAGGAAAACAAACAACAGAAATTATTTATTGCCTACCGAAATATTTTAAACTAGTTACAGTGCAAAAAACTATTAGAATTATTCAATTTCCTTTTTCTTGACCTCTTCATTGGCGTCACTGACCTCTTCCCTGTGGCCATCTCCACAGTCACTATTTTGATGTTCTATCCTTCTCAAGTTCTTCACCACTGCTGTGTCGGAATAAAACTCTCTCCTCGAGATGCTCTATAAATAAGGACAGTATTAAAATAACTCTTTAAAAGAGCTATATTTATCTAGAAATTATTTAGTTTCCTTATACAAGTAAATAATTAAAAGTAGACAGTTTCAATAAAACACTCATTTTCTCCTAGTCATCTATATTAAACAAATAGGTTTTTACATATGACACGGTTAAAAGACAAAAAATAATCTTGAATTATATATTATCCCTTTGATGATGATATTAGTGAAAATATAATAATTTCATCAACATACCTCATTTTGATTACAAATTCATAGTAACATGCTCAAAGGAGACTTGGCCATAGAGACAACCTTGTGAAAGAAAGGAAATGACTTGGAGAAATCAAAAAAATAATGTTGAATCAGGTAATACTGAATTTGGGATTTTGGGATGATCACCGATTCAGTTCTATAAAAGTTTTGGATCGGCCATATGTAAATTGGAAAATACTCACAGTGGATAGTCCAGAAGCCCAACATCTCATGATTTTGCGTTCGGAGAAAAATCCTTATAAATGTGTTGTAGTTGGGGATTAAATTGTGAATACCTTGGTGAGAATTTGACGCCTTTCCTTTCACAGTAGCCCCGGAGGGGACTTGGAGACACCGAAGGACCAGGTTAGGGGAGAGAGAAGTGACTTGATGACACAGGATATTACCTTATTACCTCGAGAAGGAAGTAACGATCAACAAATAGAAGTTTGAGGAAGAGAAGACTTTGAATAAAAGTGGGCTTCGACGCAGTAACATTAAAGAGGGTCATTAAGAGATCTAGCGGCAAAAGAAAAAGAGATGAACTTCAAGGAATAAAATTACACTATTAGACTTTTTTTTCTTTTTTGAATTATAGTTGGTGCAAACTAGGAGCAGATATTTTTAGTCTGAAAGTAGTAAATAATATTGAAAATTTAGAAAATTATCGAACTACTTACCTGATTATTTATTTAAGTATAAACTGTAGCCAGTTTTCGAATATGATCCTATTTGTTATTGGTCTTATTTTTTTAAACGAGCCGATTTTCTTCTTGCCATTTTACAAGTTTATTATTATTCATAATAGAAGCATAGTTTATTATTTTTGCAATTTGGTTGTATTATAAACAATAAATTTTACTGTCTCAGTAGATTTGTAAATTGTTGGTAAAAATGTTTTTGGTTAACTTGAAACAAACCAAAACTCATCTGAAACGTCTTGTTCGGTTTAAATTTTTTCTTAAATTGATAAATGTTTTATTTTTTCTTAAAATAAAAAATAAGATATTTATTCGATAATTATGATATTTCTTTAATGATAATGAAATATCCAGTGCCATTGAGATTTCTACCATTTCATAATCCCGTTAAGTGGGATTTTCTTAAGTTGCCTTCTCGGCGTTTCCATAGGCCCTGCTCCTCAAACCCTTGCACTAAATGCTGGTCACACAAGAAAGAAAACTTTCATTGAAGTCCCGAATTCAAGGTGTGTCAATGAGTACTTTCCAATTATTCAACTCTCTCTCGTGTCAAAAAAAGACAGGATAGAGAGACAGAGAGGGGAGGAGGGAGGTTTTAGGAACTGTGCTCTCAAGTGCTCAGTGTTCTTTTTATAATACTAGCATAGGGGTATAATTACGGTGGAAGGCTGATCAGAGAAGGTCAGGGACATTAGAGGATGACTCAGACTGCAAAGCAGTCAGAGGACTCATAAAAATGTGAGAGGGATTCATGACTAAACTATAAAGTGATGAAGATGAGGTTTACGCCCACAAAGCACAGGGAATCCATCTCTTTGATTCAGTTTTTACTCTTTTTTTTTTCCCTCTTTTTTCTTCTTTTGTTTGGGGTCCATAAGTGGAGGAATTTTTTATTTATGTCTTATCAAGTATCAAATAAACACCAAAGATGCTTTAATTGGAATAAATCGATAATGAAAGCATTAGTGCTTACGTTGAGCCATGCAAAAAATTGGCTTAAAAGCTTGCTCTAAGTACTCACTCCACAGCCTTTCTTATAGCCACAATACTCATTATTGCTCATTGATTGCGATCCTCAGATTTCCTTTTTATCAATCCCTCATCTTTTACCTCAACTACGATTTAGTGCGTATTACTTCGCTAATTAGACCTCTCTCTTTTCATGCCCATGCTCATGCTCATGCTCTGGATTTGGTTTTAAATTCTTGGTTATGCTTCTTTTTTCTTTTCTTATTTGGAAAATTTTGTGCTCTGTATATGTGCTCACATGAATTCTTATCCTAGCATGGGATGTCTGAATTCGATTTAATGATTTTGATTGATTTAGTAGTTTAGTACTAGTCTCGAATAGAAATACACCAAGAAATGAATTCAAGTGGGTGGCATTAAATGGCATTGCAATACTAGCTAGCTCATACACAAAGAACAAAATGACCATTATGATCGTCTGATTTACATGACATGGTTCTGTATGATAGGAACGTAGGTGGGTGGTGGTCCACACTTCACAGTATACAATTTCTTTCAGGCAAAGTGTATTTATATCCTTTTTAAATATAGAAATAAAATTACATATTGAGTTGCAAGCAGACAGTGGAAGATGCACAGCGGATACTTTTGAGAGGCATCTGTAGCCCCTGGTGTTTTGTCTTCTCTGTTAAAAACAAATCAAAATTATATACACACACAAACACACACCGATATGTAAGTATAAACCATGATCAATGTGTATGAAATTTGTTGATGCTCTATCAGTATTCTATTCGTAACTGAACCGAACCAGATTGTTTAACTTGTTAATTCAGGAAACAAAAGCAAAAGCAATTTCATCCGAACAATGCAAAAATTCTGACTGAAATGGCTTCTACCCCAATTCAACCAGAGAAATTCAGAACCAGTGGGCTCACTGCCGTTTTAATCTTAAAACACAGCGTATCAGCGTATTACACAGGCTTACGTTAGGGGACTAGAATATAAATGGTTATTGTTTGTAGGAATAGCAAATTGCTTATTAATTTGCATTTGAATTTTTGTGTTTATTACTGAAGAGGGCAATATTAAACATCGTTGGTAGGTTTTCTCTCATTTTGATCTATCCTCTTTTTTTTAAAGAAATATCGGTAAGATGTACCCACCAAATTAAATTAATTAATAGTTCAGTTACAAAGCTTTGATAAAAAAGAGAGCTCAGAATTACATCTCTCTAGCCCAAGATAGCAAAATGCTTACCCCAAAACAAGTAGTTTCAGAAGCACCTATAGCTTTGTCACAAGCTTAGCTTTTAGGCATTACTGATATTAAGTAGGTGCTTCGATTCTTTAAGCTTGTATGTGTTTTTCTTTTCAACTTTAGTATATCTCTTGCTAACCAATGACTGAATTACAAGGGGCTTCTAGCAACGAACGAAGTAATCCTGACTGCCAAAATACTCTTGTTTCTGAAAACTTAGATAAATTAACAAACTTGGAAGTTTGGGAAACAGCATATGTAAGTTTTTAGGAATTGTCATATATGCCTACTTCCTCTCTTTGGGTGGTCTTTTGATGTTAATCGATAGCTCACTTATCTGAATCACCTTGTATCCATCTTTGATGTACACTCTGCCAGTTTAGCTGACCAACGAGATTGACGCGGTGGAAAGGCAGTTTTTTTGGCAGTAAGATATGGGAGAGGCTTAAATAGTCATGCCTAGTTTCATGGGTCTTTGTTTGCAAACCTTGGACGCTAGGTGGTGTAGGTATTCTTAACCTCAAGATGTTAAATTTTGCGTTAGATTGTCGGTGGCGGTAGTAGGCATTGAGTATGTGGTCTGGGCAAAAATTGTAAGCTCTACTTGCCCGAGGCAGTCGAGATTGATGCTCGTTCTCGAATGTCGACAGTAGGTGACTTCCATTTGGGTGTGATATTTTTGCTGCAATATCACTCTAGTGGAACCTCGGCTCAACCTTTTTCTTCTTGTTAGGACAAATTCCATAGCTTTTAGTAATCTCCAGCAATCTCTCTCTCTCTGTCTCTCTCTGGGAATGAGCTTCATCAGAGCAATTTGGCCACTCATCTATGGCTAGCTGGGGGTTTAAGCATCTGCACAGGACTAGCGTAGATGTAGCCACTCCGTACCTAAATTAGGGAGCACAATAGTAGTGTAAGCATGGTTGTATTTCGTTAGCATGCTGCAACATCATATTTAGGGGAGGAACTCTTGACACAACCGAGATGATCTGCTTAGCCCAGTGCAACATCATATAGGAATAAGTTGTGATAAAAAGAAAATTATCATATAGGAATAAGTTGCAAAACCCTAAACCCCAAACCATAAGCCATGAACTACTATATGCCCCGTTGTACATCAGTACATCAGCCTTGTAATTTAGGGGCAACTAATAGGCTTCTCTAATTTACTCTGTCTTTTTAGCTCACTGATAATGAGAGAATCAAATCTATCGACTCTAATCGTTCTCAGATTTGGTTACTACATTTTGGACAAAACTAAGATAATAACCTATTGCTAGAAACATATTGCACACAGTGAAATACTGAATGGCATAATCCATGCATGGCTTGAAAATTCAAATCACTAGACACATCACGTAAAGTGGCTCGGCCGGCCAGTGAGCCCATTCTATTATTTGCTTTGCTGAAGGCTATTGAAGGTAAAATGGATGAAAGATTATAGAAACTATCAATTGCATCCTTTGGATGCTCTCAGATGTTGAACTTGCTGGTCAACTCTCAGATGTCTTTGATTCCTGTCACACTCATGACTTCATGCGTCTATAAGGTTGCCACACGTGCGGTCTCACAAACTTCCATGGGCCGCACTGTAAGTGAGTTCAATCTCTTGTCGTTTGTATGATCCTCCATTCTTTGAAGTTCTACATGAATTTGTACTCGCATATATTATTAGCACAAGTCACATAAAGCAAGAAATGAAGCATTCGCTGTTCTGTAGATGACAACAATGGATCATGCAATATTTGTTCCAGCCTTGATTCTTTGTTCTATTTTATTTTTTCCTTTTCTCCTTGAAACAAATAACTTCTTGATAAGGATTACTATACCCTAACAGACTCAAGCAGAATATTTCAGTAACAAAGCCTTGAATCATTAACATGCACCACACAAAGACTAAACTGGACTGTGTACATCGGTCTGACAATTATCATACAGAGACTCTGGAGAAGAACAATATTAACCATCTAAGAAATCAACACCACAAAAAGCTCTAGTAAGGACCTATTTAAAATGGATAGACAAGAGAGCAAGAAAATGTAGTACAAATTATACAACTGATTATTTCTCAGACTCTTTAAGCCCTCCAAAAGCCCAAGTAGTAATTTATTTGCTTCCTCCTAAAGGATTCTTTGAGATGGATGGTTAGAACTCAAAACTTTTCTTCTTCTTCGTCTACTTCATCAGACAACATCACTTGGCACCGGCATTCACTGCTGCAGAATGATTTGTCTCTGAAAGGTTTAAGAAAAATGGTTCTTAAAGAACAATTCTATAGTTCTGTGAGGAAAACGAAGTGATGCTTTAAACATACTACAGGTGTTGGTAAAGAGATTTCTTCGATTTAAAGGACTCAAAAGGATTGAAATTTGTTAGTATGCTTATGATTCTTATGGACGGGATGTAGATAAATCAAAGATCTTTACAAAGTAATTATATAGTTATCATCACTAACCTGTATATGTACACATCCATCCCAGGGCCAAGTTTCTTCTGGCAACCATAGCAGAAGCTCAAGAATCCATCGCTGCGATTCTCGACTATGCAGTCGTCCAAAAAGCGAGTGGTCTTCGAATCCGGTCGGTGTGAAACCACACAAGTGTACTCCTCAGACAGCTCAATCTCCGAACCAACGAACACAGACTCGGCGGAAACATTAGGAGGCATCTGAGAGTTCCTAGAGCTGATGTCAAACTCCACCGGAGGTGGAATTTGGACCTTGAGCTGAGACCCAAACACCACCTTCCTGTGATCCTGCATGGAAGAATTCTTGCCAGAGACTTCATCAATGGTGAGGGCATCAAGAAGGCCAAGCCCAGCTGTCTTCATCGGTTCCCCTTTTCGCCGAGAGAGGTGTTTGTCTTTGCCGAAGAAGAAGGGGTTCCTGAAGGCAGAGAAGGGCTTGCTATCCAAAATGGAAGTTGGGCTAACAGCTGCTGCTCCAGTATCACTGGTGCTCCTCCTCCACATAGCTTCATGAATCTTTGGTCTCACAGACATGGAGAGATCGGAGAATATGAAATTATCATGCAAGCAATACCAGTAGCTAGCTGCGCAGAACAAAATGGAGCATGCGGCACTTTAGACATCAGCATGAAACCAGGGGAAAAGGTTCCATCTTTCACACAATCCAAGGCCAAAAGTCGACAGCAGTTGGAAATGAGCTCCAAAGCTTCATGAAGAACATCCCTTTCTCCCTTTTTCCATTGCCACTCTCTGTTCCTAATTCAACTGGCTTCATTTCTTTGGCCGTGGCAAGTTTTAAAAGGGTAGCGCCAATGATTCCAAGAATGCACTCACACTCGGTGAACTTACGCTTCAATCGTAGCGGTAATCGAACCGATTCGGATTCATTAATGGAGGTAATAAATTCAGTTTAAAATTTAGTTCGAGATTTGAAGTCTTATTAAATTATTCGTGGGAAATTTTGTGTAACTGTGTAATTTTTAGTAGTACCTAATTCCAATTTGGATGGTCGTGGTAGTCTCAGTTAGTTCAGCATGTGTATCTAAGTTTCGTAATTTTAAAAACCTACAGAACATTCCCATAATTGATTATTATAAACAATGAGGGTTGATACGTTACACATCCCCACAGCCACGATGGATAGCCGGACCTGTGCTATATAAATAATATTAGTTAATTTTTAAATTTACTATACTTTATGCTTAGAGGCTCACGGTTGTTTATTTAGATTATGAAATATGAAAGTATGATTGCATTTTAGATCATTTGAGAAATATAAGGAATTTGATTTAAGGTATTTTCAAGATGATCAAGATGCTAATGAATTTTCTTTGGGCAGTTTAGTAAAAATATTGTATTTATTCTGACATTTAGAAGCAAATTTCAAGCAGCGGTATTCTCACCGGGCTCATATGCGACTCTGTTACGTACCGTGTTTCGTCGTCTACGGTAATATTATAGCCTTCTTTTTTCTCCCTCAAATGGGCCACACACCGATGTGTGTACACTTCACCTACCGACTCGCGACACGTGTCTAGTAATAAAAGCTTAAAATAATTAGGAACTAAAAGGAAAGTTTCGTTTTGCCCCCTGCAAATTTATCTTTTTTTTTTCCTTCTATTTTATAAAATGTTAAAAGGACATAGTAAACTAAAGACTGTTTCAACTCTATAACCTCACTTAAAAGAATAGGGCCATTGTAAACATGCCCAATAAAACAATATTATGTAGTAGTTATAGGGTGATGAAAATTTAAATTGATAAATCATAATCAGTCTTGTCAACTTGACATGCAAAAACACAACTTGTTAAAAATTATAATAAAAAACCATAAATATTAAAATAATAAAAAGAAAGGGTAATAATAATAATAATAATAATAATACTAATAATAATAATAATAATCATGGTTGTAGATGAATGAAATGTTTATAAGGAAATTTAATATTCGATTTAAGAAAATTTTATTTATATAAAATTAATTATCTAAATAAATTAAGCTTAAATTAAATTTGTGCTAACTTCGAAGTCATTAAACAATATACATAAGGTCAAGTTTGAATAACTTATTAAATAAATTTGAAGATCACGAAGCTAAATTAAATTTGGCTAGTTACTGTGCTAAGATAGGGAATTAAACACGGAGTTAAATGGTTGATACTGTTGTTATGGCCTTCAATTATTGTTGTCATAGAAAAAAGCCAAAATGATGATTCTTTCTTAATTGCAGTCACAGTCAAAAGTGGGACATCCTTTCAGCCTTATCTCGTGCTTGATGTGATCATGGCGATGCACTACAGGGACTTGCATTAACGTACGTAGGTAGGTAATTTATTTAGGTAAAGTAAACACCTTAAATTGAGGAATTTTTTTTTTTTAAAATAAGGGATTGGGTTATGAAAAAAAAATAATAAATTCAGTTAGCCTCATTTATTATCTCTGGGAGTAGTTGGTCCTGCCCTACGAAAGTTTCCCACCGACCACCAGGGTAAATTGGAAAGCACTCGC
>JBBPFP010000126.1:3047978-3066385 GCA_037974795.1 Kaempferia galanga | reverse complement strand
CTATGGTAGCAAAAGATGAATTTACCACCATAATAATTCTATACGGTCAGTCCTATTACCATCTACGAAGACATAAATTAGAAAATTATAATTCATCAATTTGAAAAAAGTGTTTTTATATCAACTTTTCTAAAATTTAAACCCCTAGATAATAATTCTACTCAATGTTAACTAACTCAACCGAGCCGGAGGCAATTAATCAGCTGAATGGATGGGTCTTGTTCCTTGTTCCATTGATTGCATGCCCCTGTTGGGAGGCCATTCCCACTCTATATTAACTGCTGCCCTCTGCGTGCCCCCAGCGACGCGAGTGGCGAGATGGAAAGCTCATAATTGCGCTCGCAACGGCGCTGCGTTGACGTGACCCGACGGCAGCGGGAAGGGAGGGTTTGTTTAATTAGGTAAGAGGGGAGGGGCGGGGATGGGGGAGGCGAACGAGGGCAGCAGATAAAGCGGCGGAAGAAGAGAGGAGTGCGGCCGGTAGGCATGTCGTCGCCGGAGAACGTGGTGGTGGTGGCGGTGAGGGCGGAAAGGGAGATCTCTAAAACGGCGCTCGCTTGGACCCTCACCCATGTCGTCCGCCCCGGCGACCTCGTCACGCTGCTCGCCGTCCTTGCCGATCGCGAGGCCACCGGTGCGCTGCCGTGTCCCTCCCCCCTCCCCGGTTTCGCTTCGTTTTGTTTGATTCTTTGTAGCGGTTTCAGGCTGGCGGCGGAGGTTGCTGTGGGGTTTCCCTCGAATCGGCGGCGACAACCGCAACCGCACTCGAGAGCGGTGCCAGATCTCCGCCTTGTGCTCGCAAATGGCGCTTCAAATCGATGGCCGAAATGAGTTGAACACCAAATCTCATACCGAGGATTGTTCTTTCCGCTGGAATCGATTATCCTTTGATTAGCGAACCGAAATGGGATGCGTGATGAGACAGTCATGTCTCTATCGCCTTTTCCCTTCTCTCCTTTCTCTCTGGTTCACTTTTTGGACTTGTCAGTTTTTTCGATCGGATGCGGCCATGACCTCAGACCTCGATTGCGCAGATAAACGTGAGGATAAAGGTAGTGGGATCGGATTCCACCGCCCCAGGCTCTTCATCGTCGTCTTCCTCCTCCTCCGGCGGCGGCGGCGTAGTGGTTGCGGAATCAAAGCGAGTTGGTGCCAACTGGGTCGTACTCGACAGGTAATACCCAAAGACGTTCTGCTACAGTAGCCATATTTACGCCTTCCAACTGTTCGACGATTTGCCTTCCCACTGTTGCTGCATGTGCTGCTGCCATTTTCTATTTCTCGCTTACCTGCATTGATTAAAAGCCATGGAACAGTCGTTGCTCTACCAGTAAATAATCTGATCTTAATCTTTTGCACACCAACACATTGTTTGCAATGCTTTGCTGCTCTTGCTTTCTTTATTTCTCACTGAAGAACATGACAAAGTAACATGATTGGTTCGTAGCTTGCTCTGGGATACAGATGACCAACACAAAAATAAAACTGTAAATGAGCATGTGCACTGCGTATAGACTAAACCTATGGAGATTCGGTTAAGAAGAGAACTCTGACAGCACAGTTTGTGCATTTACTTCGTTCTTTAGACTATTTAGTACGGATATCTAACTCGTTTATTATTTTTACTTTATTTTTGTGTTATTGGTTCAAATAATCAATTCTAGAAACGCTGGAAAAATAAGCCAATTTGGGACAACCTTGCCTAGATCAAGGAACCTTCCTCATTGCGCATTGAATAGGTTTTGTTTCTTGAACATGGAAACCAAAAGCAGACAAAAGGACCTTGGTGATGTGTTAAGAAGGGTGCAACTTCAGTAATCAAAGAAAACATTGAATCATTAATGTAGCATATTGAATATTGGGTCACACGTATACTATCAAATAATGATTCTGTACTAATTGATTAGAATATGGAGTAGCTCAATATTTTGAAGTTTTTGACAAGATCTTGAAATTCGACAATTTTTAAGTTGTGAATCCCAACCATTTTAGCAATGGAAGTTGTGCAAGGGTTGCTTCGTTTATACTGAAAAACAACTTTCGAGATTCAGTCAAATTTTATCAAAAGGATGCACTGCATGTTGTTTCCGTAATTTAAGATTCCTTTTGCTTGTTTGTCTTCCTACATTTCCTGTGTTTCTGCTGTGTTGTTATTTGGAACTTCTTATTCCAAATTCTAATGATTCAGGTATTAAGAACATAATCATATTCCTGAGCCTTATTTCTCATAAACTATATAAAATGAAGTTAAAATTAGAGAAAACAATCTGGTTTGGTATTGTTGATGTTAAATTCTGATCATGACCATTCATCATCTTGGAGCAAAGATGAAAGAAATAGAGTGTTCATGAACAAGCTTGGTACTTGATATGATCTCACTTGAACACTAATGTGATTACCAGACGGCCACAATCTAACATCAGGTACACAGTTACCGTGGGTTGTCCTTGGGACAGTCATCTGATGGAAAAGATCATGCAATGATTTGAACCCACACGAGGATGCTTTTTACCTTGCGCATGTAAGCTCCATTGTCATTCATGGTGGAGCGACGAGTGTGCATAGCTGATAGATGCTGATAGGTTTACAGAGTGGCGCCTGCTCTCATTTTGAGCTACTGCTGCGCTCGGTTGAATTGTCGCCCTCGGTCGCCATGGCCTCTGTCGCCCCCATCCTGCTACCTTCCAAAGGGGACTTTGTTTGCTTGCCGACACGTGATCTCTTGTGAATTTAATTCAGATAATCTGCATGTGAATGGTCGATAAAAATCTGTGCATTTGCTTAACTGAATTATCTTTGTTAATGAATTAACTTCATCTGGATTAATTTGATGTGAGTGTGGACGCTGTGCGCAGGCAGCTGAAGCAGGAGACGAAGCACTGCATGGCGGAGCTGCAGTGCAACATAGTGGTGATCAAGGGTTCCTGCGCCAAGGTGATGCGGCTCAACCTTGGGGGCATCCACAACAAGCCCCTGCCTCCCTTCGCCTTGTCGTCCGATCACATCTCCATCTGCAACGAGAAGTTCCTGGACAACAACTGTCGAACAGCTCTGGTGAAGACGGCGGGAAGCCATGCGCTGGTGGAGGAGGCACCGCAGCACCCTGAGGCTAAGAAAGAGGCTAAGAAAGTGGGGTCGAGCTCTGCTGATGCCACTGCGACGGCAAGGGTGACGAAGGTGCCTTCGGCGAAGACCAAGTCTTCTTCATTCTTTGTCCGCGAGCACAACCCTCTGTTCGAGAAGCTCCGTGACGGAGGGTTGACGCCGATAGAGGACGTGGGTTCGGACGGCGAGGACACGTCGGAGTCGGATGGTAATGCCGGCGGAGCTAGTCCTCCATCTTCGGACACTGCGACTGCGCACCATCGAGTCTACTGGATTCCTCAATCCAACCACCTGCCGGAGCAGAAATCTCGGAGGAGCGGACTCCCAAAACCATCGCCTCCCACTAAAACGAAGCAAGAATCCGTCGTCAAGTACGCCGGCTTAGAAACCATCTCCCTGCTTATGCCGCCGCAACCCATCTCCACCACCCCCGAACACGACCACTGCAACCTTACCAGCTGCCCCCCCTACAGCTCCGACGTCAGGGAGGCCGTCTCCCTGTTCAGCACCTCTCCATCCGTTCCTCCTCCCCTCTGCTCGCTCTGCCGCCACAAGGCCCCCGTCTTCGGCAAGCCCCCGCGGCGGTTCTCCTACCGCGAGCTGGAGGCAGCCACCGGCGGCTTCGCGGACACGGCCTTCGTAGCGGAGGGCGCCAGTGGGCACGTCCACCGGGGTGTGCTGGAGGACGGGCGTGTTGTGGCCGTCAAGCGGCTCAAGGGCCCGCCTGCCGAGGAGGAGGAGTTCCGCGAGGAGGTGGAGGTGCTCAGCCGGGCGCAGCACCGTAATGTGGTGCTTCTAGCAGGTTTCTGCGTCGAGGGAGCGTCGAGGAGAGCTCTGGTGTTCGAGTACATCTGTAATGGCTCCCTCGATCGTCATCTCTATGGTATATATCTCCCTTCTTCATACTCATTTCATCTCCAACATGCGAGATCGGATGCTTATTAATTAATTTCTCACTGGCAGAGGAGGGGGAGGCTCCATTGGACTGGTCTGCGAGGGTGAAGATCGCAGTGGGAGTTGCAAGGGGTTTGAGGTACCTGCACGAGGATTGCAGGGTGGGCTTCGTCGTCCACAAAGACATGCGACCCAACAACATTCTTCTCACTCATGACTTCGAACCATTGGTAAGTTCAACCCCATAGAAAGATGATCGCTTGTTTAACAACTAAACTACTTGATTCCTTACCAGTTGGGGGACTTCAGGCTCACAAGATGGCAAACAGAGGAATCTCTATCCGTAAACACCAATCTCCCTGAAGCATTCGGGTAAACACATCGACCTCATTCCTCCGCCTGTAATCCCAGTTAATTAATATTGTCTACAAAAAAACAAAAAAACAAAAAACAAGGGTAATCGCTTTGTTTGTAATCAGTTATCTTTCTCCCGAGTACATTGAGCATGGGCTCGTTACGGACAAATCCGATGTGTACGCCTTCGGAGTGGTGCTGCTCGAGCTCGTAACAGGCCGAAGGGCCCTGGATACCAACCTGCCCAAGGGGAAGCAGTTCCTCGTCGAGTGGGTGAGGCCGCTTCTTTCATTGGCATGGGACGATGGCCAAACGGTCCCAGTCGATCGCTTCCTCGACCCCCGTTTGGAGCGGAACCAGGCTCGCTTCTTCACCAAGGAGATACGAGCAATGGTGCACGCTGCCTCGTTGTGCCTCCGCCGAGAGCCACAGTCCAGGCCGAGCATGTCCAAGGTTGGCTCACGTCGCACTGCCCCTTAATTACCATCACCACCAACTCAAACTACTCATCATTCATGGCGTATCATCTTCAGGTCCTGCGGATTCTAGAGGGAGACAGCATCGTCGATCAAGTTATGGACGTCAACACTGCGGGCAGCAGAAGCGGGCGCATGGTGCGCCCGGTGGCACGGCAAGCCGCGGCAGGCAGCTTGTCATACAGATTCCCACAAGAATCCATCATCAGCGCGCTCTGCTCTGAGAGAAATTGGCCGCCCAGTCTCTACCAGAACATGTAAACCGATCGAGCTTCATAATCGTTACCATGGCTAACTGCTGGTGCCTTCAAGGTGCGCACGGATGACACGAGAAGAAGAGAAAGTCGAAGAAGACTCGTCGTGTATAGCCCTTCCTGGAGCATAGGTGAATTCCCAAGATTGATTATGCAAGCTGTGAGTGTGCATATTTATTTCATTCGTCAAACTTCACTAGACGATAATACAATGCAAAGTTCTGCGTCCAAAGTTCTGCGTCCAAAGTTCATGCCCACGTAACTATACCACAGTTCTGATTTTGATTTCGATACAATGCAATATAGGTCCTTCGAAGAAGGCAAGTATAGCCCGGGCCTGGTGCAACGGTATGACTTGCATAGTCTAACAAATATTTACGGTCATCCGGATAAATTTAAATCCTATGAAAATTTTCTACCGACTATATAAATTAAAAAATATTCTAGCTTAGCCCAGGACAATCGGAACCTATCTTCATTTAAACGCCGGGTCAAGCTCTCCAGTTATCGATCACGGCACATCAAAATTGAACGGCAGTACGGCACTGCCCGATTAAACAGAAGAATTTGAAAATATAATTTTTTTTACAAAAATTGGAATTTTCCACGGTCAACGGCGTGGATCGTCCGCTGCCCTCGAGGGTGTCAACTGGCGGACCGCGTCCTTGACGCCTGGCCCACATCGACTTTCCAAAAAAACTGCAAAAATGGGACACGTGTCAAATCAGAACACCGTTTGATTCGGGTGAAACGGTTCGCGAGGCACGGCACTGGAAATCGGGCCCCACTTTCCAGTGGGACCCGTTTCGTGGCATAGCGAGTCGTTAAATAGAGGGCGAGCGAGGTGTGCCGTTTTCCCGCACCGAGCCTCTCGCCGTTGTCGTCGTCGTCGTCGTCGTCGCTTCTTCTTCTTCATGGCGTTCTCGATGCAGCTCGCGCGCTTCTCTTCCAGCCTAGCCATCCCCTCCGGCGTCCGATCTGCGCCGAAGGTGCGCATGCCGATCACCGTCCGCTGCAGCGGCGAGAACGTGGTCGAGCCAGACTTCGACAAGAAGGCTTTCCGCCATAACCTCACCCGAAGCGAAAACTACAACCGACGCGGGTTTGGGCACAAGAAGGAGACACTCGAGCTCATGGACCAGGAGTACACGAGTAAGATTAGGGATTTGGCCTCTGTCAGTCTTTTGTATGCGCATCTGGGTGGATGCTGCTGCCTGTGGGAAATAATTGGGGTTCTGACTCGGGTTAGGGTTTGTGTGATCTCAGGCGATGTTATCAAGACGCTGAAGGAGAACAATAATGTGTACACTTGGGGCGACGTGACTGTGAAGCTCGCGGAGGCCTACGGGTTCTGCTGGGGAGTTGAGAGAGCGGTCCAGATTGCTTACGAGGCGAGGAAGCAATTTCCTGAAGACAATATTTGGATTACCAACGAAATCATCCACAACCCCACGGTCAACAAGGTTTGCGATTGTTCCTATCTATTAGTTGTATAATCTCATTCAATTTTTCTCCAAAAGGGGGAAAGTTAGCTTGTTCAAATATATAATCTTTGATTCTTACATCTTCCTATTTCTTTTGATGGCTTCCTAAATTTTCTTTATTAAATAGCGAACTTCCTATATTCTTGAGCTCGCCAAAGAAACAGAACTACTATACACCAAAAAATTGAACTCGGTGGTAGGGGAATTATTATACTAGGTTCTAGAGTATGAAAGCATATAATTTTGCTTGAATCTTCAAGATACTATGTTGAGTTTAACGTTCACTGTTGCTTTTACCTGTAATTATTATGTCTAGTGGTCAAAATAAGCTTGATTCGTACTGGGATTGTTTTCCAGGAAGTCTTAGATAATTTTGACAGAGCTAATCCTTAATTTTCTGTTTCTAGAAATATTTCACTAGATGAATATTTGGTTGTTCTTTTATTATAAGTTAGTTTCCTTGTGCATTGATAAATTTTCAGTTCTATGAGATTGCTTATATTCTGTTCTAACGTTTCAGAGATTGGAAGAAATGAACGTCAAAAATATTCCTGTTGAGGATGGCAAGAAAAGATTTGAGGTCGTTGACAAGGGTGATGTTGTGATTTTACCAGCTTTTGGAGCTGCTATCGATGAAATGTTCACTTTGAGTGAAAAACAAGTCCAGATAGTTGATACTACTTGTCCATGGGTTTCAAAGGTAGTTGTTTTTTCTTTCTATCTGACAATAAGGGACTTGGAGTTGTATTTCCCCTTAAATATCTCTTTCTTAAATAGTATGTATTAATTTCCATTAAAGGTTTGGAACACTGTTGAGAAGCACAAGAAGGGTGATTACACTTCAATCATACATGGTAAATATTCACATGAAGAGACTATTGCAACAGCTTCATTTGCAGGAAGATATGTTGTCGTAAAGAACATGGCTGAGGTAATGATTCGTTAAGTAATGATATTTTGATGTGAATGTTATTTACAAATGAACATTGTATATAACCATTTTTTTTATATTTAAAACAGGCAATGTATGTGTGTGATTACATTCTTGGTGGGGAATTAGATGGGTCTAGCTCAACAAAAGAAGCATTTCTTGAGGTATATTGCCTCTCTTCTTTCGTAATATTTGCACAAAAGAAAGAAAGACAGTTTTAACAGTGTATTCATGTGTTCCAGAAATTTAAATCTGCTATTTCTGCGGGATTTGATCCAGATGCCGATTTAGTTAAAGTCGGCATTGCAAATCAAACTACAATGCTAAAGGGTGAAACAGAGGACATCGGTAAGATAAATATTTCTGATGTGTTTTCTTTCTATCCAATTTTAAGTTTACTCTTCAACTAAACTCTGAGATTTCAGGTAAATTAGTTGAGAAAACCATGATGCGAAAACACGGAGTAGAAAACATCAATGATCATTTTGTCAGCTTCAACACCATATGCGATGCTACCCAGGTGTGTTTATTGAAAGTTTGTATTTTTCTATATATTTTTCAAATTGTCAGACATTTTTCTGAATACTGTTGTCAATTTTTTCTCTAACGTCTGTAGAAATTTTGTATAATTTCGCCAATAACCTTGATGCATAATCTATATGCTTTAAGAATACAGTAAGCAGTCTACCAAGATTTTAATCCTCATTTATCTGACCATTTATTTGCACTTTAGATTTTGCAAGTTAGAGCACTGCAATTTATTTGGAAGTGAGGAATTAGTCTTCCTTCTCGCTTTCTTCAGATTTTGGCTCAACTAAGACTATTGTCAATAACCTTGAACGATCTTGTCCATTGGCTTGTTTTCCATTTTGTGTCAAATTAATTATCATTCCTTAGGACCAAAAATAGAGTTAATTATCCTACCTAGAATGAAGCCTTCTTTAAGTGCCTCTTTCAAATTTGGGATATCTAAATGTGATTTTCTTATTATCCTTTTAGTTTTAAAATTCAAGAAACGAAAAAGAATACTTTCTTGCGATTGGAGTCTCTCCTGCCTTTGGTACCCAATTGAATTACTGATTCAGTGTCCCTCCTATCATTTTCTTGCACTATTTCAGGAAAGGCAAGACGCCATGTTCAAGATGGTGGAAGAGAAACTTGATCTCATCCTCGTCGTCGGCGGGTGGAATTCCAGTAATACTTCACATCTCCAAGAAATCGCAGAGCTCAAGGGAATCCCATCTTATTGGATCGACAATGAACAGAGAATTGGGCCAGGAAACAAGATCGCCTACAAGTTAAACGTAAGCCATACACACGAACAACATTTTACCGGTTTGTATTATGAACTCCATCGCTTTAATTATCACCTCATCTGTTTCTACAAATAGCACGGGGAGCTCGTAGAGAAAGAGAATTTTCTTCCTGCTGGACCAATAACTATCGGCATCACCTCAGGCGCTTCCACTCCTGATAAGGTAATTGAAGTGTCAATAAGAGTTTATTTATGTTCGTTCAATAGTATATCTGTAGATATCTATCTATACAACAAATAAACATAATTGAGCTTCCACTCCTGCAGGTCGTGGAGGAAGCATTGTACAGGGTCTTGGACATTAAAAGCCGAGAAGCCTTGCAAGTAGCATAATTTGACAGGAGTAGGAGCAAAGCCTTTTGAGCTGAAATATTACATTACATGTACAGTTCTAGAGCAAAGGCTTTGCTCTCCGGTATATGCGGGAAATGCTGTAGTCGATAATCTATGTTGCTATTGTGTTTGTACCTTTAATCTATGCGTGCGGTTCGAGTCCTTGTTCAGCCCACCGAGTCCTCTCACTCGCTTTGCTCCTTTATTCAAACAAAAATGACAATAAAGCTGTGATATTTATCACTACCTGCATTAGGATGTACACGTTTCTAATATAAGAAATTTAGACGGCAACACTCTCGGTGCTTGTTTCATTTACAGTTTTGCAGTGTATCTGAATTCCAGCAACATCCTTATTGTTATCTTAGTTTGTGAATGTAACTTACTAGTATCGTTATGGCTTTGATGTCTGCATGTCTTCCCTCCCCTCAAAACAACCAGATAAATAAAGTTAACGTTTGTAATTTATGGGACAACATTCAGAAGATTTGTGTGAAAGGCTACTATTTTTTAGGGTTTCTCTACAAAGGCTCTTTCTTCTTGTAAGTTTATTGGAGCCCTTTAGTTTTAAAATATCGTCCCTCCCTTAATTTATGGGACAGCATTTGATGGAATAGAATGATATCCATAGCTTCAATTCCAGCCTCACCAAACACATCTAGACAGGACTATCATCACATGATGAGCTTAGAATAAGAAGTTTGACCTTATATAAATACAAAGAAAGATGAAATATGAGAATAACTGGCAGATGTTTAATAAATCGTACACAAGTAGCACAAGCCTTGTTTAAATAATATATTCCATATGAATCAGGAAATCCAAGCTTACCAACATGGTTTAAAACCTTTGGACCAAACTTATTTGAATTCTCTGATTACTAATCAATAATTTTTACCTGTATGACGCGTAGTCTGATATGGTGACTACATCTCAGCGCTATGTTGATGTTCAGTATCAGGATAGTCTAATATCAATGTCCATGTGAGAAAGAAGGAAACCTAAAAAAATAACAATATAAGCTCCTTCAGCGAGTAATAAATAATCTGGAGATTAACTGATTGATTGTAGAATTTTTCTCTGTAATGGAGAAAATAAAGGAAGAATTACATTTAATATTTTTAAGCTGCCTGAAAACCATTTTGCTAGAACACACATTGCTTCTTATGATGAATCAACAATTCAGCTACATCAGCAGGGCAATGCCACCGACATCATCTTGTACTAATTAATCATTGTAAATCAATTAACTAATAGCTAAGTAGAAAATTTGTGAATGATCATAACTAACTATAGTTTTGTTGCACAATTAAATTCAAATCAAATTTAAATCATATATAATTCAAATTTAAATCAAGTGACCACCTAATCAGACGGAAAATGCACAGTGAAATTGACTGCCATCACAGCAATACAAAGTGCATTTAACTAGTGCAAAATGCCTCCAAAATGCAACATCAAAACAGATTGGTGATTCAGCAAACTACAGTTCGATGCACACATAGTTTAATTGTACAGAAACAAGTAGACAAGCAAGAACATCAAGCTTCATTGTTCCTAGTTCTTGGTTAGCTTAGTCGACACCGGTTTAACCTTCACATTGTGATTTTGTGAGCATTACGTTAGAAGAGCTGAAGCAAGGAGGTCTCTGCACAAGCTACTCGTGCCCTCGTGAAGCATGCGGTTGTCAGCCAGGGGGCTACTTCCTGGGCTGCTCGACAGTGAAGCAAATGAAGTTTTCTGCAAGACGCCGGTCGGTGAGAACTCCATTCGCATACTCGAATCCAAGTCATCAGCTGTGATGTGCAGGGTTGGAGAGTTCTTGCTTTGATCCTTCCAAGTGCAATTAGTTCTATTCAGCACCTCTCCTAAAGGTCCAGCCAGGGAAGCCTCCCAAGAGATTGGCCTCCAATTCACCTGCCTTTGGCATACATCATTAGGGTCCCTGACACCTAGGCCCAGATGTGCCGGGTTGTATTCTCTCGACCACTTGAGTGGTGAAAGTGCCAATTTGTCATAGCCACAGTGCCAAAGGGGATTGGACTCGAGATGCTGGTCATTGAGCATTGAAATGGGAGTAAAACTGTTATCTGAAAATGAGCTCCTTGGGGTATTTGAAAGTGAGCCATCGGATATGAGACCGAATGCAGCACCAAAGGAGGTTCCCTCGAGTAGAGTGTGTCGCTTTGAGAAAGGATATAAATTACTCTCAGGCCTTTGTTCAATGGAGATGCTTTTGGGGTTCTGAGCATGATCATCATCTTGAACTTCTTCGTCGTTCAGCATCCTACAGATCACAACATAGATAAGAATTGCATATTGAAAAGAAAGGATCATGTTTAAAGGTCGTTTTCAGGAAATATATTAAGAATTATATAGTATTAAGAAGAGAAACTAATTCTGAGATACAACCTGTAGAATACCAAATAATCTTTCATTGTCAGTATCACGATGCCTCGGTAATATAAGCTTACCGAAAAATGTATATAACAGAAGTTCTGGTTGAAAGACAATGTAGTTCGTCATGAACTCTATATAATGTAAAAGAAAAAAAATTCTTCCTAGTCCCTGAATTGTCTTTATAGTTCTTCACTCAAGCACTAGAATGAATTCTAGCAGTTACTCCCTTAAAAAAAAAAATTAGTTTTTTACTCAAAATAATTTCTTATTGTTATTTGTGAGACATACTTCATGTATCCTTTTGCATTGATCAAGAAGAATGTATTTGATATGGCCTAAGTCAATGAAGATTACAGATTTGACGAACTCATGAGCTTATTGCCAACCTTGTCGAAATTGTGAAATTTCAAGTTCAGTTTTCTGATGTAGTAATAGAATCAATCCTTTTGTCAAAAGTGTCATATTGATGGTTAGATATGATCCATCCTCCAGATAAAGTTGTTCATCCCGACAATTAAACATATACTATGAAAGTGAATTCATAACTGCTTTTGTAAAAAAAAAAAAATAATAATCCGCCAACTCTGCCAACAAAATGCATTGGCTCAAAAAATCTCTATGCTATATACCAAAAGCGTAAACCAAAATTTATTGCCAGAGGTTACTTACCCATTCGGTTGCATTGGGTGTGGAACTGCGATGGTTGACTGCAAGGCTTTACTCTGCTGCTGTGCAACTATGAGAGTACTACAAGTACCAACAGACACAGCAGATGTCTGATGAGAAGATGTGACGATCGGTGTCACTTTGACGGCACGGCAACTCTGGCCTTCCACATGCTTTCTTGAACGATGACGGCCCCGGTTCATGTGTCGCTCACAATACTTCTGGTCAGCAACTGCATTTCTGGAGCAACGCCATTTCTTCCCGTCAGTCCGACGGCATCTACCAGGCTCTAGATCAGCATTTCCAGAATAGCCTAGATGGAGTGACCCCCACCCTCCTACAACAATTGGAAAGAAAATGCAACCAAAATTTGTTAAAGGAGTCACAAGAACTTCATCCTTTGTAGTTACATATTGCTAGGCGAGATCATCATAAGCATGAGTATCAAAAAGATCTTCATCTAAGTGTCCTGATATTTAGAGTTGAAATAGATACTTCTCAACTTAGTGAAAGATATGATGACGCAACAAAGGTGAATGTTAAAGATATTAAAGAGAAAGTGAGGGAGGAGAAGAAAAAACTCTACCCTCTAGTTCGACGTTGCTAAGTGAGGCCATCATGGGCATGCTTAAGTATCAAAGGGACCTCCAAAACATAAAGTCTTGTCATTTTGGATGGGATTGGATCGGATTGGATAGACACATCTTTGAACATTTACAAAATTAACACCAACTTACTCCCCTAATCCCTACTAGAACTGAATTTGCAACATTCTATAGCAGCAAGATCATGAAACCAACATATAAAAAGGCATTCTTTTAAATCCACAACAACCATTTTATTGTGAAGAGAAAGAATCAAAAAGATCTTCATAAAGTAATTTATAATTTTGCAAGTTCAAAGTGTGCTAAGAAGAGAAGAAAGGAATGGCAAAAAAAAAAGGTGTGCTGTGTGCAAAAACAATCATCAACTTATTTGCTATCAGCTAAAAATGCTAGAGAGCTAATGAAGATTCTGAAACTGCAATATTTTCTTGAAGCTAGAAACAACATGCATCAATAAGTATATGGTTGGCAACAAAATCTTCCCAAGATAACCATTCTGTTTGCTAAATTGAAAAGTTCAATAAGCACCTAAACCGAAAGATCCAGCTGACAGAGGGAACCCGGAGGTCGGACTTCTCCTTAGGGGAACGAGCATCGTAGCTGGTATGGGTACATTTGCAAGTAGGTATTTATAGATCAAAGCCTGGTGTTCCAATTCCAGCCACTGAGAAGGGGTGAAGGGTCCCCTGGCCCTGGCCATGACGCTTTGCATGTTCAAATTTGAGGTCAAACCTGGAGTAGAAAGAGAAGGAAAGTGAGGAAACCATATCAGAAGAATTCATAAGATACAAAGTTGTCTGCACAATTTGGCGAAGCACATCAAGCCTCGAAAATATCACATTTTCCCTGTTTCTTTAGCAATCGTTTTAGATTCGAGAGAAACAAGAAGAGTGATGGTAGAAAGAAGTGACAAGACTCGAAATAAAAGGGATTAAAACTTCACGAAAATCCTAATGTAGTAAAAACCACCATGGAGCATGAGTTACCTGCATTCCTCGGGATGTAGCATCGAGCAGAGGAAGTCGTCGAGGGTTGGTTGTTGTAAGGCAAGGTTCTATCACCGCCGACCACCATTTCGATCTGGGATCCCGACGTGAAGCTGAGCATTTGCTCTCCTTCGGGAAAAAGAGGGCAGGAGTTGGATTTGAGGAGGAAAGGCGCCGCCTTGACCGGCATTTCGGCCAATGCCTCAGGCCTTGGTGCTTTAACCGACCTCTCATGCTTCGGAAGCACGGATCCGAAGGGCCCTCCTTGGCTGCTGATTTCCATGTCCGAAAGCAAGGGCGAAGAGGATAAGAATAAGATGCCGCCAACAGCAGCTTCAGAAGAGACGCCGGTGTCAAGAGCCCCGCTAAAGTCCATTTGATCCTCCGTCGCGACCGCAGCCCACCGCTAGATGAAATGGGAAGCCATGCGCTCCGGAGAGGAGAAGGTGAGGGGTAAAGGCAGCATTTTTGGTGTCGGGAAGAACGGAGGCTGAAGGTGGTTTTAAAGGGCGGATTGGGGAGGCAGAAAACCAGAGTGGTTTTCTTTTTCGACAGGCAAAGAGTTAAGACCAAGAACGGATTTTGACATAAAAACCCTCCATTTTCTTTATAATACAAGTCCGCGAAAGTGCGGATATGGAAGTCAAAGAAATTTATAATAAAAAATTGTAAAGAAAATATGTGACATAATTTTATAAATAAAAAATAAACTATTAAATTATCACATCAAAGGAGGAAATAAATGTAGCCTTATTTTTCCCATTAATGTTGATCATTAGATTAGAATAAATTTTCGAGTAATTTAAAAAAAATAAATAATAAATCCAGTTAGCCTCTTATTGACTATCCCTGGGGTTGGCCAATCCGGTTCCACAGAAGTTTCCCACCGACCACCAGGGTAAATCGAGAAGCACTCGCGGTTGGCAGCCGAGAAGTCCAACATCCCTTAGTTATGAATAGAAAGGTGCATATATATGATTGAACGTATGATGCATCGTTAGATAGATACGAGTAAAAGTCAAGTATATACGGTTCCATAAAATACCCTAGATTCTATCGTTGCTAGCTTGACCCTTTCTATGTTATTAGTGGATTCATTGTAAGAATAATTATTGCCCGTTGGTGTGGTAGGGCTATCTAGCGTAACAGAAAAAATTATCTCACGGATCAACTCATTCTCTCTCTTATATCCTCTGTCATGAAAAGTGAGTATGATCACATACAATTATCCAAGATCATTATTTCTTTTTATACTAGGTCTCCTGATCTAGCATCCAACTATTTCTAGGATAGACTGTTTGACCCATATTCTATCTATCAAATAAATTCAGCGAGTATGATATTTAATGGACGTGGCACCCTAGCCTTATGAGTAGTTCAATAGCTATGGGTACATCGTCCTGCGTAGAAATTAAATCCAGATTATTTGGAAAAAAAATAATTAAGTATATATAAAAGGAAAGAAACATATTGTACTGCTTCACATCTCTAAATAATTGTTGCACGATAGCTAGGTTTGGCTTTTCACACTTGAACATTATCTAAATTAGTGTAATATAACAAATTATTATATATAAAATGCTCATAGTTTGTTGTATCTAAAGGCATATATTTGTCATTATCCCAAAAGTTACACATATAGGCAAAACATTTAAAAAATTATGATACAGAGGCAGATATTATTTATTCATGAGGATTATATATTCTAATAGATTCATGCATGGCTTTATAACCAAATCCTACTTTTAGTGGCAGCTATATTAAAATCTTTCTCAAAAATTAATATCCCCTAATATCTCTATCAAATAAATATCTCCGCATGGGCCTCTTATACATTCTCTATACTTTTTAAATATTTGGGCGATTAATTGACAAGAGTTTCATTCCAAGCCGATAGGATTAGCAATCCACTAATTAATCAATACACTTGCAAATCATCAGTATCATCAATAATATCTATTTATCCCACAGATTATTTTATCTCTTTATCCTATATACTACAACAATGAAATTATATTATGATCTAAAAAATAATATTTTCTATTTTATTATTTATAACAACTCTATACATTCATTTTAACGTTTAAAATTCCAGATAAAAAATTATACAAAAGAATTTAAGCACCAACCATATAGTTTTTTCTTGAGAATAAAAAACAACAATGAATTGGACTACACTTTAAATGCATTAATTCACTGCTCATGACAATCTAAGCAGGCTTACAGATCAAAGAAGTAACAATTATATTACACACATATCAAACAATCAACATAGCAATTAGGGTTTGATGATAATGCACAAGCTATTATGATCAAAAGCACACCTTCATACTATACATACATACATACATACATTCGATAGACTAATGGCCTGGTCCTTTAGGACTAGGGCCGGAAGTCATCAGAGACGACATTTCCCCGGTGGAATTTGCATTTTCATACGTATTCTTAAACTGCGCCTTGCCTCCTTTGAAGACAGGCTGTGGTCTTGCTGCATACGCTCCCTGAAAGGTCGATGCGGCTATGAAGGCGACGATAAGAATCGTCAGTAGGAGAGCACATGAATAAGCTCTACTCTGCTGCCTCATTTCTGGACTAGCTGAAGGAGGAACCAAAACTGAGTAGTCGATTATTGCACTGCTGGTTCCGTATGAAAGACCTAAGTTTAGTTTGATGCTCTGCATGCATGAGAGGTTAATTCGTATATATAGCAGTATATTGGATATGTGTGGATTCCTTCACTCGCAGTGTTCTCATTGACCGATCCTTTTGATATTTGAAGTCAGCAGTGGCGAAAGCATTACTGCATGGCGGCGCCAAAGCAAGGCAAGTGTATGAAGGATAACATACGTGCGCGCGTGTTCCATGTTGTTAGACTTTGAATTGACTTCTGTTGATGGTGTTTGAGGTATAACGTTGTCTGCGAGTATAGTTAATTAAATTTAAGATTGCCAGCCGAGAGAGGAAACTAGACATTAAATTTAATCCATTCTTTGCTTTGACTGATTGTTTCCAACTGAACTTAATTTGGTCACGCAATTAATGGAACAATAGTTGATAATTGAGTTCTTAGAGAGGCTAGTAGTAATTAATATAGTACTAGTTACTTGGAGGAGTAGGTTTACCATTGTTGATTGTAACATTGACATTATCTTCTTTAGTGCATGGCCAAAAGTTTTAATGTTGTTATTTTCTTGGTCAAGTTTTAATAATGTTGTTTTTGAGCGTATGTACATGGATGTAAGTGTGCATATTCTATTGCCCAGCTGTAATCTTTTTTGGGCAGGATATATATTTCATAGTTGTAAAGTACAAAAGAATCTCTTGTTGAGTAAACCTGTGATCATGTAGGTGTATATAAATTTACTATCTTAGAGGCAACAATTTGTTGGTGCAATTATCCCATAGTCAGATTGACCAAAAGTTGCAACTTTGATGTTGGAGCAATATATTTCTTGGTTATATGATGTGCGTCAAGGTTGACTCTAGATAGTTGCTTGTGGAAGAAGATCAAATGGATCAAGATTGATCAAACCTTGATAGATGTTTAAAGAGTTTGACAGGTGCTAGCAAAGTAATTCCAGACAGTCTAAGAGGCCAGGTAGAATTGCACGATATGATCAGCTAGTTGTAGGATATACCTTCAAATTAAACATGTGAACTATAGGATTAGCTTGTTTTTATACTAAGACACGTTGTAATAAGTGAGATAGTAGGACGATGAATTAAGTTTAACATGCTAATGTCATTTAGATTGACTAGTATCATCAATGAACATGAACTAGGTATTGACTAATTATGAGAAAAGCTCATAGTCAAGTCATCTGCATGTAGTACAAAGATCGTTCGTAATTGAAAATTATTTTAAAACAGTTTCTAAAAATCTTGAAGTTGCTTAATTGCCAAGTGGTTTATAATGAAACAAAGAGAGTGTGAAATATTAGAGATTTTAATAGTTTTAAATTTTATATCATTCTTCGGTAAATTACCGAACCGCGTAGATAAGTTTCCTAAATACATAAATCACCTAACTTTCAAAATGACCAAATCATGTACCCTATGCCCATTTTATCCCTCCGCATTTTCCCCTTAACAATCTATTGGGGCAATTTTCTTTTTAAATAGACAGATTTGTTTTTTTAAAAAAATTGATTCATATTCAAAAATTATTGCTCTAAATATATTATGTCAAATCGATGTTTGAGGGTATGAATATAATTAGAAGAACTAAATGAACACATAAGATATGATTCTATATCATTTCAATCTCTCTAGATCCATCAATCGATTTTGGCCAAAATTGGTCAAGATCAGCTGATGGATAAAGAGGTCGAAATGACATAGATCTATGCCCTATATATTTGTCTAGTTCTTTTAATTATATTCATGTCCTCAAATATCAATTTGACTTAATATATTAAAAGCAATGATTTAATAATCAATTTATTAAAGATACGTCTTAATCAATTTCTACATGGTAGTCATCGTTCAAAAAAATCCAATTAAATTAAAAAAAAACTGCTCTCATTATAATATACTAAATTGATGTTTGAGTGCATTAATATAATCAGGAGAATTAGATAAGCACATAGGACTTGATTACA
>JBBPFP010000126.1:2960680-2980049 GCA_037974795.1 Kaempferia galanga | reverse complement strand
TAATGGGAATGGTAATGAGTTTGATTGAGGGGGGAATGAGTTTAGTGATAACCTAGGGAGGGTTGGGTTATGAAATTAGGGGTATCAAACCCATATGTTAGTTCTGATTCCCATCTACCAAGCATCAAGAATGGGAATGAAACATATTTCATTCCCATTCAAACCTCCTAAACTCGTCTACTAAGCACCCCTAAAATTTTATAAAAAACATGTAATTAGAAGAAATAAATCATTCGACGAGGATAAATTTAACGAGATGAAATTTTCACTCGAAGAATCTTGTAAAATTAATTATTTTAATTATATTATTGACCATGCTATTAGGTTTGAACAATTTAAAATATACGAAGATAATTTTAATTTTTATATGACATTGAAAAGTTAAAATTGCTTAATGATGATTTTTAAAAATAAAATGTTTAAATCTCAAGAAATTTTTTAAAGACGTTATCTGATATTGATGATTTAGATTTTTTTTTAGAATTAAAAGTTTTAAAAAATAATAATTTCAAAATTAAAAACCGCATTTGAGATATTATTGACCATACCTATAAGTGTAGCTTCACCGTAAAAAAGTTTTTTAAAATTAAATTTAATAAAATGTTATTTACGTTCAATAATGTTTCAAGAAAAATTAAATAATTTAACAATTTTATCAATTAAAAAATTTATTATCAAAACTTAAATATAAATATTTAATTAATAATTTTATGTCTCAAAGGCTAGAAAACTAAATTTTATAAATATTTTAATTAATATTTTATGTTTAAAATAAAATTAAATATGATATTGTCGGTCCAAGTCTGAGTAAAAAAGGGTATAGACAAATTTCATTTTTTTAAAAAATATTAAAGTCTTGAACAATTTATTTTTTTATTTTTATTATTATTATTTTTATTTTTTGCCTATGACCTCTTAAGAGCCTTGCCTCAAGAATTAGGTGGATTACAAGAGCTAGATAATATATTAAAAAATAAAATAAAATAGAGTAGATAATAGATTGATGGATGGATTAATTTGAAAATGAGTGTAAAAGATATATATTTTGTAGGGTAAAAATCACATGAGCACCTATTATTTGGTGGCAAAAAAAGTGATTTCACTCGTCCCAGCGCCGTGAGCACCTATCATTTGTGTATTTATTAGCTGGATACTCCTTTTTTTTTATTAAAGTCAAATGAGGACCTCAATTTTAAAGTGATCTATCTAAATTCTTTTATATTATTTCATCATTCACCTGTGTAGAAATTAGTTGTTAGCTTGTATTATATACTATTTGATGTAGAAGCTAGATGTAAGCTTCTATAAGTTGTAAAAACTAATTGTTGGTTTTGTATCGGTGACTTTATATTATTTTCATTTTGTGATAATCTGTCAAAAACAACACTTCCATGAGAAATTTTTTTTTTGAAAGTCATTAGGTGCAATAATATTACTTCAATATAAACTTTAAATTCTAAATTCACAAATTTTATTTTTCAATGTTAAATTTTTGTCTTAAAAATATAAAAATTAGAAATTAAAACTGAAAACTCTTCAATAATAAATCTTAAAAATTTAAGCAAAGATATAATAAATACTGAGCCTTTTTGACACCTGTTAATTTGTTAAAGGTGAATGATATATAAATATACACATGTATATATTTAAAAATAAATAAATAAAAAAAAGGAAATTGAAAATAATTCAATAATAAACTTTTCAGAAATTAGTCGGGCTCGACCTCTGTCTGGCTCGCCGTTCGAACGCTGTTCCTTTGACGCTCTATTTATTCGACGGAGTGTTACTCTGAGAAGAGTCCTACCCTCTCCCATCAGCCGCCGCCGTCGTCGTCGCCTCCGCACCTTCAGCAGACCAACTCCACCGTCGCCGGTAACCGGTGGCGGTTCCTTCTGCTTGCGACGCCTTACGACGGAGCAGCCGCGGCCTCAGCGGATCCCTAATTCGAGCGGGAGCTTTCTTCTTTTAAATTTTCCTTCTTGTTCCAGCGCGTATATATTCCCAAGCGAATCACGGAATGCCGAGCTTCCCGCAGCCTGGAGTGGTCACTCTCTGTGAGATTAACCGCGATATCAGTACGGAATCCTCATCCCTCTTCTCTCGATCTGGGGTTTCGTTTATTTCTACTTGCCTACTTAATTCTGTTCAGAGAAACTGCTTTGTGGTCGTTTTATTATTATTTTTCTCCTCAGTATCTGCTGAGAGTCTTTCGGATGAACTGGCCAAGGACACTTATGGGAAAATTTTGGTGAGTTTTCTTAGTAACAACCCTCAATATATAGTTATTTTCTCTTTGTTTTCAAACTACCGATTCACTTGCTGATAAGAACTTATGGATATTAATGACATAGATATTTTTCTTTGCATGTTTTTCAGAACAACCTCATAAGATTGAAGTTAAATATTCCACTGAAAAAGATTAAGATCATAGAAGTACCTTTGATTAGTTTTCTTTTTTGTTTTTCCCTCTCTTATCTTTACCATTTTGCAACTCTGATGAAGTTTAGATGCTATACGAGGCTGAATTTGGTATCCTTTTGTAACCTCCTTTTCACTAGGGAGTGATATTTAGTCCGGTTCCTTTCCAACTCGAAGCCTCCAATGTAGAGCAAGTAGCAGGACAGGAACCAAGTGATGCTGCTCCAACAGGGGGTTTTGCTCGTTTGAAGGAAATTGTGGCTGAGTACACTAATCGTATTTTGTTCCCAAATGAAGTTAGACACTCAACAATGGTACTACCTCTTTCTGAATTTCTTGTTAGCAATCCTATCACAGATATGTGACCAATACAAAGAACAAACATGCACATCCACTTAAACTAAATAAGCAAGGATAAGAACAGGACCGAGCATATGCTGTCTTATTGATAAGTGGGAATCTCATGAAAAGTAACTTCAAGGAATGTTCTCATTCTTATCTTATAATACATCAACTTAGTGATAATTTTTTTCACACTCTTGATTCTTCTTTTATTACGGTTAGTTGTGTCCATTGTTCACAAACCCTTAGTTGTTTTAGTTCAACTAGAGAGATAGGATGACCTTCTGAACTTGCTCAAAAAAGTATTTTGGTAGTTTAATATGTCTTTATTAGATGAAACCACTTGTCTGATCCCACCTTGTGATCTAGCCTGTATATCCAATTTGTATAATTATCTTTATCTGCAAAATAAACATTTTTTGTCAGGGCAATATTTTGTATAATTTGGTAAACAATCACGTGCAACTATATATTCAAAGGGAAACTCATATTCATTTCTGTTTTATCTGGGAACAAGGGGGCTCAGATGATTCAGTTTTTTTCCTGACAAAATAGAAATATCAAATAATGTCAATGCAAACATATTTTATTTACAGTTCATGTGGTGTCGTTGTGATTTTTAATCCACTGAGGCATTAGAGCCCTTACTAGACAGGGATCTTGCAATTAACCCTTACAAAAAATATAGTTTCTTTCTTTGATAGAACTTTGATTGTAGTTTTTAAGATAACAAACTAAGGCCTCCAAGAAATATGGAGAAAAAATGGATATTAGTTGTGTGTATCTTGCTGTTTGACAATTATAGAATATATCCTAAACAATTTTATTCTACTGTACAAATACATCCTCTATGGAATATAATTATTTCATTTGATATTGCTTTGTTTTCTTTTTTTCTATTGGTTATTAGTTAAATATGCTGGCAGACATTGATACACAAAGAGTAAGTTGGCATCCAAAAAGGCATTGTCTAGCATTTGTTTCTGGGCAAAATCAAGTAACTGTAAAGGATTATGAACATTCAGGCAAGTTCTAGAGACCATTATTTGAGAATCAGGAGTTTTTTTTTTTAAATGTTACTATTGGTTGATCTGTATGCTTCCATAAAGATGACCTTCTCGTGACCAGATGGTAAAGATCCATGCTTTTTAACTAGTGAATTTCAAAGAGATATCAAAACACTTGAATGGAGGCCAAACAGTGGCATGATGCTCGCTGTTGGTTGCAGGTTTGGCATTCTTATTTCCTAATGCATTTTCATTTAATCTATTTGCCTACTCCATTAGATTTAAATTTGTACAAACATTTCTTTTCCAGGGGTGGAATCTGCATTTGGTCGGCCTCTTTCCCTGGCAATTCAGCATCTGTTCGATATGAAATTACCTCTTCTGTTAACAGTGTTTCTGGAGGTCCTAGAGTTCGATGGATCCTGGTAGATTTTCTCAAAAGCTCTAACAGTGAACTAACAAGCGTACTTTCTTGGAGCCCTAATGGGAGATATCCTTTTCTCGTCTATCGAAACTCGAACCTAACATTGACTGATGTTGATGTTTCTTAGATTTCCTTCCTTATAAGAACTGTTCTATTTGAGACTTGAACTTATGTAGAACTATTCAAAGATTCTTTAATGTACTTGACACTACATCTATCTACATATATGGTGCAACCATTTAATGGTTGACTTAGTTGCTTGAGTATAGTAATCTTTGGATGGTTTATTCTTGACGTCATAGAACATATTTGGCCTCTTCCTCATATGGTAGTTCATCATTCACAGTATGGGATGTTTCTCAAGGTAAATCTTATAAGACTATTGTTTTTTTTTTTTTGTGATTATGCATTTATATTGTTTGAATTCACCTGATTGAGTCTTACATGCAAATTGCAACATATCTTCATTATTTTTATTATCGTTGAGCATATAAGAATCACATGATATGTGTTTGTTTTAAGTTATTTTTCTAATAATTCGATTTTCAGTTCTATCCCCAGGGCAACTATCCGATGAGTATCTACATGATCTAATTTGTGTCTGGACTTCTTTCTTTATTTAATGCTAGCTTCAATTTTTTATCCACTTTTTGCGATACTTATTTTGGCCATGAATCAAGCTTTTACAAAATTGTTTGATCTTGGTTTGAATGATATTTAATGGTCCAATAGATGATTGACTGTAGGCAGGTGGACCACTACGTTTTGTATTACATTGGGAATGCCCTCACGAGTGTACTGCTTCGTTCATTTTTACAGTACTGTATGCTACTGTGCCAATCTGGTACGTAGCCAGTCTGGTTTCTTATTGGTCTGGCAAAATCTTGCTGATAATGAAATTCCAAAAACTTTTGTGAATGATATTTGTATTTTAAAATCTAATAATATGACAACTCGTCAGGTTCATGGAGTGCTGTCCTTAGCCTTTTAAGTGGAAACTGGCATGCAGGTTTACCTGAACTAGATATTTAATAGTGTCGACTTATTCTGGTGCATTAACCATGCTGAGCTGCGATCTTGGTAGCCATGTGGCATGCTCAGCTATTGTCTATTTTGAGTGTTGTAGTATCCTGGTATTTGCATAAATTCTTGAACAAGTAACATTGATGTTATTGCTTGTCCAAACTATTTCCATTCTCCTGCTAGGCAGAAGTACTTTTTTTTTTCTCATGGGAATTTCAGTTATCATATTACCATAAAGAACTTCGATTTTGGTGTTTCTAATGTGAATTTAGGCTTATCATACACAGTATGCCGAGCAAGTTTTATTTTCTTGTTGTTATCTGTTTTCATAACAGCTGCAGTCTTAGTTAAATTAATTTCTGCTGTTTCTGAAATCCACATGTGTAGGTGTAGGAACTGCTATTCGACGTGGATTAGGTCCACTATCAATGCTGAAGTGGTCACCAAGTGGAGACTATTTTCTAACTGCTAAGCTGTATGCTCAGATGCATCCTTGTCATTTTCCCCTAATAATCTAGAGTTAATTGTTAAAAATATCTTAACAGCTACAAACTTTTTACCAATTTTATCCCACCTTTTTATTTTAAGCTTACGTCTCTAATTCCTACTGTTGGATTTATCATCCATTTCCTGTTAAGTGATGACATGACATGCTATGTTAAGCATGATAATTTTATTTCTGATCGATTGTCCATCAGCAATACTCAAAGCAAATTAGTAAACAAAATAGTTAAGAAGAGAAAATCCCCCAAAACTTGATCTGCTTCCCTTTACTCCCATGACTCGGCACCCCTCCCTCTCGAGTGACCTCAACATTTTACTAGTTGGCACTTCAATTGGCAACCTATGGGCAAGCCTTTGGTTAACGAGAATGCTTCCACATTACATTCATGGTTGGCAAAATTGGTGAATCATGATCTGGATTGATCAATGCTGATCTGATTTTGAGCTAGAAATTAGATACCCCCCTGAATTTCTGAAATCTTGATTAGTCAATGCCAAATTGGAGAAAAATCT
The DNA here is from genome assembly GCA_037974795.1 of Kaempferia galanga. Classification (NCBI taxonomy): domain Eukaryota; kingdom Viridiplantae; phylum Streptophyta; class Magnoliopsida; order Zingiberales; family Zingiberaceae; genus Kaempferia; species Kaempferia galanga. The sequence continues at coordinate 2,973,818 of JBBPFP010000126.1, read as the reverse complement.
TGATTAATTGATAGTAATTGGTTGAGATAATGGAGAAACTGGTTGAATTGGAGTTGAATCACTTTGTTTTGATGATTTCTCCTATTCTTATTTGAGAATATTTCTCAAATGACAGGAGTACGGATGTTTAAATGTGTAGATCTTGATCTAGAATGGAGCCTTGCTTGTGATTTTGAGAGGAAGAGAACTCCAATGAGGGATTTGGTGGTCGTGCAGACAAATCAAAGGTGGGTAGGTTGATGTTGGTGCCTACTCTTAGGAGTTCTCGAGGAGGACAAGTGACGTTCTCTCTTCATCTTGAGTTTTCCTTTATGTTCTTTAGGCATTCTTGAGCAGGAAGACAAACAACATTTATTGTTGCTTGGTCGTTACTATGGGAGGAGGCGTGAAACAGCTCTCCTGATCCTTGTACCCAGTAATCTAATTAAAATAATTAATTACATTTAAATTATTTATAACTTTAAGAATTATTTAATTATTAATTATTTCCATTTTTACTAACAATTATTTATTTAATTAATAGTATAAAATATTATTTAGTTTAAAAAAATGAAAATTAATTAGATTAATTGACTGTGATTTAAATTTTACTAGTTTGTCATAAAAGTAAATAGCTGCATAAATCTTGAAGGCTTTAAAAAGTGTGCAAATCCTTTCATCCTAAATCAAAGAAAGAAATGTTGTAAATTGTTATTTATTGATAATATAAACTATTCTTAGTTCAAAACAGACTTTTGTAATTTGTAGCATTTATATATGCACATCAAATATAACATAAGATTTTAGTATTGACATCTACAGCTAATGATGATACAACGATATTATTTTAAGTATCGGCATTTGCATTAATGTATTTTTACTTGTTCTCTCAATGCAGTGATGGAACTTTCTACCTTTGGGAGACGATTACTTGGACATCTGAACCTTGGTCTTCAACCACTGGATATGCCACAGTAAGTAATTTGACTAACAATGTCCTCTGTTTTTAAATGAATTGTTGATTACTCTACTGTATTTCTCCTATTTGAAAAGTTTGCTCAAGTAGTAGAGAAGTCATATGATTTTGTGGGATGACATTTGTTTTTGATCCATATGCATTCTGCATATAGCCACTTCAATTTTGGGGGGAAAAAGATGATTATTTTCATTTCTTTATATTTCTCCTTCATCCAATGGCTAAAAACCAATGCTTAAGCAAACCTGCATCTCTTTTGTTTGTTAAATCTTTAGGGAGTTGCATGGGATCCTGAAGGACGAATGATATTAATTTCCTTCTCTGAATCTGTAACCTTAGGTGCAATTCACTTTGCATCAAAGCCACCTTCTTTGGGTACGTCACCTGCTTCTCATTTGAATCTTAGCTTATTCCTAACAACTATAGTCTTTCTTGGCTGTACCAACTAGTGGAATTAGTTCTGTTGTTGACTAGGTTATTTTTGTATGTTCTTGTGTTTTATAAGTCAATATGATGTAAGTTTTTTTATTCAACATATCTCTTCTGGGTTGACTAAGTTATTCAAGAGTATGTTGTATTATCTAGATTAAAAATTATCACCCTTGCTGTTTATGCTGTTGATCTTCTTGGTATTGGGAATAATAGGTTGCTCTTCTTTAAACTAAAAATATTAGGAAGTCCACTTCGCTGACGCATTGGAAATTTCTTTATCTAATTGATATGGAGGGATATCTCTGTCGTTGGTGTTCATTCAAGAGCCAAATAATGTCATGCAGGAGTATATTTTGAGAATATTATTTTATTTATAATTAAATTTCAAGCAAAGCATTATTTCAGTAAATAAATTATTTTCATTGGATGATTGTAGAAGGGCATCTTAAACTCTAATTAGAAATTTACTATGGGTTATTGCTCTTATGCTAGGTATACTAGGGTGGGAAGTTAGGGGGGAGGGAGAGGAAAAGGCTCACAAATTATGCACGGAGTTCCATCATTCACGAATATTTTGTGTGTCTTTCCCATCCCCTCCTATCTTTCTGTTCAAGCAAACTCACCCCTAATTCAGTGAAACTGATACCTTAGGAGCAAAACAATGAATACGGTGGCTTGTTCAAGTACCAAAGAGGAACACTGAGTCATAACTTATGCAAGGTTTAAAATGCCTGTACTAGTTTCCATCCCTTATCTAATGGGTACTGCTTTAGTTCTGATGCATACTAATTTACGATATAATCAGCACTGATCTGCTTTGCCAGAAGTTCAGGAAGAGGGCTATGAGGAAGAGAAAAAAAGAAAGAAGACTAGAATAGGAAGAGGAAGAGGATGAGATGGGCTGTTAGTATTAAAAGGCTCAAAGGATTTAAATTATCACAGATACTGTTGAATACAGACAATGCACATTGTTACAGCAGTGAACAAGAGGTCGAATAGGTTGGCATGGGCAAAGTATACCTATCTTGCTCTTTTAAACTTTCATGGCTCTCAAAACCAGCCTTCCATTGTCCGATCTATGTCACTTTGACTTGGTAGGAGTATTCACAGATGAGGTTCTAGTTATCCTATGCCCTGTTTTCTAATAGTGTATGGATATCAGATTGTCTGTATCCAACAGATAGTGTTAGTTTCCAAAGTATCAGATGGCCAACATGTGGCAAGGCAAAGCGCTTGCCCCCAGCGCCCCTGCCAGCCCACCCAAGATCAACATGGAGGGTAAATCTTTGTGACTGAGGAGGTAAGTGGCTGGATACACAGTTTGCAGGGATTTACGCCCCACCAGTCCTGAGATTTGACCCCAAGATCTCATGTGGTAAACAACCATTCACTTACCATGCCCGTGGGGGCTACCAACATGAGTACATGTCAAGTGTCCAAGTATTGATGTAGCCGTTCGGGCAATATAGATGTCTGCGTTTTCTGTACTAGGTGAAACTGACTCCAATATTTACAATTAGATAGAATTTAGGAAATTGGCCAGTGTTAAGGTGTGTGTGCAATTTCTGAAAATTTGAGACCTGCTAAGGATGAATTTGGAGAACCTTCACACTATACTCATAGCTACTAAGTTATTAGACAACTGCAGAACTTGTTTGGCAATATTTGTAATTTATTGTTAAACATTCCAGGGAGATTCTGTATCTTTTTGGAAAGCTTTTGAAGGTAATGGATTTTTTATATAATATATCCATTTAGGAATTCTTTACTATCTGCACAGCTGCTGTATACTTCTACAGTAATTCATCAATAATCTCCTATTTAGTGAATTGATAAGCATCAATGTGAAACTTTCTGTCCTTGTGTCATTAATCTCAGCTGCACACCTTGTTCCATTGGAGATGCCAGAATTAGCCAGTTTGACTGCCAGGTAATACTTGCTATTTTCATTTTAATAACTACCTATGACTGGAAATCTGCAATCCATGATACAATCTTGGTGAAATTTGCAATTTTCCAAGTATTTCATTCTACGACCTCTTTTCCTTTGGTTCTTTTCTTAGTGTTTAGGTATGGCATTGTATCATCATTAGCTGTAAATGGCCTATCATCTGTTATTGTTCTGCTGGCACTCTTTTGCAGAGGCATTGAGAAGATGGCCTGGGATGCTTCAGGAGAACGCTTAGCACTGTCATTCAAAGATGGCGATGAAATGCACAACGGTTTGATTGCTATATATGACACTAGGACAACACCTCTTGTCTCTGCTTCATTAGTGTCAGTCCTCTCTACTCGGAGCATTATTGCTATGATTTCTACACCAATCTCTAATGCCTATAAATTAATTGTCAAATCAGGGGCTTCATTAGAGGGCCAGGTGAAAAGCCAAAGCCCCTTGCATTTGCTTTCCACAAGTTCAAGCAAGGGCCAATTTTGTCTGTGGTAGGTTATTGCGGCCTCCCCCATCTTTAGTACATTTCTGTTTGTTAATCAATGATCACACTCCTCAATATGCATACTAATATTAAATCTGTGGATTTCAGTGCTGGAGCAGCGGATGGTGTTGCACATATCCTCTCATAATTCGTTCTCATATTCTTCTTTGATCATCAGGGTAAATATCGGCCATCTCTCAGCCAAAATAACTAAATTGATTTTCACTTTTACTAAAAGTCCCGTGGAGTTAATTAGCAGTAACAAGCATTTACATACCTAAGGGGATTCAGTTTATCATGAACACAATTTTTATCCCGATTGCCCTCATGTTACAAGCTAATTTGAGATATGGATGTTGTGCATTCTGATGTATTTATGATGAACATTCATATTGCACACCGAAAGTTCCTATTTTTCTATCCTAACTAAATTTGGTATTTGTATAAACAAATTTTGGTTTGGTTATCATTTACTAATTCTGTTAAGATGCAATTTCAATCTGCTCAAGGCTTTAAGTTTCCTCTTAGTGATTGTTCGATTCGTGTGGTTTAGATAACCATTTTATCATATGATGATAATTTTATGTTGTGGTTTAGTGGTTCACTTCATTTCCTGCTTAGGTGGACAGCCCAACTTTGAGTTCCGGGTGCCTAAAAGTTACTGATGCACCAAACTTGAGGCCCTCTATTGTAGATGATGATATTCTAATGAAGTCCGCTCCGTTTGCAAATAACTCGATGTTGTGGACAATTTTCTTCGAAAGCTTATAGTTGCAAACGAGTGGTCGAGTAAAATGCTTTATGAGTTTAAAATTCAAATATGTGGACACCGGTGACAAGTGATGAAAAAGATTTTAATGACTCTTCTATTGTCTCTGCTTTAGCATACTTCTCATGTGCCAGAAGTTAGGCTTAGTCGACTAATTTGATCTCCGACCAAAAAAAATGCCTTGAATAACTTGATGGATTGGTCTTGTCTTGAATCACTTCATTGGGTTGGTTGACGTAGCTTAATTTTGTTGGACAAAGATAGCCATGGCATGCCTGGTTCACTGTCCCAAAGCTTCTTCAAGAGTTCTGAAAATATTGAAGATTATGGTGCTTAGAGTTCATCAAGGTTTTATGTGTACTCGGGCAATGGTATAATGGTTTAACTCTTTAAGTGGTTAATTAGATATTTAAAGGTCAAATCCCAGTTGTGGTGTAGATTTTTTTCTAGTGGGATGATAGTTTAAAAAATAATAGTCATTTGGATGAGCTTTGGTGAGCGTTTACGGATTTGTTTTGGTGGTCAGTGAAAATTTTTTATCAAGTTAGGCTGGTTAGTTTTAAGATTAATTGTTTGGAGAGTTGGATATCTGAGTTATTAAAAAAATTAATAAAAATGTATAACACATAGACAATTAGAAGATTTTTTTTTAAAGATTGGTGCTTTAAAATTTATTTAAATATAAATTGTAGCAATCACTATAGGGCTCTTCTATGATCGTCTCATGCGATCCAGAATGATGTATTTATTTAAATATAAATAATGATAATGTAAGGGGATAAAGCTTAATAATATAAAATTATTTAGATCTCATCTCAAAGTTTATGGTTGTTGAATTGGCTTCAACATAAATTTATGAATTATTTTAAAATTTTAATTTTAATTACAATTTGTAACTTTAAATGTATTTTAAAAAATAAATTTATAGAGCATTTTAGTGATAGAAAAAGATAATTGGCAAAGTTATTTGATAATAGATCAGAGGATATTGATCCCATTCGAAAGGTAGGTAGAAAATGTGAGGATGATGAGAGCTCTTTCAAATTGATCTCATAGAAGGTGGGAATCTAGGTAGGAAAGGAGAGGTGTCGACGGTAGCGAGAACTTATAGCTTTCGCAAAGCATCTCCTGCAGCGAGATGCTTTTCGTTGTCGGAAAGATCTCGAGCTCCTTTTAGCACCTTCAGGATTGAAAAGTCTCCTGCTGCCTACACACACTTCTGTCGATGATAACGTTAGCACCAGAAACTAGGGAAAGATCTCCTCGGCTTGGGTACTTCGACTCTCAAGTCAGAAATCATCCTCGAGCAGAAAAATGTAGGGAATATAAGATGTAGTACGCAAGATGCAGAATGACGTGTCCTCTCTCTCCTCTTTCAAAAGAAGGAGAAGGAGAAGAAGAAGAGACAACTCCACTGCTTTCTCCCTTTTCCAAATAAAAAGCCTTCCTTTCCTTGTGTGCACACTTGGTTCTCTATGTTAGCTGTTAGGCCTTAGTTGTATCGAGAGGATAAAAAATATTTTTGTTAGAAAGTATCGGGTGTTAAGGAGATCAGAAAGCTTGATCCATGTTAAGGGAGGCTTCTGTGTATTGTGGTGGCAGAATATTCCCCGACAAGCGGTTGCCTTCTATTTAGGGTGCTATCCTGCAGACTGGTGTCCGAGTGGGCGTCATGCCGTCCGGACTTTATATATGCTCCGATAGAGTTCTGATTTGGTATGCACAACTTGTGCAAGTAGATGTACTAGAATCACAGTGATGTCCAGGCGAATGCTTAGTAAGAGATGGGATGCTTACGGAATGTGTCTGAACGGATACTTACACGACTGGTCAGTCTTTGTAAGGCTATTGTTGCACCCCGCGAGGCCTTGAGTGAGAATCTCATAGTTATGAACCTTTGGGAGTTGCCTGAGCAGTTCTAGGACATGAAGACTTAAGAAAGTGCAAATATCGTTGGGCGACCCTTGTCTGAGCAGATTTAGATCTTGAAGGCTTAAGAAGGTGTGTGTATCGCTGGGCGACCCTTGTTTGAGCGGATCATCATCCGATCGATCACGAGCTGACTAAACATCTTCTGACACTTTACCAGATCTTATATTTTCTGACGTTACCTCTTTTTAGGGTACGATGAAAGTTCATTCACCTTCTGGTAGAGTTAAGTAAATCCGCTTAGCTAGTGCTCAAACCTGCTAGCTTGGTTGGATCCTATTTTGATTTACCTCTTTCTATCGCTCGCTGAGTCGATGACTACTACGTCATCTTGACTCTCGATAATAAGCACCTTGGAGGGACCATTCTTGAACCTGAACCGTCGGATCAGATATAATGACTAAAATATTTTTTTTTAAAACCAGTAACTAAATGAAGAAAAAAAATTGAAAATTTTTCTGAACGATGAGGATTTTGTTTTTTGAGTGCCCCCAAAATCGGTATATATTTGCGCGTGATCGCGATATATTACTTCATCGAGTTTGTAGTTCATGTTCACGCCAAGCAACCACACCGAAAACCCGTCCAGGTTCACTCCCCTTAATTGTCATTAAGAAGGACAATACCCCCAAGTCTTCTCTTGCCTTCGTTCCTTCCGCCCCCTTTTCTCTTGTTGTAGGGTTCGTCTCGCATCCAGCTCTCCTCCTTCGACATTGATGGAATCTCGCCTCCTCGCCGCGTTCACCTCCTCCTCCTCCTCCCTCTGCTCCTGTTCTTCGTGTTGTTGTTGTTGTTGTTTCTGTTAAATCGGTGTTCGTGTTTTTTGCGTTTGTTCTGCGTGCCGAAGGTTTCTCCATGGATCTCACGCACCCTCAATCAAATCTCTCACTGGGGTTCCACGCTGCTCCGCCTCCTTTTCCGCCTTCGCCGCCGGTCCGTGGCCCGATCCTGGATGACTCGATCTCGCTCCATAACGACGCCGGCCTTCGGGATTCGTCCCACAATCCCCGATCGATCCCTTTGCAGCTCCTTGACCAGCATCGTGAGAGCTCCCGTGACGGATCCCTGCGGACGCACGAAGCGGAGGAATCCGATGAGGAGCAACAGGAGGAGGAGTTCAGGATTTTGGGGTACGCCATGTGCATCAAGAGGCCTAGGAGAGGGGAATCGAGCTCTTCTTGCTCTTCTACCACTGTGCTTCCTGAAGCCAAGAAAGCGAAGGTGGAACCCGATCTCGAGACAAGAAGGGCTGCCGTCCGTGCTTGGGGGAACCAGCCCTTGTCTGTCGCCGATCCGGATATATTCAATATCATGGAGAAGGAGAAGAAGAGGCAGGTTCTGGGAATTGAGCTCATCGCATCAGAGAATTTCGTGTGCCGCGGGGTTCTTGATGCCCTTGGGAGCCATTTGACCAACAAGTATTCTGAGGGGTTCCCTGGTGCCAGGTACTATGGCGGGAACCAGTACATTGATCAGATAGAGCGGTTATGCCATGAACGTGCGCTCACAGCATTTGGTCTTGATCCTGAGTGCTGGGGGGTGAATGTCCAGCCTTACTCGTGCACCTCTGCCAATTTTGCAGTCTATACAGGGCTACTGCTACCAAAAGATAGAATTATGGGTTTGGATTCGCCTTCTGGGGGGCATGTTAGTCATGGGTACTATGCACCTAGTGGAAAGAAGATATCAGGGGCTTCCATATTTTTTGAGAGTTTGCCATATAAGGTAAATCCACTTACAGGATATATCGACTATGATAAAGTTGAGGAGAAGGCCATGGATTACCGTCCAAAGATATTGATCTGTGGTGGGAGCTCATACCCCAGGGAGTGGGATTATGCTAGATTTAGGCAAATCGCAGATAAGTGTGGAGCAGTCTTGATGTGTGATATGGCTCACATTAGTGGACTTGTGGCTGCTAAGGTTTGAGCTCTCTCTCTCTCTGGCACATGGTGCAATTTATCAATTCAGTTATCTACCTTTTACTTCACTATCTCTCACAAAGTCTTGAAATGACAATGCCTTTTCAATTTATTGTCATTTGAGAGCCATTTTATTAAGAATAGAATTTTAGATAAACCATTTATCGATTTTTTCTTCATTAAATTCTACTTGTACTTTGAGTCCTAATGATGATTGAATGTCATATCATGTCTAAACTAATTGCTCATAGTTTAGCACAAACAAGTTTTCCATGACAAGGTTTCTCCAATCTATTGTGAGCCATTTTGGTAAAAATTCAATTTTTGATATTTCATTATTCTGTGAATCCTTTCCTTCAATCTATTGTCACTTAAGAGGGCCATTTTCTTAAGAACATAATTTAGACTCGTCATTTATCCCATTTATTGTTTACTGAATTGTAGTTTTACATGAGTCCCAATGATGTTATATAATGTGCGTTAATTGCTTAAAGTTATAAGCTTTCATTCTTGTGGTTACGTAGTGGGATTAATTTTTTTATTTTTCTTTTGCCTGTGCAGTGCAACTTTACTTTTGCCTGTAATATATTATATATTGCTATTTGCTTGATACAGTGATGTCTACCATTTCTTCAAGTTCTTGGGCCAAATTTAGGGAATTTGCATTTATATACTTTTTTTCTCATCATAACATCCTTTATACACAGTGCTCCATTTATATACTTTTTTCTCATATGACATCCTGTATACACAGTGCTCCATTTATATACTTTTTCTCATCATGACAACCTTTATAGACAGTGCCAACTAAGTCTGGGATGTGCTAAAAGCGGTTTTGTATAGATCAAAACATATCTGGTATTTGTTTTGTGTAGGTTAACTTCTTCCATGTTTAGACAGGAAGAGAGGTGGATGCCGATTTTACTAGCATACTGAATTATTTAACACACTTTGTAGGCTCTTCATAACTGTTTGAAGATCTGTTTTGGGCTACTGTATTCATTGTTTCTTTTTGGATGGGAAACAACTGTCTTGATGTCTTTTACTATCTATAGGTGAACCTTTTACATTGGGCAATATTATTATGTCTGAGACCTATTTATTTTTTTCTGAGGTGTAACTATCATTTTTTTAAATGGACATTAAATTCATGGAAAAACTTTACTCATTGTGTGCCCAATTGAATTCAGGAATGCTTGAGCCCATTTGATTACTGCGATATTGTTACTTCGACAACCCACAAAGGCCTTAGAGGTCCCAGAGGTGGTATAATTTTCTTCAGAAAAGGTAAAAAACAGAAAAGACAAGGATTTTTTCCTGGTCAAACAGAAGGAAATGACAGATATGATTACGAGGACAGGATAAATTTTGCTGTTTTCCCATCACTTCAAGGGGGTCCTCATAATAACCATATAGCTGCTTTAGCCATAGCTCTAAAGCAAGTAGCTACACCAGAATACAAAGCCTATATTCAACAGGTTAAGAAAAATGCTCAAGCGTTGGCATCAGCTTTTTTAAGAAGGAACTGCAGATTGGTTAGTGGGGGCACAGACAATCATTTAATACTTTGGGATCTCAGGACTTTGGGCTTAACAGGTATGTAACAAAAAATTTTGTTACTATTTTTTTTTTTGAAAAAACTAACTATTTCGAGTGAGCTACAAGAATCTTATTCCCCATTTAGTGCTATGCAAAATTATATCATTAGTAATATTCAATTTCAATTAAATTATTTTTCATTTTATTAGCTAATGGTTTCTTCAATCTGTCTTACTCACTGTAGTTCTCACTCTACTCGATTGAATTCTTTTTAACTATAGAATATGGTTGCCTTTAAACATGTTTCCAAGTGTTTTCCCCTCACTGTTCAAGATTCAAATATAATCTATTTACACTAATCAATTAGCACAATATCATCTATTTACATTAATAATAACATAAGAAGATAGAGAGTTAGATCTAGCCCTTCATTTAAATATAAAGGTTATAGTAAAATCATTTATCTACTTCGGTTTGCTCCAAATTAATGGAGCGAACTAACAACTAAATCGTTTTACTATATTGTTTTTTTCCCCATCATTGTAATTTCTATTTTTTCTCATGTTTTCATAAACCCCTTGTTTAGAATGGGGCATTATTGGAGTACATGAAAAATGTTCGAGGGGTTTATAGATGTAACAAAACTAGCACCTTTATTTCTTACGACATAACCTTTGTTCGTTTTCCTGTTAATCTTTGGAAATTTCTTCATTTCTGATTGACTTATGTCTAGCACCTTACTTCCAGAACAGATTACAACTGTTGCAGCTGGCCATATTTTCACTGAAATTTCCTGGTCAGATAATCACCGTTGTAACTTAGTTCTCTAAGTTATAGGATTACTTAGAGTGAAATCACAGTGGTGCTTAGCTACTTAATGCATTTCCCAGCTAGTTTTTACATTATCTGACTGATATACTTGTTAGATGTTAATATTTGTTTAGCTCCTGACATGCATATTAGCCATGGTTACCAAAGTTATCACAATCTAGAAAAGAGCTCCATGAGTAGGTTGTTTACGAAGATAACACTTGTTAATTATTCAGATATTATCTGTGTGCCAAACATATCGTATTTATACAGTTTGTTCTATTGGATTCCTTGCTAGAAACATGTACCGAATAGTGATTCTCATTTTTGAACAGGTAAGATTTTTGAGAAGGTCTGTGAGGCATGCCACATTTCTGTGAACAAAACTCCAATATTCGGTGACAATGGTACTATTTCTCCCGGAGGTGTCAGGATAGGTGAGTTACGACATCCTATGTTTTTTTTATTTATTTTAAGCATATGCAGTGTGTAAACTACTTGATGTTGGTATCGCGAAGGGACTCCTGCCATGACAACGAGAGGTTGTTTAGAGGGAGATTTCGAAACGATCGCAGAGTTTCTCCTGAGGGCTGTACAAATAGCAAATAACACTCAGAAGGAGCATGGGAAAATCCAAAAGGAGTTCCTGAAGGGCCTCGAGAGCAGTAGGGATGTCATCGAGCTTCGCAGCCAAGTGGAGTCCTTTGCTTCACAGTTTGCCATGCCTGGGTATGATGCTTAGGTAAACAATGAAATGGTTCACAGAGGTACCCACTTCTTAGCCTTGTGGGGCTTTTTACTTATCCCGAGTTGACGTACCTTCTGTACAAAAATTACCTGCCGTTATTTAATTTGTCTGCATACATGTTCACTTTGACGTTTTGTATTTTATATTTTGTTTTTTGTTTTTTGCAATTTTGCAACCATGTAAACCCATACTATTTCAATTTACACTTGAAAAGATTACCGACTGCAATGTGTAAGATATATTTGTTGATTTTAATTATTGTAATTTCTTCATTTTATGAAGAACCCTAACCCCAACCCCAACTAAGATGATGGCTAGTTCCACAACGGATGGCAGATTGAATATTATATGTTGTAAAGATTACCATTGAGTATGGAGTGGAAAAGGAAAGAAAGGAGCACACAACTAAGTTCACCTCAGTCAAATGAAATCGGTGGAATCTAGTGTGGCGCTTTGATTAAAGCATTCAAAGGAAACAATTAAGACGATCAAAATTTGAATTTTATTTGGGATGAATATTTTAGAGGTTGTATAAATTGTAATGTGGAGATTGTAGTGTGGAGGGAGTCTCAACTCCGTTCAACACTTAATATGATGGGTGATTTGAAATTAATTATGATGGTAAAAAGCGATTTGTTTGTCCCAGTATTTTCATCAGTCCATTTTAAGTCAGCATCAAATAAATAAATTATGAATGATTATTAGTCTTGAGCAGTACATTTTTAAGTCAGCATCAAAGAAATAAATTAGGAATGATTAATAGTCTTGAGCAATTGAATAGCGCATAAGTGAGGACATCCAATCGGCTACAAGTCAGGATTTGACCTTCAAATCTTATGATAGTAATACTATCATATGTTAGTCATATAGTAAAAGATGATTCGTTCGCCTCTAGCACTCCTATCAATCCGTTCCTAAGTTAAATACGGAGATAGTAAATTACGAATGATTACTAGTCATTATGGGAGAAATGCATGATGAAGCTGTGTTGCTGGGTGGATTTTAAGATTAGTGGTATATTTGGTAGATTTTAAGATTAGTGATATATGCTAGATGTAGTGTTCTTAAAAAAAATTTCTATAAATATAATTATTTATTAAATAATGAAATTATTATTATTTTTTATTTTTTATCTAACTTGTAGATTAAGTATAATCTCATAATATTTTCTTTACTTTAGTCATTCTTAACAATTCTAAAATAAGATAATAAATTGACTTTATGATTTAACCAATATATATTATTATTTACTATATGATAATAATAAGTGGTATGCAACTATAATTTTGTTGATGCCTAAATAAAAAGCAAAAATATTAAAGAATTATTAGATGTAATATACCATGATATACTATCTAGTATCTATTGAAGTCTTATGCAAAATGAATGCAATTAATTTTTAACTTATTATTATTATTATTATTATTATTATTATTATAGCAATATATTTTGATGTAAGATTGAAAAATGTTAGAGAAGGAGGATAAATAGTGCTTGTGACTTTTTTCCCTTTTTAGATATATGAGTATACGTAGTGGAAAGAAATGAAAATAAGCACAGCACTAATATATTTGTTTTTACATAGTTTAGAGCCTATGA
>JBBPFP010000126.1:2934451-2948827 GCA_037974795.1 Kaempferia galanga | reverse complement strand
GTGTGTGCCGCACGGATGTTGCAGGGTAATTGCCGCAGGAGAAGGAATTCGTGTGTGTGTATGTATATTATATTCGATGGTGTTGGGTCGTTGGAGAAATCTGAAAATTACAGAACCATCTGCCGATTAATGGAGTATCAGAATCTCTCAAAAGCAGTAAAAAAACATTTATCCTGAACAAACACAGGAGGAGATAACTCTGAATCGCCATTAACTCGCTTGCAGTTGAACTCCATTTTTTGCTTTGAAAGAAAATAACACAAATACAAAAAGAAAAGGGCAGGGAAGGGGAAAATCCGAACGCTTGATCCCGCCGCTGCAAAACTGCCCGATTAATCAGCGACGGTAAATAAATCGCCGATGTCCTCAAAATAGTCGTCGGAATTTTGCCATGTCGACAAGCCGAGATGGAGGTCGGAGCTGAGGAAGCCGGGGCTGAACTCCTCGGCTACGAACCTCATGTGAGCCGAGTCGTCCTCGAAGAGACTCTGCTCCACGACGCCGAAACCGAGGCAATCGTCGTGTAGTGCCTCTTCTTCTACGGGTAAAATGCCGGCGAGCTGCCACGGTAAGCTAAGCCCAGCCTCGTCGGAGTCCGCGGCTGGAGGGGGAGATGTAGCTGGTCTTGTGGGAACAGTACTACTGAAGGAGCTCCAGAAGCTGCGGAGGACCGAGGTGGGAGAGGATAAGTTGCGCGAGTCGTCGCCGGAGTCATATCCGCCGGACACAGAAGTGAGGTTGCTGCCGGAGAGGCACTTCTTCTGAGGCAACGGCGGCGGCAGCCGGGCGAAGTTGGTGGCGGCGTCAGGGCCGCGGAGCTGGATGGCGGCCGAGTCGTACACCTTCGCCGCCTCCTCGGCGGTGTCGTACGTGCCGAGCCACACCCGCACCCGCCGCCACGGGTCGCGAATCTCGGCCGCGTACTTTCCCCACGGCCTCCTCCTGACGCCGCGGAACCGGCGCGCCGTCCCATCGCCAACGCCGCCACCGGCGCGGTCAGAGGACGCACCGGGCGAAGAGGTCGCCGCCTTTCGCTTCCTAGCCGGCCTGCTCTCGAGGCGGATCTCCTGGACGTAACGACGGACGCGGCGGCGGGGCACAGCCTCGTCGTCGTCCTCAGAGTCAGTGGCGTCGTTGTCGACGCAGAAGATTCTTACGGTGCGCGGCTGGGTGGCGTCGCATTTCCGGCGCTTGGAGCGCGACGGCAGAGTCTTGGAGGCCACCTCGACGTGCTCCGTCCGCTTTACAGGGACCATGAGCATGGCAACATCCATATCTCTGCTTTAATTCCCCTTCTACTCTGTTACATCCGCTACCTTTTCTCGCTGCCTTCCTGCAATCCATCCCAAAAGAAAGCACATACATAAATCCATTATAAAGCATCAAAAGAAAACGAACAAATGCTAACAAACAGTAAAAAAACTCGACTAGAAAGAAAGAACAAGAAGTACCTGAAAAAGGAGAGAGCAGAGGAATGGAAGAGAAGTCCAAGTACGAGGGTTTTAAGAAGGTTTGAAGAAGAGAGAACAGAAATCAAATTAGGTTAGCTGAAAAGGCAAGAAGAGCAGGGGCGGCGGTGGAGACACAGGCAGGCACAGAAAGAGAGAAGACCATTGTAGTACATGCACCTTCGCCTCAAGCAGACTTCCTTTCCTTCACTTCGGCGCCGTGGCCGATTTCCTCAAATCTCTGTCGCAAGGTGGCCTTCGCTTTAGGGTTCGCGATTTTTGCGGGAAAAGACGCGCTTCAACGAGAGAGAGTCATAGATTGAGAGAGGCGCTTCGGCAAGAAATGGCGGAAATCGCGATTCAGAGAGGAGAAGAGCGGGCTAGGTTTCGCGATTTGAAGGAAATGACGCGCGATTTGTTTCTCACGCAATTTTTTTCGCAGGCGGATGACATGGAATTGCCACGTCACGTTCACCGCACGGAAGCATCGCACGGGAACCGCAGGAGAAAATTTCTCTCTATATATATATATACTTTAACAAATAAATTAAATATCTATTTAACCTCTTAATATTAATAAAAATAGTTAATAGATTTTTAAAAAAGAATTGAGGGGATAAAAAATCCACAAATGGACTAATCAAGTAGAGGAAGGATTTTATTTATTTTTGTGCGGTTAACAGAGGAGAGATAATTCTCGGATGATTTTATTCATAGACTTCTATCTATTTAATTTGCCTTACATGAGATCGATATTTTTAACGGGTACAAAATGTATCACAGATTCAATGCAAAATAATTATAATGTCTTAAACTTCATACAACAGGTATTTTACATGTACTTGAATTAAATAAAAAAATAACTAACACTTGTTAATACATCCTCATTAATTATATATGTTTAAAGAAATAACACGAGATTTTTTTTTCTCTTTCCCTTCACTTTTTTTTTATTACTCATAGATTTTTTCTTCAAATTTATTCTCCTTAACGAAATAAAATCAACCAAAAAACCAAACTGTAGTATTTAAATTACTTGGTCTTAGCAACAGAGAATCCTTTGACCAGTTATTATACTAAATGTAAGAGCAATTAGAGACAAGTGTACTTGCCAAGAGCAAATTATTTTTCCCACAACTATGCATCGAGAAGGAACCGGAAATTTAACAGTCTGTAAAATAGTCTTAACAAAAATCTGTGCGTGGGATTCAATGTCCATTATGTTTCTACTGAAAAATAACTGTCTGGAACTAAGCAAGAACAGGTTAAGCTCAAAATTTAAACAAAAAAAAAATAATGATTACCGTTTGTGTTTTCCGCCGTATTACTGTTTGATTCAACCTGTTTTAAGGTCTCTCTTCATTTGCATGCATATGAGAACAAACACTGCCCTACCTTAATTACCGTTTTATAATTCATAATGATCACTTCATACATAATCACTATTGCCATACCTGTGGAGATCAAAATTGTCCAGAAGCATTGGCATTTGGTAATTTGCTGGCTCGATTCAATTGCCTTGTC
Organism: Kaempferia galanga; assembly: GCA_037974795.1. Taxonomy (NCBI): domain Eukaryota; kingdom Viridiplantae; phylum Streptophyta; class Magnoliopsida; order Zingiberales; family Zingiberaceae; genus Kaempferia; species Kaempferia galanga. Next base: position 2,945,855 of record JBBPFP010000126.1, on the reverse strand, counting down.
GTGGCAGTTTAACATGGACTTCCACGGCTTTTTGAGTGCTAGGGCGAATAATTAACAGCATTATTATTATTCAAAATGCGTATGAAAAGTGAACCCAGAGCATTGATGTTAGAAAAATTCAGGCTGAGAATTGTTCAAACTTTGGAAGAACACCCAATTTAAATCAAATAGTCAAGGAAAGAACTGGGTAGGATATCATTTCTTCATTCATCATCACTGCCTGAAGCTTCAGTGCTCGACTCTTCTTTCTTATTGGCGACACCATTTGCCTTCTTTCCTTTCTTATCTCTCTCGTTGTCCAAGTCATCACTGTACTCACTCTCATAATCATCGTACTCTTCTTCCTCCTCTTCTTCCTCTTCTTCAATCCCTTCATCTGCTGTTGGTCCTTCCTCCACCATGTGGCCCCGTGTACCTGCTCGATTTCGCTTCAAGATTTTCAATTTTATACTAGTCTTTCTATCACATCCCAGCCATGTATCGGACAAACAGAAACAGGTCAGATTGTAGCTTCCTTCAGGAGGGGCCTGAAACTTGCCCATCACAAGTCTAGACCCACTCTTGACCTTCTCAACAGCTTCTTTCACTGCAGTATTGATTTCCTTCACACTCGCACCAAGACTCTCTCTTGTTTCTTGAATTGCTTTTGATGCCCCAGCAATAGCAGCAGCCTCATCCATGAAGCTCACCTTTTGTGATATCCAAACATCGTTTGCGACTGGATCAGCGAGCAACAACCAAAAGTTCTCCTCCTTGTGAAACGGGTAATAGGGAGCATGCGGAAGGGCACCTATCAGGCCATTAGCACGGTTTAGAGTTACCCAAGCATACATTGTAACAATGTCTCCCTCTTGTATGCCTTCTTCCCCTTCAGTCTCTAAAGTAATGTCCACTTCAATTGATGGAATCATTTCAAGCACATACTCAACATCACGTGCTTCAATATCAGAAAGTCCAGCAACCTGAGTCAGCAACTCCACGCGATCATTAATAGTCATATCTTGTAGTTCTTGGAATGTCCGAACTTTCTGCAAACCATGTTCGAATTAAAAACCCTTTAATGTACAATACAGTGCAGCAAAATCAAGTATTTTCTTTAAGAATGCATAAGAGAAGAGTTTGCAAGAACTGAAAGCCTAAAAAAATAGTAGAATCAAGCACTCCAAGTGTAATCAGCTACCATAAGTAGAAGATAGCTGTGTACCAAACAGAGTTCTGTCTACTAGGCGAGCCTAGCATTCCTATATTTCTAAAAACGTAATTCATTAAGCCATAAGGATTGGTATTAGGAAGCTAAGTTAATAAACATCAGGCGAGTGCTTGAATTAATGTTTGAGGAAAAGGATGAAACAAACATTTGTTCAGAAGATTATTTTAGCAAAACAAATTGTATCCCAGAATTATCTAAGCTAGTAAACTGCAACAAAGACGATGAACCTAAACTTCTGATGGTTGAAGCTGGCACCTAAATAACCTAATCTAGGAGGCTTCGTATGTCGAGAAATTTTTCAGGGTTTATCAACTAGCTAAGCAGATACTCAATTTTCCATAAAAAAAGAACACAATAATTCTGAACATAGCTGGTTCAGGCTAAGCAAAAATTTTGGAGTTTTGTCAAGAGTTGGGAATTATCCATGTGTTGCAAGCACTGAGAATGCCTGAACAAATCCAAATCTTTTACCAAAGAACTATGAGTTCCCTCCAGCTGGGAATTATCCGCGTTGGCAAGCACTAGGAAGGCCTCGACAAATCCTGATTTTTTACCAAATTTTTTTATAGATGGACTTATGAAGCACTACCATTTACCCAGTATGCCTTTTTTGGTTTCAGGTAAACTTGAAATGTTGGAGAAAAGTATCTCTTCCTCCAAGGATAGAGTTATCAATGTACTTGTAAAGCATTGAGAACAAGGTTTCAAATTGTTATTTTGGTACCAATATTGGCCCCAGCCCGAAATAATAATTCCAATGTTGACTAATATCATTCATCATACTCACTTGACTCTCGAATCAACAACATTCTCAATTCAGTTAAACATGAGGCTAACCTATATAATTTGCTTCAATAAGTTTATAACTTTATACTATCAGCATTTCATACTATTAAAACCTACCAAATTGCCACAATCCTCTAGCATAATGTTTGCTAACCTCATCAGACTTTCCGAAGGAAGTCTCAAATCTCAAACATGTCAAAAATGATCTTCTTGAAACTGAACAAAGATTAACAATGAAAAGCATATCTTACTTAATTTAATAATATTGTCAATAAACTTTTATTTTTTGATTTGCAACTTAACGGTGTGACCTCTTCAGTTTAGCAAGACATTGGTTTAAACAAATTACTTGAAATTTTTTTCATTGTGATGTTTTATCTTCAAAGGGATTAGTATTGAAATTTGAAATGAGTAACTACAGTCATGTTAGTTACACCAATTTGCAAATTATGGTAAGGAGCTGATTTGACAAAGTAATTTAATTAGTGAAATCAATTTAATTGAAGAGAAAGGAAACAATATTATCATATCATTTAAATATCATTCCGTGTCCCCATGGGATGCCCGCTAGAGGGTGGCAGACTTACTACAATGGAGCAAGGGATAAATTCCCGATAGGCACATGCCCAAGAGAAAAAAAACCCTCCCACCCACTAGCCAACTTAGCGGTCGACTATAAGTTAACCTTGTGATTTACCTCCCTTCAAATAACATACGGACAGGCAATGAGGGACGCCTGGGATGAGCGCAAATACTTTTTGCTACAATTAAATATCATTCCGTTATTAGTATCATGCCAATGAGGCAAAAGAGATCATATACCAACACAATGAAGAAAAGACAATTATTTGTTTCAAAAGTCATTATTCACTAACATAAAAAATTACCTTTCGGGCAATTTTTTTGACAGTAGATTCACTAAAATATGGAAGTTGCAAAAATGGTGCAAGGCCTTCAGGGTAGCCTCCAGTTGCTTTCCTTGCGCTTAGAGGCACAGCCTGTTTAGCATATAAAAACATATTAGGAAGATAACAGAGTAAAGCTAATCAAGGAGTTGCCAGCACATATGATTTTTTAACAATAAAAGCTGATTTAAGTATTACAATGATAAATGTGGCATAAAAAACTTTAATAAAACACATTAGAAATTTAATAAAACTTCAATAAAGAACTTGCTCTTCCTACAGAACAAGTAAATGAGGCAAAACAAAAGGTCCAATCAAACTGAAAATAATTAAACACATTAGAAAGCTTTTAATAAGAATAACTACACCATCAAGGTAAACATGATCTTGAGACTAAAAATTAGAGTTTGACACTAACAGCAGCATGCAATGACCAACTTACTTAAATTTCATTAAGATGTTGGCTCTTTTCTGCCATTACGAGCTCATTTGAGATTCTCCTTTATATATAATTGTTTTTGTTTTTCAAAAATATATACACAATGAACGCAAATGTGAAGACACATAATTGAAATTTCAAGTTTTTATCAAGTTTGAAATTACCCATTGTAGCCAAAGGTGATTATGCTCACCCCAGAATTTGAAATTACCAAGTATCATGAGATTATGACTACAATAGAATAAATCAACAATACTACCTACGCACCTGGATGATACATTGAGAAAGCTCAACAATTCCAGTTGCTGGCCTCAGCCATCCATGTCCATGAGGGCTACGTGGCATTACAGCAATCTGCACATACGAAGAATGCATTATAACACTTGAACGTTCTTATTCCATAGTGATCTTACGATATAGACTATTTGAAGTATGTCAGAAAAATCATGCACGAGTTGTCACAAATATTCGAAGCACCCAAGTGCTGTTTTGATAATACTTTTTTCAGAAAATAAATTTCATTGTACCCAAGAAACATATAAATGTTTATATTGCTGCGTACTAAGGAGTACTTGTCATAGTATATCAGCATTGCAATTATCAATTGGATTGGCATACAAAGGGAAGAAAACATCTGTGCATAAATAATTTTTTTGAATCACTAACTTAATAACCTAATAATAAGCAGAAAATAATGTTATAATGTTCAGCACATATCCCCAAATCCCTTTACATGTCAGATATTGACTTAGATCTTGGACATGACCTGGCATAAGCAAGGGCATGGTATGAAATTTATAAAATGTTGAAGCACAGGTCTTTATTCTGGCAGACATCCGTCTTTACTGCTAAGAGGCTCTCGCCAACGATTCAAGGCATACAAAGGCAGGTCTGCATGCCACATTATTGTCATAAATTCATCACATTATTCTCATCAATGTAGATCAAAACAAAGAGAAAAAAAAGTTATTTAAGTTCAATAAAGTAAAAGCAATGTTGGTATAGAAAACTACTCAAAGTTAACAGCCAACCTCTCTTATTTAAACTGAAGGGAAAGAACAAAGAATAAAAATCTATACAAAATGAAATAAACTCATAAGTAAAATACACAAGCATGTTAAGAATTTAAGTAACTAATCAAGCAAGATCCTCCTAAAACATGAGCACTTGTTCATAATTGAAAGATTTATCACCTTCACCAGCTCTTCAAGGAGACGAGGTGCAAGTTCTAGCATTCGTCTGTAATCATTCAGTAGTGACGAAGATAGCATGGTTGATTCACGAGTCAAGTGAGCTTGTATCAGTAATTCCATCTGAAATTAAAGAAGGCAACCAAATATATATCCACATCATGTGCAAAAGGTACATTTATATAAATGACTATTGGAATAGAAACAAATTTGTATCTCCAATAACAGAAAAGATTTGATTTATATTGACAAGGATGCTTGACCTAGTAAAGAAAAACTATTCTATACCATGTATGACGTTAAAGGCATCAAATCTAATAAGCACATGTATATAAACTACCTTAACCAGGGATGGATGTTGCTTCCAAAACTTTGCTTGCTCAGTCTTGATGTTTTTAAGATCAAGATTCAATTCACTTCTAACAGCAAGAAACAGTTTCTGAAGGGGTTCGTCATCACTTCTGCGAACCGGAATTTCCAAATACTCAGCGGCTTTGATGAAGATATCCATAACCTTGCTGTATGATCCATCACTCAGCTAACCAAAATGCTAGTAAAATAAAAAACAAGTAGCATGTATGGCAAATGCTGGAATTCCAAAACCAACACAAGTGAAGATTGAAGAATGAAAAATGAATAGTTATTGAATAATTATAAAATCCTTCAATTCACTCTTTTTCAGAATTTATTTGATGTTAAGTCTGCTAGTAAAGAAGATGGTAATAAGCCACCATTTGCTGAATTAGTGAAATCAAAATCAAACTAGATTATAGGTCTTCATTTTTTATTTTCCATTATTTTGGATTTCTTGTGAAGCCAGTCTGTGATTTTGCAACTGGCATAAAGTCATTATTTTGTTTTTGTAGTTAAATCAGCTTATGTATACTTCAAAATATTTGGCAATATATATCAAAGAATTTTTCCAAAAATTAGCAATTGAATTTCCTTCTTACTGTATTCGAGACAGTTAATGAAGAATATTTCACCTTGCACTCTTGGGCCAGGTTCGTCCATTTGAAAAATATGAAATTAAGTGTATATATATATATATATATCTTTCATTTGCATTTCTCGACAAGTTTCTGATTAATCTGAGCCAGAAGATAATTAGAGAAAAAAACAATGTGCATAAATGACCAAATCTGGAGCCTAGATAGACAGTTAACTAAGAATAATTTATCTTACACTTTTGGGTAAGGGAAGTCAGTTGCCAACACTTACTAAAATAGATACATTTGTTAACTCATAAATTTGGGGCATATTTGGAAGATTAGTTGATCCAAAATTAGTGCCAGAATAATCTTCTTGCCTTCATTATTCTGGATAGCCAGTTTAAGAAATGATAATTTGAGTTAAATTTTTGGGTCAATCTCCTTCAGACTCTTAGAAACACATGAATAGACTGCAATTATATTTATTTATTTTTAAACAATAACTTCTTTATATTTTATCTTTTCAATATTATTTTATTAAAAATTTTGAAATAATAATAAATTGATAATTCTTTACTCTGGACCATACCAAAAAATGACGGGGAAAAAGTTATATGTTTCTTCCCCCTCAAGGAAATAACCTAAATGAATCACTCTATCACTTCGCTTCTACCCTATTTCTGTTTTTTTTTTATCTACCCCACTTTCTGGCATCCCGCTATAAGAAACAGTCTTAATGATCGTGGTGAGTGCTAACTAGAACAATCCAACAGAAGATGATAACGTAGAGATCTACTTTTTTATTCAATTAAACAAACTGAAATCCATGTCATCATCACTCCCTTTATTGATGGTTCTTTTTCCTCAAGGCTGCAGAAGCTATCAAATAGAAGAAATTTACGTGGACAAAAAGTTGTCTGTATGCTGTGTTTCAAAGTTCATGAAATATTTCTAATACATTTATGTTGAAGTGCCAAACTTATCTTGATTTGGCAATATTATATGCAAGAAGGATGCAACAACCTGGAACAATTGTTGAAAACCTATTCCATCCTAAACATAAATCTACCTGATCACACAAATTTGATAAGGTTCTGTGGTGGAAATCTGTGTTACAACCATTCCGGCCCAAGAAAAGTATGGGCTTTTGTGCATGAATAAATATTTCCTGATGGAACATTTATATTTATCAAACCAGCTTGGTCTGATCTACTTCAATCTCATCATCAAGCTATAGTAGTTTATTTGTGATCAGTTAAATTGATCCTTTATTCCCCATTGGACTTGAGAAAGGATAAATTAATGGTAACATCAGATCTTTTCGATCATTTTAATTACTTTAACTAGTATTTTTATATCACTCTACCCTCTATGCCTTCAACTTAGTCGTTCAACACGTAAAGTTAAGAAATGTATTCCCCGTATCTATATACCTATTTTATTTTTTAATATATTGGAGCTACACTTAATTGCTATAGAGTGGTACTATTTTTTATTTTATTTTTCTAGTAACCTCACAATCCATCTTAGCATTGTTGTCTATGTATTGCCTACTTCAATTTGACGAGCCATATTCTTATTAAAAATATTATTTTCCCTATTAGTGTAAACCCAACTTTTTCTCAGCTTCAATAGTGCAGCAGTTGGCTAATCCTTTCCTCATTATTCAGAACGCAACTCCTAACAAAATTGCTGTGCTATTTTACCATTCAATATAGAATTTATTGTTCCAAAATTAAATCTCACACATAAATTGGCACTCCTGCTCAGCTCAACACGAGCATTTAAAGTTGAAGAGTATCACAAAAACAATAAGTGTTTGGATCAATGTATTTATTAAAACTTAATAGAAAAGTAAATTAGTTCTAGCATCAAGAATAACAGAAACTGAGCAAACGAATTTACCAATTAATAGTATATACCTTGGAGCCAAAGAAGGTTTCATGAAATAGTAGTATTTCGACAAAGTTTGATGCATAACATAATTTCCAGTATATTTTGATGACCTTGAGAGATATATAACGGCTATCAATAAAGGCAACAATATACAAACTCCAACAATGCTAAGCAATAGTACACCACCAGATGCCCCATCAAAATTCAATAAGAACTGAGGTAGAGCAATCCCCATTTGAAGCCCCTGTAATCAGTAATGCAGTTTTTAGATTGTTCTTAAATGAACCAGATCCCAAAACTCAAAAAAAAAATGATAGAAGGAAAATAACATACAGAAGCATACAAAAAATAGAAAACATTACAAACAAATAATAAAGCTACCTGTCGTCCATCTGGGTGACCATATTTCTCAAAATTTTCACGAGAAATAGGATCGGTCAATGCTTGGTATGCCTTGGATATGAAATCCACAAAATATTTATGGGCCTCTGAAACAACAAGTGGTTTGAATCAGTAAAATGCCAATAAGTTTCCAATTCTACAAAATAGCATGAAATGGTAAGCAAACCAGAAGACCTACCTGGATCAGGATTTTTATCTGGATGATATAGAATTGACAACCTTCGGTATGCTTTCTTTATCTCTGAATCTAAAGCTCCAGGCTCTAATCCCAGAATGCTAAATGGTTCAAATGGTTGAATCTGAAAATCAGTTGAAATACAGAATCAACAACAATAATAGAAAATCCAGTCTAAACTGTAAATCACTCAAAGAATGTAAAGCTTAGTTGTGTTAGTACATGCAATCCTAACAAAGTTGTTGACAAGTTGCACGCACTGCACGAGAAAAAAGATCAAGAAAGATGGAAATAAAGAAATAGTAATGTATCAAGAAGATTTTACCTAGATATTAATTGAAAAGAAACACACAAAAGGCTTTAAGTAATAGAACCATCATATGTGAGGAAATTAGTGAGAGAAAGAATGATAAATGTCATTGCCAAAACACGGGTTATTAGATGATGTGTTCATATGCAACACAAAAACTATAATGTACATGTGATCAGTAGTTCCATCTTTAAATCTTAGTGACATAAAAAGTGGAAGTTATAAAATCCATAACTAACAAGAAACAATTATGTTAAGCAAAGAAGTTGCATCATCATCAAAATGTCTTAGCTTCCAAGGCTATTGAACAATGATGTTGCTAGAAGCAAAGTCACATTAGAAGAAGCCTGAACCTTGTGGTTGTTTCGAAACTAAAAATTCTAATATTTTTGTAAGATTAGGTAGCAGAATTCAATTTAATATACCTCGCGGCTTATATGTTTGATGTAATAAACTAGGATCCCCATGACAATCCAAAGCAGCAAAAGTGTCAGATTGCTACAAGTTGAAAAGTTTGATATCTGCAGAATATGACAAAATAACTTTATGTCAAAGGCAAAGCAAATTTCTGAGTAGAACCATCATGGAAGAGTCTCTCATACACGTTTGAAAATGGATTTTTGGTACTTCCCTGAATGGGAACATACGTTGCACTGGCAATGAATACTCTTTGTTTTCTTAGTAAAAGCACGACATAGCCTGAGGATTGTATAAGGCACTATAGGTATTGCCATGATTGTGAGTATAAAGATCGAGAACAAAGAGCTGTTCTCCTCAGACGCAGCCATTGGAGCCTTATTGCAGCTTGAGGCTCAAATAAATTATAGCTGTCAAGGACAAATTTTGATCAGTTTTGCTGAAACCCTGATATAATATTGATCCGCCAGCTTAACAAATATATTACCATCATTGATAAGATAAAATCTAAACCATTGATAATGCAAAAATACAATACAAGAAAGTTGATATTCTACAAGTTTATTCATCCTCAACGAAGTGGCACAAAATCCAGACTGAATCAATTATACCTCACTTTAGAGGGGGAAAAAGTGCAAAAGATTTAAAATCTTCAGACAACTAGAGCAACCAAAACACATTCAAAAATACCTATTATAAGGTAAGCATGTACTTCATTTCTTTAACTTCTAGTATATATAACTTGTCTCTCGGTAGAAAATATATCTATTTGAAAACGGAAGAACCAACCACACGAAACTAAACATTTGCCATTTCTGAGTCAGAAAGTTTGTAATTCAATATAACAACAAAATGCACTTGTTGGCTAGTTTAGCCACTCTGTAACAGAGCAACCAACTTCATTTACTAGGTTCTGAATAATTCTAAGTGCTTCTATCTAGCAAATGGCATACCCCACATGCCTGGGTCTAAAGCAAATAATATTAGCTAGCAAAATGCCAAGTGGGATTCCATTGCTTAACACAACAATAACGACCAATAACAAACAAGAGTGGCATTATTTAAGAAAACTAGAAACTTGACTAATATACACCAAGCATATAATATGCAACACAAGTGTAACAAGATACAACGAGTGACTCACTTTGCCCTTGTCTATCTGTCTGCCTGAAAATCAATACTGTTAACCACATAACACCAATGTGTAACCTGTCTTTCTCTAATTTATTAAATGATGAAATAAATTCAAAAAAAAATTCTAGAATCTCTTACTCGTCCAACTTGCAATGTCAGCAAATATTCATTTGAGACAAAATGAGAACAATCCACTTGACAAACCATGGAACAATCCCTCTACCTTATGGAAAAATTGGAGAAATTAAAAAGGTTCAATGGATGCATACTATCTAACCAATGGGCAGATACATAAAACTCGTTTAACCAACTATCACATTATTGCAAGGATATGTATAAACTAGTTCACATGTTCAGATTTCAAACTAGTTTTTTTCAACGTAATAATTAGACGCATACATGCTAGACACACCACACTATCACCTTGTTATCTAACTTACACCATAGGAACAAATTATCAGTAATAAAGGTAATGTGCAAAAATCGTACTGGACCTACGCTACCTACAATGAAACTCCTCCCGAGACCCATTGACAGTCTCCACCTTACAACCCGGGCTCCGCAATCTGCAGACATCTGATGGCTGCAGCACGGAGCCACAAACCATCCGAGGCCCCTGACCTCACAGCTTATCTACAACCTTGGTTTCGGCAGCAGCCCGTGGTTTGAAACACGCACAACACCTAGATCTCAACAGATCATGTAACACGGTCACCAAATCACAGCGAGAAATCGATGGCAATTCGACAGCAGCCTCTCAAAGTTGCAGCGAAAATTCGAAAGAGGAACAGCACAAAATTCGCAAAACATTTAGTAGAGCCCTTGATTTATCTACCCATTAATCATTCAGATAAAAGAACGCCTGCCAAACGATCGCGCGAACATAGATCACATTAAGAAAGATTCAACAGCATGAAGGGAGCCCAGACCTGTGAGCAGTGCCCTCTTCCCCTCAACTCGCTGCTTCCGGCGTTCGATCTGAGCAGCGAGCAGATCCGAGAAGTGAGAAGCGCCCCCTTCTCTCCCCGCTGTTTGATGCGCAACCCTCTCCGCTCCCCGAGAGCAGTAAGCAGCGGGCGGCCTGCCTTCCTCTAGTGCTGGAAAGGAAGCGCACCCTTTTTGTCGACCGTGCGTTACGCAGCAGAGAAACTCTGCACTTTGCTTTTCGTTGTTTAGTAGGATAACCGTGGAGCGTGGATGAAAACCTACGCCGCTACGCAAGCCTTTTTTTTTTAATTATTTAAACAAAAAGGAAAATGAAGATAAAATTTAAAAAAATATATATTTATTCCGCACCATATAAGTTTATCCAAAAGGTACATACCTAAGTCCAACTTTACCACTAGACACCAATTTTTTTTTTTTTTTTCTCCTTTACTATTCATTCGATCCTACCTAAACTTTACGACCGGAATCCAACCAAGATCCCTAGACTACTCCTGATTCAGTGGATCTTAGGCCCTTGGATCAGGTCGCCTTCCTGATCTAATCTAGAAGGTGATCTGATCTAAGGGTCAGGATCTACTGGACCAGGAGTGATCCAAAGATCCCTGTGGTAGTTTAACGACCTTGCAAGTTTCCTTTCTATGCAATCATTCAGTTATTATT
>JBBPFP010000126.1:2863798-2884935 GCA_037974795.1 Kaempferia galanga | reverse complement strand
TAGACTTATCCTCGCCTAACTTCCAGTTAAAACTTTCCAGTCAAGTATCTAATTAACCTTGACCTACTTGACTTCTGGTCAACCCTTGCCCGATAATTTCCCAAATGGACAATTACACATGCAATCTCCATCTATTGTAAACATTAAAACTCAAACTTGAATGAAGTCAAGTTTAGTCAAACGAGTCAACTTGACCCGGAGACAATTGAACAAACAATCTCTCCATATATTGTTAAATACCAAAACTCAAACATTATGACTCAAGCTTGAGACAACTCAGGCTTAGTCAATCTGGGCAACTTAAGCTAGGGAAAATTACACCAATTAGTCTTGGCGGTGTAGGTCCAAGCATGAGGCTTGGCCATGTAAGTCAAAGTGTGACTTAGCAAGGATGAAGAGAAGGAAACTCTTGAAGGCAAGATTTGAAGGATGGAGAAACATCCGAGGGACGTAAGGCTGATGGAGGAGGCTAGAAGGCAAGGTCAAGGTTGTGCGGATAAGGACGAGTGTCGAGTGAATGTACTTTAACATAAAACCCTAAGATAGGATTTACTAGACGTCTGGTATATGTCTCAGTTGACTGATGGTTGAGAACCAACAACCCTAGAATGTAATTTCGGGGTTTGTAGTTTTAGGTTTACTAAATGACTGGTAAAGATTACCGGTCCGGTCGAATAAGAGCAAACAGAGGGTTCTATTCGCTTAGCTCATATGGAGCAGTTGAGTGGTTCATAATGAGCAGTCGACTGATACCGAGTCGTTGGGTTGTAATAGTCAAATTCCACCAAAGCCAGTCAACTGGTAAGTATGACAACTGACTAGTAGCGGAAACACAGCTTGAATATTTCCTCCCGAGCTGTATATTATGAAGCTCGGGGTGGCTAACTTGGGTAACGAAAATAGACTTGGTTAAAGTCTATCAGAGTTTTCAAATCTCAAGGCAATCCAAGAGATTTTGATCAAGGTTATGGTGAGATTTCTTCATCGACAAAGAGGATTGTGCTAGCCAGAGTTTTAAGAATTGATCCGCCGAAGGATTATATGGATCATCCACCTCACGGACATATCGTAAAGTAGGAGCATCATTTCTGAATCATGTTACAGCAACGTGTTAGGGTTTGATTGTGTTCTTTCTTGTCTTCTAGGGTTTAGCTTTTATATTACTCGTATTCTTTGTATTCTGCTATGCTAGCGAGTGTAGGAAGCGAACGAAGTGGATTACCATCTATTAACATCTTCTCTAGCCGGTGATCAAGATCCCAACAATATCTTTAAAATAATATGATATTGTTTACTTTGGGACTAAGTCCCTATGATTTTATTTTTAGGTTTTACTCAAAATGTCTCATACTAATAAAGATATCTTCATCCCTTTTAAACTTATGATTTTTTCCATTTCTTTCCAATGTGTGACATTGATTGTATTCCAAATAATCCTCCCCTTAAACGAAGGGCCACCATTATTCTCATGGTCAAGCCTCCCCATAAATATACAATCAATCTTGACCTGCTTCGAACCTCCCCGTAACCATTCGATCACTCTTGACTTGTTTCGGGCCTCCCTTCAATTTTGTTCAAAGTTACTTTGCATGATATTCAGTCTGGATTATGACTCTGATACCATTTATTAGGATTGAAGAAATTCGTATATTTCCATAATAATATGATATTATACATTTTAAACCTAAGCAATTAACCTCATGATTAGGCTCTATTCAAATGATGTTAATACTAATGGGCTCATGATTTTTTCTATTTCTTCAACTATATATTCTCAACCGTTTTAATTTTGAAGTGATCTGCAATCCTTTTCAAACGAACTAATCGATAGATTTAGGGTAAACGAAGGGGTATTTCAGCAATGATACCTGTGTTATTACAAAAGTTGGTACATGACTTGATAATAAGAGAAGAGATTTTCTGGTCTACTTTTTATGGACCATTCCTGGTCCACAAAATATAGACCGTTAGATTAGATTAAAAGAGATTAATATATAAATTTCTAATCTAATCCAACGATCTAAATCAGAAAAAATCAGGGTCATAAAAAATGAACTAAAAAATCCTGACTATTCATAATACCACAACTTACTCACGCAATTCACTAACATACTGTAAATAATTTGTTAAATTTCGTTAAACCCTCGGTGTTACCGGTCCGGTTCAGTATTTGGTTCGGGTCGACCGGAAAATCGTAGCGTATCCCCCACGTCGAATTTCTCGGGCGCGTCACTGCGCTAGCTCGAGGACGAACTCAGGTCCCATCCGCTTGGGTTCTGGTTGATGATGGCGTCTAGGGTTTTGTCAAGGGTTGCTCGACGCACCGCCGCTCGCCGGCTGATTCCGCCCTCCTCCCGGCCAGAGGCGATCGGAAACCGCTCCTTTGGCTTGCCTTCTGCGAAGGCATCGGCTCTGGGATCATTGGCGAATTCATCGTTCAAGGCGAGTTTCTGTTTGTTTTCTACCAAGGCCTTATTCATCGTACTTGATCTCGCCAAGTCTTATTTTTCTCCGTGTGCGTTATTTATTTTGACAAAAGATGGATGGGTTCGACTTGTCTCATTCTCTCTCAGTGGCTCCTCTTTACTGAGGTCTCCTTTTCTAGTAAATTTTGTTGCCCTTTGGTATGCACCCTCCTATCTATTAAAGCAATACGATGCCAATTGTTTCTTACGGAACCGTTTCGTTTGGAATGATAATTTGGAGAAGAAACCATTCCTTTCCCGAAGTTTTGGGCATGTTTTTTTATCACTTAAGTCATCTTACTTTGACAGTGTTCCGACTTACCCGTTGTCATTGCTTTGCGAAATATCAATGAGAACTTGGATTCCTGCTGATGCGTGATCAATTTTCTATTGAAATTTGAAGATACTGGGCTTTTACTCTTACTATAAAGACTGAATCACACAATGAATTTGGCATCACAGAAGCTAAATATGCTGTCTAATTGCATGTGTTAATGTACGATCAATGAGTTAGTTTTGTTGGAGGTACTTACGTTGACTTTTTTTTCTGCCTCTGTCTCAGTAAGACTGTAAGAGCATGGCTTAAAAAGCACATGCAAGCAGTATGCATAACACACATATTCTGCATGCGTGGATACAGGCGGTCAATACGTAAACATTAGAAATTATTTATATTGATGACTAAAGGTTTTGTCGCTGTCAAAACAAGTGTTATGTTAACATTTACGAATTAGAACCTACTAAATAGGTTAACTTAGTGATTTAAATTATTATGATTTTTTAGGTTTAGATGAATGAAATGAGGTCGTTTAATATGCTTTTTGAAACAATGGGTGAGAGAAAGCCAAAACTCTCTTTTTTATCAACTAATCATTCAATTGAAGTTTTGAAAGAGCCATTTGAAGATTGGGACTTAGGAACTAGTTTGCATAGTCAATAAACTAATTAACTCTGATGAACATGTTTTTGACTATTTGATAATTTGTATGCAATCTATCCAATTTTCTCAATACTGACCATGGCTGCAATTGAATCATGAAAAATTGGAAAGGTTATGGGCATGCCGTCAGTACATTTGATTTAAAAATTTATGTTAACTTAGTTTCTCTCTGTAGTTCCTTGACAATGATGCACCTCAAGTCTGTGACTGTTTTGATAATTTCTTACTGACCAATGCTTGCTTGATGGCATATACAGAAAGTATTTTCATCTAAACCATCATGCATTTTCTGCTTCCAGTGCAATGTATTCGACTATTGAAGTCACAGTAAAATATTGGATTGAGGCACTTAATTAATTTTACAGTTTCCCCCCTCATTTTGCAGGATATCCTAAATGCTGAAGGTTAGCTAATTTTGAAGGCTTTTATATTCCATTTTCAATCATAAATCTTGTCCTCAAGTAATGAAGAGTTATCAGCATGTCATTTCCTGTATATTTTCCCTCACCTTTTCTATTTTTTCTTTGCATTCAATAATGTGCATGTATAAACATAACCATCCTTCTACAATCATTGCCATGATTTTTAGTCATTTTCTTATAATTTGTATAACAGACAATGCAAATGCAAGGTATGTTACTCCAAATGTTCACAGGTATTTAACATAGGTATGGAACTGGGTGCCTAACTCCACATTTTCTGAAAAGAAAATTATTAAGCATAGTCAATAGGGTTTGATGGACAGTCTAGAGTTTGAGAGTCTGATACAAGTATGGCGGGTTAATTGAAGAGGCCTAGCAATGCAAAATAAAAACAAGATATGCGCATGTAAAAATCCTTTTCTCTTTTGAACTGCTTAATCTTATTGTAAGAAATACTTAATCTTAATTATTGCCATTCCACTGGAGACTACTTATATCTTTGTTCTTGTCTGTATTCCTTTAGAAGTCACAATAATGCATAGTGTGTTGGTGACCGTGTAATGCAATTTTATCATGCTCTGGCATATAAATTAATCTGATCTTGGAGCAGTCCCCTTTTTATTTTATTCTAGCTAATTATGCTTAGTCACTAAATAACTTGCTAACCAACAGTCTGTCATAAGAGAAGTACCTGGAAAATTACTTTTTCTATTTTTGTTGAACAGTCCTGTCACAAATAATATAATGACTTTGTTTTAAAGATGGACATGTAACAACCAAGATATTGAATTTGTCTTATATTCACACTGAAGTGGACAGTTTATATGTTGAGGTATATACCAAATGAAACTTCTACTAATGCCTTGTTCAAAATAGTCAAAGTCTTATCAGTTTCATTAATTTCACTTTATTTTCATTAAGTGGGATATAGCTTTGGTTAAAAGTGTCTTCCCTTATCTGGATATTATCCTCTTAATACCTTTGGTCAATTTATCCCTATTTATTAGCCTTCAAATGGACATCATAAATGTGTCGACAACGTATTCATTTTATCCCTTTCTTATAATTATAATATTTTGTAGAAGGGCACAAAAGGAGATTATCCTTCAAAACCTCTGGCCATTTAATCCCCATTTGCTAGTCCTCAAACGAACAACATAAATGTGCTGACATGGCATATTCATCATAATCAAGTTCCAAGAATACAATGTGACACAATGAATTGTCTTAATGTACTTCTGATATTTTTGTCATCTGTTTGATAAATATATGCCATATGTTTAATTTGTAAGAATTAATCATGATGTAAAACATTAATTTAGATTAGATCCTTCCCTAGCAACTTAAGCTTTTGGTTCGAGTCAAGCTAGCGTTAATACACTTTCACTCCAAAAATTAGTGAAGTCTGAATCATTGATTAGTACTCAAAAGACCCTTGTACTTGAAACCTTGACTTTGTTAATTTCAGGACTTTTCTGCGTATGTTTTGGGATTTAACTATAGAAAAATTTACCCTGTAATTAAGCATGAAAAATTAGATTATGAGTTAAGAACATCCATCGCTCTGTGTCAATCATTTATCTTTATGATATCAAGTTCTTTCCTTCTAGTTTATCATCTAGATGCACATTTTTCTTTCATCACGGTTTTCTTAAAGTATCTAAAACTACCATTCATCATTATACCTGGATTTATGTTATAAGGAATCCTACTATTACTGACATAATGAGTGGTCTTCTGAAGGTTATTTACTTGACAAATCGTTATTTTCAACTTGCCTAGTTGTCAGTTGGTTTGACTTGCAAAGAGTTTTTCTTTATATGGTGAAATACTATTATATGCCTGGGTATCCTTCCCTTCTGTGCTCCTTGCCTCCCTCTTTTATTTAACTTGTATATTTGTTCTCAAGAGTTTGAGAGTAGAATGCGAGTTAACACAAATTTTCCACATGACTTCCAGAAAAAATTGCCAAATTCTCCAGATGGCAATTGGTCAACAGAAACCCTGCAAGTCAACCTAATATTTACAAAAGAAACCCTGGCATATTTCCATATTTAGCAAGAACTTGTGCATCAAATTATTCCACATCAGAACAAAAGAGAAGTGAGGTTTGAATTGAAGTTGCACTATTGATTTTTCAATTGTCATGTTAATTTTACTTCCATGTTGATTCTATGCTATTATACTGAGTTTCAGTTCTGAGTTACCACTTGAGAAAGTCATTGTCTCATTGATATGATTTAGAAAAGAAGGATTTGCATATGATTATATCGACTTGAAAAAAATTTATGATAATCCTATAAACTTTTCATGTTGTTTTATAAAGAAATATCTAACAATTATATTGATGCAATAAAGGGCATGATCTAGTCATCAGTAATAGGACTATTGGGAATGTGATAAATTAATTTTCTCATTGCTGTAGGTTTATATCAAAGCTAAGCCCTATGGTTACATTTTTCTTTATCTTAATACTAGATCAATTCACTAATTGTATTCAACATAAATCTCTTTAGTGTATAGTAAGCTTTAAGTTTCTATATTTTATAAGTTAGTACTAGATGAATTCCTACTCATATTCAAGTTAATCTCTTTACTGAATGTTATTCACAAAATAAAATGGTATTTATTGATAAGTGGAGATGTCTTACATGAATATAAGAAAGATGGTTGAAATGGAGGAGAGCGTTAGGTGTTCTATGTGATCGTAAAGTACCTCTAAAACTTAAAGGGAAGTTTTACAAAATCACTATTAGACATAGCCGAATGTTGGGCTATGACTCGAGTTTATGAGCAGAAGATGAGAATTGCAGAGATGACGATGTTAAGGTGATATGTGGACATACGAGGATAGATAGAATAAGAAATGAGAGTATTAGAGAGAAAGTCGGAGTTGCCTCTATTGAGGAAAAACTTCGACAACACATTTAAGATGGTACGAGCATGCACTTAGACGACCAATAAATGCTTCAGTTAGGTGATGTAAAACTACGATAAACACGCATATCAAACGAGGAAGAGTAAACCAAAAAAGACTTGATTAACAACAATAAAGCAAGATAAAATGTATTTAAGTATTGATGATGATATATTAGGAGATAAAGCTCAATGGTGTAAAAGGATCCATATAGTCGACTCCACATACAGTAGTTGTTGATAAGTGGAGATAGATTACTGGAAGCTTGAATTACGGAGAAAAAAATTAGAAACTACGAATTTCAAGTTCAGTAGAACCAAAACTAAATATATTAATCATAGTTTACATAATAAGAAAAGAAGTGAGGTAATAGTCAAGATGAATAGGCATGCCATTGCTGAAAGAGCTTTAGATATCTTCTGTTGTATGCATTATTCAATGAGAAAGAGATATTGATGAAAATACATTTCTAGGATAAGTAATGGTAGTTGAAAATGGATTGAAGCTTTTAGAATTTGTGATTGTAGGTGAAAATGGAAAATTTTATAAAACTCTTGTACAATACACCTTGCTATATGTATTAGAGTATTCGGTAGCTAGGAAATAATATATAAAACATTAATGAAGGAAGATGAGAATACTGGCATTGATGTGTGGGAAGACTTAAAAGGATAAAATAAAAAAAGATAATACATGTTTCACGAGTGATTCACTGAGTGCCATCTTTGTTCATATGTATTGGTTAAATTCTCAACGTTTTACTAGATACCTTAACTCAAAATTTTATTAAATAGCTTAACTGAAAATTTTATCTTATCTTCTGAAGTCTTATCATAGTACTTATTAACATAAGCCAATCCACTTAGTTTTTTATGGTTAGCTCATTATTAAGTGGTTGTAAAGATCCTTATAAATAGGTATCAAAACTTATCAAAGAATATAGATACTGTTGAAGTATACTCTCTGATGCTTTCTTCTCACTCTTCATGAACTTCAACAGTTAGATATAACAACCGATCTATTAGATTTAGGCAGCTAGGATGGTTAAACGATGTCTCCTTTTTGCTGACAAACCAATCTTATGAAGTGACTAGTCATTTTGTGGCTCTAACTGTAACAATTTGTCAGAGTAAATATTTCATTGCCAATGAATCACTATGTAGAGAAATCATGGAATAAGATAGTGGATTCTCGGTGTGGCATAGTTATCTCATAATTTTCTCAGTGCAGAAATGATAATACAGATAAGCCTAACAAGGTTAACCTATGATTTATTGGTTATTCTACTTTCAAAATTGATCATAATGTTGTATAGGAACTATGTGTCAATTATGGTCTATAAGAACTGATATTCATACAAATTCCTCAGGAGAGCAGAAAAGATATATCAACAATTGAAGATCCCTTTGATGCACCTACATACAACATTCCAGAAAAGCCAGTGACGTTTACGGAGGGTGCCTCTTATAGTCTTGTAATACTTGCAGGATTGGGTGTTGCAGGCGTGGCTGCTTATGCTGTTTTTAAAGAGTTAATTTTTGAGCCTAAAGAGTAAGATTTACATAAATTTTTATACTCTGATATCAAAGTTTAATTTCAAAGATTAACACTGACAACATATAGTTTTCAACTATATGATATGTTTCGACTTAACTAATCCTGCATGAAGAATGAAGTAAAAAGTATTCAACTTTGTCTTGTCATGTGATGAATAAAAAAAATAATTACATTCTGTTAATTATGCAACCATTCTTTTATGGTTCTTTTCCAAACTGTGCAATGAATAAAAAATAATTATATATGTTAATCATGCAACCATTCATTCGTGATTCTTTTACAAACTGGAATAGTATCAACTTTTGCAGCTGCTTACAGATTGACTGCTATTGGTGGAAGTATAAACTTGGTACTCGACTTTTCAATGCATACGGCCGGATGTGTATTTTCCGGTTTATCTGAACCAACACTGTAATTGTCTGAAACTGTTTTTTGACTTAAGCATGCAAGTCAACAGACAAAACACTTGATTGACTAGTATCCAATTGTTTTCTTTGATGGAGGGAAAGAGGGTGAAAAAAATTATTCATCAAAGATGTATATATTTGAAAGATTTTTTAATATTTTTTCAAGCTTGGATTTTAGCTCTATTCCATGTGAAAGTGATTTTTTGTCCAAATGGGATGAAAGCAGTATAGAGAACAACTGAAAAAGATTGCTTTGGTGGTTTCCTTCCCTCTAACTTTTCCATCGAAGAAAAAAAAAATACAACTGCGAAAATCTTCTTATCACCTTTTTTTTCTTCCTGGTTTCTTTCCCTTGTAGGAAACACATCCTACATGTCACAAATAGATTTGAGCATGGATTGGTAGGGTTATGGGACTGAAATTTAGATATTGTCTGAGACTGAAAGTGGGAAGCTAAAATCAGTCCAATTCTTTCTGGCAAATGATCATAGAGGAATATTCTATTTTGATTTTTGAATGTGTTCCATGAATATAGTTGCATGATTGAATCATTATATAGATAAAAGCATTTCTCATGCATTTGTTTTAATCTTTGTCGTAGGTACAAAATTTTTGGAAAGGCACTTGAAAGGGTACAGAATGATAGTCGGGTATGTTCCAGTGGCCTAATTGAGTACTGTTCTTCTGAATCAATGCCCCTACTCACTCATTTGGGAGTTGTTTCATATTATTTACCCATGCTATCTTACCATATTTGCCAGGTTACTGTTAGAATAGGCCACCCTGTTACTGGATATGGCCAAGAAAGCAGAAACCGTGCTGCTCGTCAACGCATTCCCAATAGAGTTTGGACTGATGAAGCTGGCATTGAGCATGTTGAGGTTATTATCTCCTGATCTTATCAAAATATCTCATTTAGCATTTGATTGTCTAGGACCTTGCCTTAGGAAGCCACAGGTAATTAGGTCTTTGGTTTGAGTATCTGAGATACATATACACACACACATACATAATGGAAGCTAGCATTTTCTATATTTGCTCAGTGTACATCCGCAATGTAACTTGTCAACAGTATAAATTTTCAAGAACTAATATTTGTAACTCAAAATAATCCAACTACATCAAAATGAGGTCATTAGCTTAAACTGTCAAACCCAACGATCATCCTATATGTTATTTGTTTCTAGCATAACCGAAAGAAAAGACGACATCATAATATCCTGCTGTGGACATTTTTTTTTCCAGAATTCATCCACTAGCTGCCTTAGAAAAAATTAAATATTTCTCAATGAGTTGCTTAACTTTAATCATAAGACATTTGCTTGATAGCTTAGTTGTGCTTATATGTTATTTAACTTATACTGTGGCACAATTGAAAGAAAGAGGACAAATATTCATATGCGAACTAGTATAAGTCGATCCAAATTTCCTGCATTTTTTTCTTGAAAAAGAAATCTGAATTTGCTGGGCAGAGCAGATTAGCTCCATACTGGAACATTGAAGTACACACTAACCTTTCTCCTTAGAATTCTTGCTTTACTTGTATATCATCATGTCTCTTTGATGACATGCCATTATTTTCTAAGGACGCATTCTGTAATGACAAGTTTGATTGACTTCTTGTATTCATGCAGGTAAGCTTCCATATTCGCGGACCTAATGGATTTGGAAAGGTGTATGCAGAAATGTTCAAAAACCAAGCTGATAAGGAGTGGACTTTCACATACTTGATTGTCGAGATTAAGTCTCCATCGCCTGCACAGTTGATGCTAGAGTCGTATGTTCCTGCATAATGGACACCTGGGATGCTTTTCAATATCTCCAGAATTTAGCTGTCTGAACCGTCACTCCAGAGCCAGTATACTGCTCATGCTTTGTTCCAATTTTCGACATGGCTGAATACACAATGGATGATTATTTATGACGAATTTACTCCTTGTATTGATTTTGATGGTGGAGCTAAGAATGGATGGAGCCGGAGATTTTACCGATATTTTTTGATAATGAATCTTATTCTTTGCTTTTGGTGCCTTTACCTACTGATGGATAATTTATCTCTGCCTGGCCACTATACTTTGAGTGGCTGCTTCCAATAAACAAACTTTGCCATTGTCAATTAGTATGCTCATCCAATCTGTTCTTGCTTTGCAGTGATGCTTCTCAAAGTGCAGTCAATTTGAGCTCACAAGTTTCATGGTATGCACATTTCATTTTGAAATTGTTTCTTTTAGTTCCATAGGTGTTAAATTGTTCATATTGAAATGGATCTGAGTTGATAATGATTTAGTTGTCGATCTTTGGATATTTACATTATCCCTTTTTGATACATAAGCTCTTGCGAAGGTTCACACTTCGATGACTGAAGTTTGTGCTGTAATATTATTGTTAGTTTAGACATTGAGCGATCGTGGGAGTACAATGAGTGGAAGTTCTAGGGTTGAGGAATTGCAAAGGCTTGAGGTTTTCCCCTTGGACTTTGCGGGTGGTTGAAAATGAGCTAGGTCGAGCCTTCCGTAGCTCATCTATAAATGGATTGAGTCGTGTTGGGCTCGAGCCCTAAGCGGGTGCTGGTCGCAATGCGTGAGCTTGACTTAACACATTCCTTGCTCAGTTTGGTCAAAAGTTTCCTTATGGACCTTTCGAAAGGAGCAAAAGATTATATTTTGCCCTTAAAATGGTTAGAAAACTTAATCCTGAAAAGTACTATGGTCCTTTTGCTCTCAAATTCTAAATGTACCTATAAATATTCCTTGAAATTTCTTATTCTAGTACAATATATATTGAAATTTCCTGTATTGGCATAGGCAATTTCCTAGCTAACAAGGGGTGCTCGGTTAAGCTTGTCCCAACTTGAGGACAAGTTGAGCATGACCTAGATCCATGAAATTGTATGATGGATGGCACAAGTTGAATTGACTTAGATTTGATATTCTTAAATAGTCAAAAACATTGTAGTTGACATTTTCTTTTATTATTATGATTTTGAAAATTTAGCACCAACTTTTATTTACTTTTCTCAATAATAGCCTATTTTCTTAATCTTTTTTTCAGGAAACTTTGCATTGCGTCGTATAAACGAGCTCGGGAGAAATGCAGGTTTCTTTTGTAACTTCAGGTAATTTCTCTCTTTCTCTTTTTCTTTTGTTTTCCTGACTTGCAGATTCTTATTGTTCTATGAAGAATTGAAAAAAAGGGTATAAAGAAGAACAAATGGAGGGGAAAAAAAAAGTTAAAAGAGAGACATCCAAAGAGGTTGCTCTTTCTTCCCCACCTTATCCTGGCCTTTTTTTTTTTATTCTCGATTAAAAATGAAAAGATAAGTCTTATTTTTAAATTCATCAAATTAAATATTTTTTATTTTAAAAATGAAATAGGAAGAATTATGTATTTCGGCCAATATTTTAATTCTTTATTTGTTGATTTAAAGTAAAAAAAAGATTATAGAATTAAACAAATAGGAATATAGTTCAAGGGAGTAGTTTGGATTCTGTCATAGTCATATTAATCATGTGATAAATACAACCATAATTTATAATACAATATTAAAACTAATTTAATTTGTGTGTGAGATTATTCTTAGTTTTTAATATTATAGGGGGGAAAAATTATGTTGCGGTTAGAAATAGAGGTGTAAATGAATCTAATTAGTATAGAAGTACTGATATTTGAGTTTGAGCTTTATATTAAGATTTCAACTTGAGTTTGAGCATTTTACTCAACTTCAAATTTGATTGGAATTATTTGAATTTTAATTTAAATATAGTTAAGTTAAAATTATATAAAAATAATTAGAATTTAATTTGAGTTGCCGTTTATGAATAATCGAATATAATATTGTAGGTTTAAATTTGATTTGGGAAAATTATCAAAAAAAATTTATAATTTTAAATACGAATTGAATATTTCTTTTTGAACCGGTTTGAAAGATCATAAATTGGCTTAATTCGTTTGGACCCAAGGCGAAGTGATAATCATTAATAAAATAGTCGTTTTTTGAATCTCCGTTCAAACGGAAAGCCCTTTCTTTTATTTTTGTTTTTGCGTTTCCTTTTTCTGATTTTCCCCCTTTATTCTTGTTCGGCCGGTCGTCAAATCCCGAGATTGCCCATGGAACGCCCGATGCCGGTAAGGAGATTGAGTACCAATTCGCACCCAAAAAATCCACCAATCATCCATTTTTATTCTGATTCTTCAATAATTATTCCTGGATAAACGTTACTCGAGCAGATCAATCCTTCTGGTACTGCAGCGCAGGCAGCGAATCCAGCATGGCTTCTGGCAGCGGCAGCAGAGGAGGCGGCGGCGGAGGATGGCATCGCCACCATCAGCAGCAGCAGCAGCAGAGGAATAGCAGTGCTAATGCAGTGTCTCAGTCGTCGGAGAGGGACCGCGGTGGCGGAGAAGGAAGCAGCCGCCATGGCGGAGAAGGAAGTAGCCGCCAATCGGGGATGAACAAGGCGATCGCTCAGTATACGGAGGATGCACGTCTCCACGCCGTGTTCGAGCGGTCCGGCGAGTCGGGCCGGTCGTTTGACTACTCGCAGTCCGTCCTACGCTCGGCGCCATCGAGCTCCGTCCTGGAGCAGCAGATCACCGGCTACCTGTCCAAGATCCAACGCGGCGGCCACATCCAGCCCTTCGGCTGTACCATAGCCGTCGAGGAGCCCTCGTTCCGCATCATCGCCTACAGCGAGAACACGCTCGACCTGCTCGACCTGTCGCCCCAGTCGGTCCCCTCTCTCGGCGCCCCTCATCCTCCCGCTCTCGCTCTCGGCGCCGACGTCCGCTCCCTATTCACCCCCTCCGCCGCGGCCTTCCTCGAGCGCGCCGCTGCCGCCCGTGAGATCGCCCTTCTCAACCCCCTCTGGATCCACTCTCGCACCTCCCGCAAACCCTTCTACGCCATCCTCCACCGCATCGACGTCGGCATCGTGTTGGACCTCGAGCCTGCCCGCTCCGAGGACCCCGCCCTCTCCATCGCCGGAGCCGTTCAGTCCCAGAAGCTTGCCGTCCGAGCCATCTCCCGCCTCCAGGCTCTCCCCGGCGGCGACGTCCGCCTCCTCTGCGACACCGTCGTCGAGCACGTCCGCGAGCTCACCGGCTTTGACCGCGTCATGGTCTACAAATTCCATGAAGACGAGCACGGCGAGGTGGTGGCCGAGTCCAAGCGCGACGATCTCGACCCCTATATGGGCCTCCACTATCCGGCCACCGACATCCCACAGGCGTCCCGCTTCCTCTTCAAGCAGAACCGCGTGCGCATGATCGCCGACTGCCACGCCACGCCCGTCCGCGTTATCCAGGACGAGCGCCTGGTCCAGCCACTCTGCCTCGTCGGGTCTACTCTCCGTGCCCCACATGATTGCCATGCCCAGTACATGTCCAACATGGGTTCCATAGCCTCCCTTGCCATGGCAGTCATCATCAACAGCGGCGATGAGGATGGAGGCAGATCCTCCTCCTCCTCCTCCCGGGCTGGCTCTATGAAGCTCTGGGGCCTTGTCGTTTGCCACCACACTTCCCCTCGTTGCATTCCCTTTCCCCTTCGCTACGCCTGCGAGTTCCTCATGCAGGCCTTTGGTCTTCAGCTCAATATGGAACTCCAGTTGGCTGCTCAGCTTTCGGAGAAGCATATCCTCCGCACGCAGACTCTCCTCTGTGACATGCTGCTCCGCGACTCCCCTTCCGGTATTATCACTCAGAGCCCCAGCATTATGGACCTTGTCAAGTGTGACGGGGCTGCCCTATTCTACCATGGAAAGTACTGGCCACTCGGTGTTACACCTACTGAAGCACAGATTAAGGACATAGTCGAATGGCTGTCCACTTGCCATGGGGGCTCAACTGGTCTGAGCACTGACAGCCTTGCCGATGCTGGATACCCCGGAGCAGCAGCGCTTGGTGATGCAGTCTGTGGCATGGCTGTGGCATTCATCACAAGAAAAGATTTTTTGTTCTGGTTCAGGTCTCATACAGCTAAGGAAATCAAATGGGGCGGGGCTAAGCATCATCCAGAGGACAAGGACGATGGGCAACGGATGCACCCACGTACATCCTTCAAGGCCTTCTTGGAGGTAGTCAAAAGCAAGAGCTTGCCTTGGGAAAATGCTGAGATGGATGCCATTCACTCACTGCAGCTTATATTGCGTGATAGTTTTAGGGATGTTGATGGAACGAGCAACTCCAAGGGCATTGTCGATGGCCAATTTGGTGATTTGGAAATGCATGGGGTAGATGAACTTAGCTCAGTTGCAAGGGAGATGGTTAGGTTGATAGAGACAGCAACTGCACCTATCTTTGCTGTTGACTCAGATGGGTGCATAAATGGGTGGAATGCTAAGATTGCTGAGTTGACAGGGCTACCAGTTGAGGAGGCCATGGGTAAATCGCTAGTTCAAGACCTTGTCTTTGAGGAGTCGGCATATGTTGTTGACAAGCTTGTCTATCGAGCCCTAAGAGGTACTTCATCCATTTTGCTTTTCACAAACCAGTCATGTAATATCATTTGAAATTGCTTACGCTTGAGAACTTGAATCTGCTGCTGTGACAATTTCCTTTATTGGTTAGTTCCATATTAAATGCCAGTTATGCTGGGTACTGCTTAGCTGTTTGACACTAGGCGCGCATATAGCCTCATCATCAAAATAGTGTTGAAGATGCATGAATATAGATGTGATGGTGTTGTTGTTAGATTTTTATATCATTCACCAAACTCAGATTCCTGCAGGTGAAGAAGATAAAGATGTTGAGATAAAGTTGAAGACATTTGGCTCACAACAACCAAAAGAAGCTGTTTTTGTGATCGTTAATGCATGTTCTAGCAGGGACTTCACAGATAATATTGTCGGTGTCTGCTTTGTTGGTCAGGATGTTACTACACAGAAAGTCGTCATGGACAAATTCATTAACATTCAAGGAGATTATAAAGCTATTGTGCATAATCCTAATGCATTGATTCCTCCCATTTTTGCTTCCGATGAGAACACGTGTTGCTCAGAGTGGAATATTGCAATGGAAAAGCTTACTGGTTGGTCAAGAGGGGAAATAGTTGGAAAACTTCTTGTTGGAGAGGTTTTTGGCAGTTGTTGTCGTCTAAAGGGACCAGATGCTATGACTAAGTTTATGGTTCTACTTCATAATGCTATTGAGGGGAAGGAAACAGAGAAGTACCCATTTACTTTCTTTGACAAGAATGGAAAGTTTGTACAGACTTTGTTGACGGCAAATACAAGAAGTAATGTGGAGGGTCAGGTAACTGGAGCCTTTTGTTTCTTGCAGACAGCTAGTCCTGAATTGCAACAGGCAATTGAGATTCAGAGGCAGCAGGAAAAGAAATGCTTTGCTAGGATGAAAGAGTTGGCTTACATTTGCCAAGAGATAAAAAATCCACTGAGTGGTATTCAGTTCACAAATTCACTATTGGAGAAGACAAACTTGGATGATGATCAAAGGCAGTTTCTTGAAACAAGTGCTTCTTGTGAGAGGCAGATGATGAAAGTTATAATGGATGGGAATTTACAAAGTATCGAGGACGGGTAAGTTTTCTTGTTTTCTATGTTTTTGCTTGAAAAAGTAGTTTTTCACTTAGATAGTTCATTTTCCTCTGAATATTTTACTGGCACTGGAAATTATCAAATATGAACTTGACAGAATGGATTGGAGTGGTTTTTGCAGGATTTTTTTTAGTTTAAGTTTTATAGTGAGAATAGTCAACTCAATGATGTGCCATATAAATTTGAGATATCTTATGAAAAATACTAGGTTGTTTTTCAATTTTCTAACAAAGACACTTATTTTTGCGCTCTTTATCCTTGAGAAAGTTGTTAATGAGAATACTAACATGGAGATGATACTTTTTGCCTCAGTGTCAATTTTAGCCTTGATAGAAATCTGCATAACTTTTACTAGGTTAAAGATGAGGATACTAATAATTATAAAAGTGAATTATTAATAGTGTTAGGAAATAAGGTTCAAAATCTTGAGTCGTGCCGAAGTTTCAGTTATTGATCGAAATATTACTATTTCGGTATCATGCCTATGTTTCAATGAATGAAGTTGTTAATGGATTGGAGTTGAAGAAGGAAGGAGATAAAGCATAGTAAGGAGACATTGCCTATGTCAAACATGATTTTAAATTTTGAACCATACAAGGTGCTAACTTAATAAAACCTGACATTACTCAGCACATACAATGTCTCCTTCCTTTGTTTCATCTCTTTCAACCTTCAATCTATCACCAACACCATGCATTGGAGCGTCGACACGATACTGGAGCGGTATCTTTCCAATCAAAGACTGAAACTACTGGCACTACCTGAAATTTTGAACCTTGATGTTGAGTGGTTGAGTGGTATCTAGTTTTAGTGATTTATTGGAACTGTATGTTTCGCTTGTTTCACTCGGCATGATAAGAGATTTCAAACCATGGTGGAAAGGAATTACCACTCCAGATTCTAATGACCAGAATCATTTTCCACATCTTTTAAATCCAAATTCAGTTACATACCTATTCTTTTTTGTTGCCCAAAATTTTGGTAACAGAACATATGAATGGAGTTGATCATTTCCTGTTCTTCTATATAAAGTAACCCAAAAAATTAATGTAACTGTGAGTCTAACTTAAGCCATAAGCATTGAACAAACAAAAGACACATGATGTGCAGATGACTTTTAACTCTTAAGACAATCAAAATGAGTATCAAAATTTCTAGGAAATTCCCAGAAGAAAATGCCAGAGAGCATGGCCCGATCTCATTTAAGAGATGTCTTTTACTATATTGGGCATCTCAAGATCATAAGTTGACCTGGCTTTTGGAAGTTAGGAGAAACACTACAGGTTAATCAATTTTATGTAGTTCTGGTCTTGATAATCATGTTCTAAGGAAACCTTACAGTGCCAAAACTATGGTAAGAAACCAATCCTACTAGCTATGTACAATACCAAGTGACTTCAAAGTTTTTCTTTTGTACTGGAATGATTCAGTGTTGATGAAGGTTACATGTAACATTGTGGCGTATTTAGATTTGTGTCTTTTGGAAACGAGGATCTCCCAGCCATCAAGGTAAAACATGCTTTTGTTATTTAAGAATATATAGTAATATGGTGCAACTGTAAGAAATATTTGTATGCTGTTTTCAATTTTGTAACTCGTGTAATACCTTATGAAACTTGCCAAATTATATGGTTGTAGACTATATTTATTGGCTATTAACCATAATCTTTCTGTATAACTGATTGTGCTAATTCTCTGACTGTTTTTTTTAAAATATTTCCGTCTCTTCTTTGTGAAAATTATTTAATTGAAACTGCACTTTTGCTATATATTTTCCATGATGAACTACCATTCAAATTCTATTTGTTTCGTGTACCAATGTTAATCTATGTTTTCATCTGATACCAGATCCTTAATACTTGACAAAACTGAATTCGGACTTGGATGCATTGTTAATGCCGTTGTTAGTCAAGTTATGATTTTATTGAGAGAAAAAGGTTTGCAGCTGATTCGGGATGTTCCTGAGGAAATAAAAGTGATGCTCGCTTATGGTGATCAACTCAGGATTCAGCAAGTGTTGGCAGATTTTTTGCTTAACATGATCCGTTACGCACCATCACCAGAAGGTTGGGTAGAAATGCAAGTTAGGCCAACTCTCAAACAGAGTCCAGATGGAATAGAAATGGTTCTTCTACATTTCAGGTGTGCTTTCATTTTGTTTAAATTTTTACCAACTAGAAGATAGTGTTAAATGTGCATGGTTATTTTCCTTTTTTAGTGCAACTGTTGCCATTAATTTCTACTATTAAATTCTGATGTGCTTTGTTGGGCTCCAGAGTCACTTCCATTTACATCCCTTCTTGTAAATTTGCTTGTTTAAGCATGCATGGTTTATGTTACCACTTGAGAATAAAAAGCATTCTCTCTATATCTCTTTTTTGGGTAAATATTAATGTCTACCTGACATTTATGACGTATCTGTTTGGAACTGAGTAATATATATGGAGCATAAGTGTTTGTTTATGTTTAGGTTGGGAAACAAGCTTGGAAAACTTTTCAGTTTTCTCAGTAGATGTAAGCCCGTAGAAATTCTCTATAATTAGAAGTGTAAGATAAAAGACAGGAGACTGTAGAGGATAATATTATAGTGATAAGCAAGAACTATAGGCCCCCTCAGTCACCTGGAAGCAAGGGGAAGGCAAAGAATACAATAAAACGATTTAAATTGGTCATCAAGTTGATTTGTATGAGCTTTTCCTCATTTACTAGTGGATTGTTATGAGCTTTCCCCTTTCATTTACTGATTAATAAGCATGGATTTATCTTTTCTTTCTCGATTGCAACTTTTTTATAACAAAATTAGAAATTCTAAAAAATATACGTTGCATATTTGCATGAATATGATTGTTCACATTCATTTCATTTGTTGCAAGTCAGTAGCTTTTGTAAAAAATTTATCATCATCAAATGCTTCTAATCACTACTAACTCTGTATGGCTGGGTGTTTCTGATCCTGATTTCAATTATCAGTAATCTTAGTGCGTGCTCATCGTTGTGATGAAGCATGTCTCTAAACAAGTTAGTTTTATAAATTCTAGTTTATGAATCAGGTTCGGTATGCTTTTTTTTTCCTTCTTAATATTATGGTAAAACAAACTTATCATGGGATTCATTTTGTTCATTTTTTGTTTCTTACCTGGATCATTATGACGATGCATGTCTCTGAACATGTTAGTTGGATAAATTTTAGTTTATGAATCAAGTCTCCAAGGGGTTTCCCATTATTTTCATAAAAACTTATCACACGATTCATTTGTTGCGTTCTTGTTGCCTACCTGGACCTTTCCTTCTGTTCTAGTCATATTTGTTTCAGACTATCAATCCCCGGTTAACCCCTCTACTTCATCTTGAATGCTGTAATTTG
Organism: Kaempferia galanga; assembly: GCA_037974795.1. Lineage (NCBI taxonomy): Eukaryota > Viridiplantae > Streptophyta > Magnoliopsida > Zingiberales > Zingiberaceae > Kaempferia > Kaempferia galanga. Next base: position 2,865,310 of record JBBPFP010000126.1, on the reverse strand, counting down.
GCTTTCCTTAAGTTACTAAAATTTCATATTGAAATATAGTTGTAGGCTTGCAGCAAATTAACAACCTGTTTGTTTATCGCCAAAATTTGATGAAGTTATTTTAAGAATAGATTAATTCTTACCATGTTCATCATCAAATTGCGGTCTTTTTTTCCTTCTTTTTTCAGAATAATTTGTCCTGGAGATGGCCTTCCTTCAGAATTGGTCCAGGACATGTTTCACAACTCTTGGTGGGTGACCGAAGAAGGCCTTGGACTCAGCTTATGCCGAAAAATACTGAAACTGATGAACGGGGAAGTCCAATACGTAAGGGAGTCAGAGAGGTGTTGCTGCCTCATTGCCATCGAACTACCCACTAGATCCTGAGTAAGCGGCCGAAGCTAATCGAGATCATCTCTGATTGATCACTCTCCACCGTCGTCGTCTTCACCATACCGAAGGACTTTTCGAGATCATAATGAAGGATGACTCGGAAATGAACGGTGCTTATAAACTGTATCAGATTTGATTGCGCAGTCAATAATGTTGTGTTTTATTCTCCTAATGATGTATGAGTTTTAGTTTAGGTATTTGCCACAATCAAATCGCAAAGGATTTGTCGAGAAAATTCAGAATTAGTAAATTATGCTTGTAATACTCTGAATTATATGAGAGAATTGTTTTTAGGAATTGTGTAGGTGTCATTGCCGCGGGTTGATGTGGAACACAACTCCTATGGATCGAGAGATCGATGATTTAAGGGTTTCAACCCCGTCGATCGAATCTGTTGGTGAGGAGGAGTTCACATTCAATTCAAAAAACTTGGGCTCTTCTTCACTTGAACATTCAAGGGGGTCTTAAATGTTTGATTCAATTTCTTCGACGACAAGCCCTGCGAGGCGACACTATAGCGCGATAAGAGCTTGGATCGCGCTCAAACGAATTCCATGGCCAAATGACCCAATCGCTTATCGCCTACGAGTAACAAAAAGTAAGCTAAAAGTCTACGGCACGATTGACAATCAAAGCATGCAACTTATAATCCCTCTCGATCGCTCCATCCTTCTAGCCACTAAGCGGGTCATATCAAAACTGAAGTCTTTGCCCAACTAAAGATTCCATAATGAATAGTTAGTCACGTTTAAGAAAGCCCTTGAGGGCACCAGAATTTGACTTTAGGTCTCTATTCTCATCACCATAATGCAAACCCTAATTTTAATTAATTAAATAATTAATATTATTATCACCATTATCAAAATTTTGAACTGATAAAGTGGGTTAGTGAAATGGAACTCCACCCACGCCAAGGCCATTTAATACAATATTTATTCTTATCTCTTCAATGCCTGCCATTGCCAAACCCTATCCATATTCCCTAACTTTTAATCAATTAATAATAATAATAATAATAATATAATAATAATAATATAATACCAAGCAACCATGCACGTACGCACGCATGCTTGCTTGTCTTGTGGCTTTACTTTATTTAATTCCAATTTAATGTTTAAAAAACGTTTTAAATTTGTAAAA
>JBBPFP010000126.1:2813388-2831226 GCA_037974795.1 Kaempferia galanga | reverse complement strand
CTTCAACTATTTCTTGCAGAAGTTACAGAATGGTCTGGGAGCTCCGCTCGGCCATCCAGAGATAAAGTTTCGCCCGCTTGCTCAGTACGACACGTCTGGCCCTGATTAGACAAGCAGACTACCGTGCGCTGAATGCAAGGCAGATCTCTGACACGTGTCCATGAGCGACGTACCTGATGAAACCAGGCGTTCGAGCCCACGTGGCAGTCTGTCATTGGTTGAAACACGTCACCGCACATGCCAGATGACGAAGAGCCAGCTATAAATAAGGGTCCTCGGTACTCGTGAAGGCAGGTTAAATAAGGTAACATACGCACATTTTCTAAAGTAGCGTATTCCTGAATATCTCGTACTAGTTCTTTTTACTGTTCGTTCGGTTGGAATCGTTACTGACTTGAGCGTCGGAGTACTAAACAAGAGGACCCCGTTCCCTGTTTGGTGACTAACGCTTTGTTGGTCTACGCGATTGCTTTCAGGCGCCGGACGGACGGACAAAAGTGCTTTTTAGTCGCCAAGGCGCGATGCTCTCTCTTCTCCCATTCTCTCGTTCACCAGTTCAGCTCCGTCCCAGTTCAGCTTGTCTCTCCGCCACCTCGGCTCGCAAAGTGCCAGCTCAATCTTCCTCACTCGTTCAGTCAGCCGTGTTCCCAACTGTCCATTCGGTCGGATCCCGACAGGTACATAAAACTATTTCAATTATATTAATTTTAATTAAAACTATTTGACTATTTTTTATCAAGTGGGATTAATTTTGTTTTAATCTGGAATGATTTTGAGTATTTTCTAACATGTTATAATAGTTTTTGACTAAATTATGTTATAATAATATTTAAACTACAATAGTTTGACCAAAATTAACGTAGCAACACTTGACTATCTTTAATTAAGTTGGATTAATTTTAACCAAAATTGAAGTTATTTTAATCAATATTTAGTTTTGACCAAATTATATTACCATAAGACTAAATAATAGTATTTTTAGACAATAAAAAATATACATGCTATTTTAATATTTTTTAAAAATAAAAAACATTATTTACCTTTTTAATTTTTACCGAATAATTCTGAAGAACGGTTTATTCCATTTCGGGCAATACGCTACCTGAGCGGCGGGGCCCGCCTACTTGCAAACTCTATTTATTGGTGGCCGGTAAATACTAAATAAGTGCGTTTCACGGAACTGCAGCCATGGCGGGAGAAGGGAGCTATTTGCTTTCCCCAGTTTTCATCGGTAACCCTAACACCCTCTAGATCGTTCCATTCTTAACTTTTGTTCATCAGATCTCTCATTCGCTCCTTGTTTAATCCGTCCGCTTCCTTCGTTTCCCGAATTATTGTCTCAGGAAATTGTAAAGTTGCGATCGAAGGAAGCTGCATCTCTTGCGAGTCGAGCGAGACGAGCCTTGCGATTTCCGTGTCTAACGATGCAAAAATCAACATCACAGGTACATGTTTTTATTCTTCTTGGCTGTTGATCACTTTGCGTACTTTCTTCTTTATGCTAGCACTGTTTAATGATTTGCGTCTTCGTCCTTTTTCAGTTGATGAACCGAAGGCATACTCGAGAAGGAAATCCTTCAGCCATCAAAAATCAGATCTTAAGTATCAAATTAGTGGTATATATATTGTTTTTTCGTAACATTGTTTCAGCAGCATTTTAGCATTTTCAGTTGCCACGCACTTAATAGTGACTTTTTTTAAGGTTTTGTTGGGGTGTTTTTCAAGAGAAGGAATGAACTCATCGTTATAAGTTGTAGCATAAAAATGTGAAACTACCATGGCAAAGGAAGCTTCTTTGTTGGCACACGCTCGATAGTATCATTTATTTAGAAAAAAAAAATGTTAATGGAAATCACCCTTAAACTTTCTCTGTCTTTCTACTGGTAATAATAGTCATGGGCATGGCTCCGTTTATTGATTCAATATAGAATTTTCATACCAAAACAGAACCGAAATATTTAAATTTTTTCAATCGAAAAGCAATAAGCTTCCAAACTAAATAAAACCAGCCCTTCTGGTTCAGTTTAACCCAAAGTAATTTTAAAAATACTTTTTAGTTGTAAAAAACTATCAAAAATGCATTTTCTTCTTTATAAAAATCTATATGTAGATGTACACACATATATCTTTATTGGTTTAGTTCAATTTTATTAGTTTATCATTCCTAAACTAAAATCAAAGTTAAACCAACATGTTTTTAATTTTTCAAACCAATACATTTTTTTTTTGAGGTTTGGTTTGGTCTGATCTATTTGTTTTTTCTTCTTTTGGTTTTCTATTTTGGATATCCAATGTGTCTACGCCTCCCCTCTTCAAAAATTCTAAAATTGAGTTTCACTGTTTTGATTGTAGGTGGGATTGAATTCCCTACAAAAGAGCATTCTTTCTTGCTGTTGAATCCTAAAGATGTGGATAGCCAGAATAAAACCTTTCTCCAGGTATTCATGGTATACTTATGATTTGCGTTTAAAGACGTGTGGAAGTTTTCTTCATTCCAGTCCATCTTAATTTATACCCCATGCCTATATTTATTATCTCTTATAGTTTGAATATTATTTTATGACTGGTTTTTTCTCACCATTCAAATTTACTATGTCAAGTCATTTTACTTGCAGGAAGTTCTAAAGCTTTATACAGAAGAACTTCCTTCCATGAATTATGCTGCAAACACTGGGAAAAAATCTCACTTTCTTGCGAAATGTATATTGAGTGGGTGAGGCAATTATTTTACTAGCTACATCTGGTCTCGTGGAGAGTGAACATCCATTTTTGATCCTGATTTGAGCTATAATTGATGCACTTTTAGTTATTGTGACAATCATCATGGTGTTTTCATTTTATGCAGAAAATATCAAACCTTGATTCTAAGATCAGAGAATGCCATTGGGCCCGGAGAGGTAAGTTATGCCATAATTACACGTCATGGTTTTACCTAAGTATCGTGTATGAGTGATCAGTAGCTGCACTGAAAACTCCTTTATGAAATTTGCAATCTGCCTAAAGAATTCAACAAATGCTGTCTAGACAAGTCATTAGTAAAGCAGTGATCAGTGGAAGTTGGTTATTTCTCAATTCTGATGGACCATGTCAGAAAATTTGTAAATTAGTGTTTTCTCAATTCTCATTGATCACGTCAAGAGTGATCATCACTAAAACTTGTTCTCCAATTTAATGATCAAGTCTTGTAATGCACTCATAATAATCCAGTATCATAGGTTGACATTTAACAAGATGAGTTACTTTAAAATGGTATAATTAAGCGATCGGTACCTTTTTTTGCTGCTTGAATATACCACTTGCCTCTCAGACTAGTAACAAAAAGATAACGTTAACTGGAAAATCTAGTCAAAACTTTAGACTTGTAATAAATATAGGCTAACATTTTAAAATAATTAATCTAGCACAAACTTTGAATATGACAATAAACGTGACTACCAATCATATAGGATTCCAACAAATCGTACTGATAATTTTGGATAGACTTATATGAATATCACAAAGATACTCATGCTGAAATATTGTCGAGTAAAACCACAGTACTTGAGTTGCTCTACTTGCAGGCAAATCATGGTCCAATTTTCGAGGTTTCTCATCCCAAATTGATTTAATTTGGCCTTCCAGATCATATCTTATCTGTTATATTGAAACTTGGTACCAAAGCACCTAATCTCCTGATTGCTATTTAGTCTATGAATGTAACAACTGGAAATAATAAAACGCTGTCACACTAGAGAAAAATTATTGTAATTGTTTAAAATACCAGCCTATGGCTGATCTTTGCGATCACTCTAATTGGTGTGGTGCTTTTCCATATCCTAGTGGCACACTGAATATTTGATTCATTTTCAAAACGTTATTACACATTGTCAATTATGGTGTCTCTGACTATGAGTGAGTATTCGGATAAATGAAGAGTTCAAATACAATGCACTTCAGAAAATTTGGCATGATGACTCATCCAATCTCCTCTTGCCTCTTTAATTTCATTGTAAACCTTTTTTTTTTTTTGCCAAACTTGATTTTCCAATGATGCATATTCCATACAGATTTTTATTATTAGAAGCATGAAATGTTATAGGGAATAAGCAAGATCCTTCCTTTGAATTCATACGTTTGCAACTGTTGCATTTCTAATTCTGCCGATACACTTACTTTTTTTTTTTAATGGACGGGCTAGAAACTTTAAAAAAATGGGATTTCCTGCATTTGACTTATTATTCATGCTTTAGTCTATAGGTTTCTTCATTTGAGTTTTTGCAATATTCATGTCAGTCATCTTCCCTGTGTCATTCAGGTTGTAGCTGCAGCTTCGTATCAAATAATTCCTAGTGACACTCAATATGCTGAAATACCTCTTGCTGCTGTCAGTTCAAAGAACCAAAACATGGTAAGGGGAAAAAATTTCATCTCCATCTTCACCTTTCCTCCTGCCTATTCATTATTTATCTTGGAAAGGAGATGTGTCACAATGTTTAAGACACGAATCCCACAAGGAGCTTGTGCAATTGTCAAATACTTTCACAGTCCTAGGAGTGTCTGGATATTCCATGGGGGTAAACTCGTTTTCAATATGATATACTCAAGCTAATGACATACACAGGTAACATCTATAGCATGGCATGTGATACCACTATAGCAGAGTAATGTGAAAGATGTTAAACAAAAAAGGCATATGGACTTGTTAGAAGTTCATGGACTGAAGTCACTAGATCTACAGAATTTCTTGTTCACCTCTTGTTGTCCTGATTGTACATTGTGTCATCTATAGTTATACTACGTATAACATGATATATGGAACATTCATGTGCAAATTCCTGCATCGTCTTTTGTTAATTCTTCGTGTGAGGACTATTGAAGAATTTTTTAAGATTCACGAATGCCATCATGATGTTATTATTTTCAGGGTATTGGTAGAGCCTTGTTCAAGGAATTGAGAGAAAGACTTCAAAACGTGGGTATTCTACAATTATTTTGCTGGGCAGATAAGGCGTCAGAAGGTTTTTGGCTGAAGCAGGTACTTTTGGTGCAGAACTGATCTCTTTGCTTTTTGTAATATATGCACATATATAGCTTGCGTACCTGTAGAATGGTACAAATGGCCTATATTAAAGGAATTGCCAAAAGTATCACAACTTTAAAGATCTGTTTCCTTTAAACAAAATATCATCAGTCAAATCATACTACTTCCGAACAAGGTGTGCAATTTCAAACTGTATCGGACTGTGCCTGGCCAAGCACAAGACCAAAAGGTGGACCATCCTCTTTGAGCTGTACCCACTGAACAATGGTTTTAATATCATCACGGACTATGGGTACTTTCACCGTACAGTACAGTGAGTATTAGAAATATTTTTTTATTAATATGGTTGTACTGTATGCACAGTACATAAGATGCACCAGTTCAACAAATCACTGAGATCGCATTGGATCGTATTTCAAACATTGTCGGGGATAATCTTAAAAGACAATATATATATATATTCGAAACTTTTATGAAAATTACTATATAGTTAGCTCTTTTTTCTGGAAACGTAGATGAAAATCACCCGCATCTATATTTTCATTGTATTGCTTCATTTGTTGTATTATGGTGTTCCAGATCTACAATTATTCACACCAATGTTCTCAAAAGGTCCTTTTGATCTTAAGAGAAGAAGAAGAAAAAATTTACTTTTTAAATTTCTGTTTACCTTTACATGATCAGATGAAAAGCTCATTTGATCAGTGCACTTGATTTTTTATATGTCTAAACTGTCTTTTCTCTGTCCCCTTTATATTTCCCATTTCAGATCCACAAAAATTTGACAACCATGTGCAGTTTTTGGCTCATAGAATTGACTCTTTGAACCATGGTTTTCTAGCATGTCAATTTACCATTCGATATTGTAACACAGGGTTTCATACCAGTGGGAGAGGTGGACGGGAAAGGCAAAGCTGGTAGACTGCCAGTCAAAGCTAATATTAGGAAGGCATTATCTTTTCCTGGTGGTTCGATGCTGATGGTTGCTCAACTTAAGAAGGTTACAACATCTAAGATCAGTTTACCACGTAATACTTCTTTTCAAAATCAGATTTCAGGAACTTTAACTTATTTATTTGATAATAAATCTGAGTGAAAAATGATTTTTTTTTTTAATGGTTTCTTGCGTATTGCAGGATTTAGGCAAACCAAAATAGAAGTTGACTTTGGTTGTAATATGCTCTATATTTTTAAAAATAACTGTAGCACGTGTTGGGCAGAGACAAAAGTAAAATAAGGCATGAGTCCCATCCATGTGGATGGGCAAGATCCATGTAGTTGCTCACCAAACTGTTGGGATCCATGAATTGTTGTTTTGTTAAATGTTCAATGAAATATAATAATGTTTTCGGCTTCACTAACTTATTGTACTTGCTAGCAAAGATAACTTCCTATTTTGTCCAGTATCATTCACAAAATTCTAATATCAGCTCAATAGGCAGCCTACAAAACAGATTGGTATTATTCACATGAAGCTGCGGGCAAAATTAATCTCAAATTATGCTTGCTGGACACTGCTATTGTCTATCCTTTTTCCCTTCTGTGAAGTTTGCAATTTTTTCTAATTAATTCTTGCACATTATAATGTCATCCATTGCAATGCTGTGATTACCACTTTTGTGAAGTTTTTGTAACTTTATAATATGTCGGCATAGATATTACTTTCTACTCTTGTTCCTTCCAAGGCTCTTGGCTTTTCTGTGCCTTATTTGATTTTTTCAAATAGTATAGGACGCAAGAGCGGTGAAATTGAATTAACAGATGCTGATGATAAAGATGATACTTCTGAGCAGAGACTAAAACGACCACTATGGGAGGCTTCACTTTCTTCACTTAAGTTGAAGAGAATCAGGGGGGCACATCTTATCAGTTGTCCTGTGAAGTCGAATCAGGATTTTCCTTGTGATAATTGCTTTGCTGGTTCTTCCGGATGCAATGGTATGGCAGTGGTTCTGCCAGATCATTCCAGTAGCGCTAGTTATTTGGGAACTGATGATGCAGGGAAGCTTTCAAGTGATACTTGTGAAAAGATGGTGGTAAAGCAAAGTCGCCCCAGGGTAATTTTCATGGACATTGCTAATGATGCCAAAAAGACTATGCTTACAAAGGTAATAAAAAACCAATAGCCAAACTGTCTTATGGGTATTCTTGACGTGGGTATCTTCTTAGTTGATACATATATTGAATAGCAAGATTTGCTAGACCTTCTTTCTTTTTTTGAGGAAATGGTAATGGATGTCTAAAAGAGGAAATATGTATGTGAAATATTTATATTTAGTAGATATTTAAAGAAGGAAAATTCCTAGAAAAGAAAGACCAGGAACTGTGTGGACATTTCCCATAGATATATGATGTCAGGAGTTTCACCAGTTTGCAGTAGCTCCATTGAATCTGATCTAATTGATGTGAGCAGATGTGGAGAATTGATAATTGAATTGCACCCGTTTCTTCTTGTCACAATGATGTTTCTTCTTGTCACAAGTAGAGCTAGTTTTACACTGTACAATCACATTCACAACAGAAGTGAGACCTCATGACTTCTTGGAATGGTGGAAACATCCAACTCAGTGAAATGATAGCTGAACTCGTCTTATTTGTGTGTTGATTAGTTAAACATCTACATGTTGCTATTTATATCAGATACTGCTGAAAACACTTGCTTCAATTTGTGTGTTGATTATAGTCAGCATGATCAGTTGGTATCCTTTCATTAAGCATCTGAAACATATTAGACTTTTATGGCATGAACAAACTTTAGTAGTTTCCCTTTTATTTGTGATAATATCAATCGAGTACTTGTCTATCAAGCCTGCAACATGTAGTTTTTTCTATGTTGGGAAACCTGTTTTTATGTAGCTTATTCTGAATGCAGATTGTCGAGGAACTTGGTGGCTCTGTCACCTGTGATGGAGGTGACAGCACACATATTATAACTGGGAAAGCGAGGAGGACATTGAACTTTTCCATAGCTTTGTGTTCTGGGTAAGTCTCTTATTCACAATGATCCATAATGAACATAGACCTCGTGTGATGGGACCATAATGAACATAGACCTCGTGTGATGTGAGTAATGAGGCCACATGAAACTTTCAAGTTATGGACTACTTAGTAACTCCATAATCAAAAAGTTTGGAAGCCTCTATGTAGTCGACATAAATCATTGGGATGTACTAATATAGAGTGTTTTTTTAGGGTTTCTCGTAGCATTGCTTCAGTCTCAACACTCTTAATTAACGAGCAAAATGATATATTTTGTCCTTTGTTAGGCAACATAAGTCACAATAAATTAGTGCAGCTCAAGAGGGTTTCAAAAATGACTTCTCAACGAGTGATCTAGAAACTAAAGATCTGATACATGAAATGGTTGTACCAAGATGCAAAACTAAAAAATAAAAAAGTAATGTTATATAATGTTCACAGATGTTAGGAGAATATTTACATAAAGCATGATCAGAGAGTCCGACCTGGTGGATACTCTGGTACATTTGTGAAAGAAATACTTGAAATTTTAGCACGTCTATTATGGGTGACGATAACTATGGTCATTTGACAAGCTGACACACTTACATTAGCGATATATTGTTTTCTTATTATTTGGTGCTTTGCCTTTGTTTATATTTCTGGTGTGGCTACTTCCTTTTTCATGTCTCTTCTTACGATTGGTCTACTTGTGAATTTCTCATCAGAGCATGGATAGTTTCCCCAAACTGGTTGAAGTCAAGCTTCAAAGAAGGCAGGTTTGCTGGTGAGTTGTTTCTCTAAAGCACACAACCGAAATCATTCTGGCAAGTATATTATCAAAATGATTCTCCTTTTCCTTGGACAGAGGAGTCACAATTCATTCTGGAAGACGAAGATTATTTGTTGAAGTACAAGACTAAGCTGAGAGATGCTGTCGAAAGAGTAAGGAGAAATCCTCACTCCCTGCTTAGAGGATACGGTGTCTGCCTAGCTAAGCATATCCAGCCCTCTGCTGCCACCCTCTCGGCCATCATTCAGTCAGCTGGTGGCCATGTATGTTCTTAATCATCTTTTCTTAGTTCCATTTCATAGTTGGAATATTGCAGTTTATAGTCACCAGGTAATTCTAATCGACCAAAATATTTTGAAAACTTTTGGGTTAGATCACTGAACACGCACCAACTATCAGTTTGTTTGCAGCTCCAGATACAAAATTTTCCACTGTTAGTGCACACACTTAACAATGAATACAACGTGCAGGTGATAAAAAGCTTAAGCAGCATTTTGGAGCCCTCAAAGACGATCTTCTTGGCGTGCGAGGAGGACATGTCTGAGGCCATGGCAGCTGCGAAGAAATGCGTTTGGACATTCAACAGTGAGTGGTTCATGAACTGTGTCATGAAGCAGGAGCTCGATCTGGAGGCACCTCAGTTCGCCGAGTCCCTTTAAGGCTTTGAAGGAAAAGCACCTGCAAGCTCCTGAGCAAAGGGAAGTAACTCAAGCCCTGCGCTCTCTTTGTTGTGGGCTCTGAAATGGAAAACACTGTTAATTCTTTTGATGGAATTTGTTTATTTTATAGAAGTTATTTGTCAGAAAATAGGTAAATCAGTTGAGGAAGAATTTTTTTTTAAAAAAATACATTTAAGTTTTTAAATTTATAATACTCATTAATAAAAATTAAAAGGATATCCCAAATTCAGATAAATATCAAATGTGCTTTTCTTTTAAAAAAATTTAAATGGGCATCCTAGAAAATATTCCTTGACTAAATGTAATTGTAGCAATTATTGATAGATGTTGTCAATGAGGTTAATTGGGTTTATCGTTTCTTTTTATTATTATAATATGTAGAAGCCCTTAGTTATTACATGTTTACTTGTTTAGAGTGAGTTTAGAATTTAAAATTTAGAATCTATATTATGTAAATAATAGTTTTTCAAACTGTTTAAAAATAATTTTAATTAAATTTAAATAATTTTGATATAGTGGGTAAATAATGTTTTAATATAATAGTGTTCATACATTTTAAATCATAAATTCTAATACGAAGTATTTTTGAAATAAAATTATTGAAATTTTAAATTTTTTTATTTTTTATTTAAAAGGATGCCTTTTGATGATTGGTAACATTCGGGACGTCCATTTGCCCATATTTTATTTTTAAAATTGTTTATTTTGTCGTATTAAAATATTTATTTTTTGAGTTCCAGTGGCCGTTTGATTAGATCTGCCGTAATTTTCTGACCGTTGATCGGATAGAGGGTATCCAAATGCCTATATTGTAGCGCCGTTGGAGAAGGCGAGCTCCAACGGTCAAAAAGCCGTAGCGTCGCTCTATAAATGATCCTGCTTCTCATCGTCGCTGTCTTACTGTCTCTCTCGCTCTTGTCTTCGTTGGAAGAGAGAGAAAGAGGGAAAGAAAAAGAAGAAGATCGGAAAGGGAAAGAGAAGAAGGAACGGCGAGATGACGAGGGAGAACCAGGATGTCCGTGATAACATTCCAACCGCCGCTGCCTCCGCCGGCGCTACTTCCGCGGCCAAGCAGCCGGCCCCCGTCACAAAGAGTCCCGACGGTCAATCCGTCCTCAAGAGGTATTCTTCTCTCTTTGATCCTGAAGGATGACGCTCGTGTTGAGAATCAAATCCTGGATCTTCCCCTTGGATTTTTCGTCGAGTTATTGGAGTTATTAGCTGCTAACCTGGTCTCTCTGGAATAGGAGCAATCGGGAGATCCAAAGTTGGTTGGTAGGTCTTTCGTTTCGTGATTCCTGGGGTTTATCAGTGTTTTCGCTACTGATCTCATTTCTCTGGAACAATTATTGGAGCCGAAGCTGTGGATTAGGAACGATCTAGGGTTTTCATCAGCTTGTATGAGATTCACAGTTGTTTTTTTAGGTTTTAACCATGAGGGGCCCAGCTATTTTTAGGTCGTCCCTTCGAATTTTTTTTCCATGGATTCGGTGAAATTTTCTCCCCCATTGTGTTCTTGAGATCCCAAGCTGTTTTGGAGATCAAATGGTTAATCACACTCGTTTTTCTATTAATGTCCTATTTTTCTGCTTCCATGGATTATATTTCTCTGTGGCAAACTCACTTGGGATCTATTTATTTGCCCCATTTATCTATTTATTTGTTACAATGCATACTCACTTTTGCGTCAATCTTGATTCAAACAGGTTGCAGTCTGAACTGATGGCATTAATGGTGAGCAAGGAGACTGACTCCATAGTTAAAATTATTGTAACTTGAGAATAAATTAACTAAATGAAATCTTTTTAGATGTGTTGTGATCCTTGTATATCAGCCTTCCCTGAGGGAGACAACATCTTTTGCTGGAAAGGAACCATCAATGGCAGCAAGGACACAGTTTATGAGGGCACAGTCTACAAGCTCTCTCTTGTCTTCCCCACTGACTACCCATTCAAGCCGCCCAAGGTGAAGTTTGACACTGTGTGCTTCCATCCAAATGTGGATCTCTCTGGCAACATCTGCTTGGATATTCTTCAGGTATGACACCATCCTCATTCTCCAAAGCAAGGCCATGTTATTAATAATGTACAGATCAATGCATCATCATCATCATCATCATTAAGTATATTAATTTTATTCCTATTATATACAGAAATCTTGTTAGGGTTTGAACAATTCATCATCATCATTTTCATATAGGGGTATTTTATTAGTGTCTCATTCCATACACCAAAATAAGAAAAGAAAATTGTCACCTTTTTTCTCTTAGTTTAGATTATTCGTCATCACCATTGTCACCAAGTTGTGTAAAGCTCAACTAGTTAAAGGCCTTTGCTATCATTAATAATATTCAGATCAAATCTTCATCACCATTAAGCTATTTCCAATGGAGACATTTGTAGTACCTATGAAACTGTCTTGACTTTTTGACTCCTGTTATCAGGATAAATATGGTCATCTGCATATGATGTTAGAACCATATTACTTTCGATCCAAAGTCTCTTGGGTGGTAAGTTTAAAGGAAATTTTGCCTCAATTCGATTGTTATAAGGTCATTTTCAGGCTTAAAATTTATTGGATTGTTTGATGATTATTGTAGAGCCAAACAATGACTCCCCTCTCAACAACCAAGCAGCAGCTCTTTGGTCCAACCAAGAAGGTGAGTAAGTGTGAGTGAGTGAGTGTATTATTTTTATGAAAATCATTATTGAGCATTTTCTGACATTTTTGTCCTTCTTGTTGTTGTAATGGAACAACAGAGTTCAGGAAAATGGTGCAGAAACTGTACAAACCAGCATAGTTTTTGAAGGGAACATGGGATTGAAGATCCATTTGATTTCTAAGCTTAAGTTATTGTTTTATGGATATTGTATTGGATTTCAATTTACAATTTATACAGATTGATTGTCAATCAGGAAGCAATTTTACCCTAAAATGACTACTAAAATCATTGCTGATGTCCAATTTTTTGTATTTCAGAATAAAAGTTGAGTTAGACATCAATAACACAGTCCAGACTATGCATTTGCAAAAAGGAGTTATTTCAGGTGTTAAGTTTTGCCACAGACAACAACTGAATTGTCGGAAAATTACAGTCAGCTTTGATTCGGTTTCACATGGAAATTTGGTTGGCAACTTTTATTCTTAGACTAAGATTAATGAGCACACCATGTTCCAGAAGGCATTCGAGCATATCTGTCTACAATGCAGATTGAAATATCATCTCCGCTAGTTCCTGCGATAGAAGATGATCATACGACCGGTACCATTAACCGCAAGTCCTCACGGGCAAGAGACTAGCAATGTCTACAAACATACCTGTTTCGCTGAGGGAACAGACGGTTCACCCCATTCCATGGTCTTCTTTTCAAGTGTTTCAAAATCAGCTTTCCCAGCCTGATCATTTGCAATGTTTGATAATTCAATACCGCACAATATTACATGAAAAGAATACAATGTATTGTTGTACCTCAATTAGAGCACCAATCTCGGTGTCAAAGCTTTGGTAGCGTTTTCGGACAAGCTCAGTAAGGGAACCATCCTAGAAGAAGAATATCTTGTGATGCTCAAAGCGATCTATCAACAATAGAAATTCAAATATCACCTCGATTAGTTTCGCAACATTTCGGAGTCCACGAGCTAGTGTGTCCATCCCTGATATGTGGGCGATGAACAAATCCTCGACGTCAGTGCTCTCTCTCCGCCTAAATCCAAGGGAAGAAACCAACAAGATGATTCTATTGTTTGCTTTTTAACAGCATTGCCTTAATATTTGGCTATAAGCAATGAAGGCTATTCATGTCATAGGATCAATCAGAGGAACAAAGAGGAATGAGAGAACCAACAGTTTTGCATCAAAGTTGAATCCACCGGGTGCAAGCCCTCCCTGTCAAGTGTCGATGCAAACAGACGGTAATCGAAAGTTAGCGTGGGAAGGAAGGAAATAATTCCATACAATTATATGACTAACAAAAATTGGCTGAAATTACATTTCGAACAACACTCAGCATAACAAGGGTTGCCTCGGCAATATCTGTGAGGAACTGATCAGTGTCCCAACCTGAAACAGAGACGGTTCAATTATCAAACATACGATGTTCGAGTATCTTTAACAATGGAGAAATAATGAGCAGTATAGGGAAAAGCCACATGCACCGATCTGGGGATCGCCGGTATTTGCATCTATATTTCCAAGTAGTCCGTTTATCCTTGCAGTTTCAAGGTCATGATGACAGCTGAAAAGGTTGCGATATTAGAAGAAAAAAAGGACCAATATGTTTCCAACCCCAAAATTAGGCTCTCTTCATAAAAGGGTTTACCTATGACCAGATAAAGTAGCATGGTTACATTCAATGTTCAACTTGAACTCTCCTGCACCAAAGTTTTTCAAAAAATCTTAATAATAGATAAGAGAACTGCATATCAATTGAATGAAAAGAAATGTCGTTATGAATCCAAACTGCACAAAATCACTTAGATGCCAATTCCAAGGAAAGCATGGTAGATAACAAATGCTCAAATGCTAATAGCATGGTTTTGAAAGCCCCTTCTATGTCGATCGTTCCACTGCCTAGCTTCTGAGAGGAACCGCGACAGAGTTCCCCTGAGCAATCACAAGAGCCAAACTTCCGACCATGGTCCAGCTTTTGCAGGCGGCCACGAGGATTAGGTTTCCGTAAGCTCAAGGGCTAGGGTTCAACTATTTTGCAATGATACTTTCGTGACGGGACTTCTACAAAAATGTAAGATGCAACAAGGAATCTTCTTCCTTTCCTCAAATTCTTCTTTTGTGCCTCTCACATTGTATATCGGCAAGCCTATATTATTTAGGTTGAGGATAGACACCTTGGTTTGTAACTATATTTCAGACCTTGGAAAATAAAATCATGTATAGCCTTTTCCCCTTCAAAATAATATAGAAGATACTTGCTATATTAGTTCTTCTAAACTAGTATTTTGAGAGATGGAAATTGGTAAATCTGAAAATTACGCGCAATAAAATCCTTCTCGAGAAAATAAAAACATCTTGTTATCGGCTTTCAAGAAAAACTACAATGCTCATGTATTAAAGAAGAGAGGAAGTAACTACCACTAAGGCCATATTTCTGAAGGAAAGCAAAGGTTGTTGCAGCATCCCAGTCATATCTGATACAGAGAAGTTCAGATTAAAACACGCACAATCAACGAACATAATCAAATACGATAGTAATGGGAGTTGCAATACATACTGGTGTTTTGTAGGTTCTTGCGGCTTGGGTTCCAAAAGCAGATTTCCTGAGAGATGACAAAATTATTGCAACAATTCTCAACTTAAATGTTAGATATGCTCGGGCAAATGGATCGATCAAAGCAATCAAAATATCTACGTCCAGAAGCATGCAAACAATAAAGTTGATATTTAGTTCTTAATTTCTGATAATAGACAAAGAAAATGAAATGTTTCCATTAGGAATCAAAACAATAAGGAACTGAAAGATTCGGATTTGTTCCATAATTTTGCAGTAATTTGAATGGCATTGAATTGTATAGACTGAAAGAGCAAACATTACCCTTGAAGCCAAGTTTCTTTTTGTAATCAACAGCAGCCTGGAGAAAGTTTGCCTACAAAAATTAAAGCTTAGCTTTCAGATGAAGAAACAACAAGATGAACATGGAATCATGTAATGCAAATATGCAATTGTAAGCTAAGCATAGTTTATCAGCCAGAATAAAAATGAAAATAAAACCATTAGAAGAGAAAAAAAAATTGTCAGACTTATCATGCTCTGTAACATGAAAGTACTAATTCATACCATGTGATCAAGTTCCCTTTGCATATCAGTGTTAAGAAGGGATTGATAGCCTTCACGCCCACCCCAAAAAAGATAGTTTTCTCCTCCCAAGTATTGAGTTATCTGCAAGAGTATTAAATAGACATAGCAAAAATGTGTTTGGTGAGAAAAGATGAGTATCTAATACAATTACCTCCATAGCCTTCTTGACTTGAGCTGCTGCATAAGCATAAACTGCAACCTCTGAGCTGTGAATCAAAACATTAAACTTGTTAACAGACACATAAATTCTTTTGAGGGGTTATAGTTCCTATTAAGAAATAAGTTTACCTAGTAGCAGCTCCGTGCATGTATCGTGGATGTAAGAAAAGCTGTGCTGTTCCCCACAATGGTTTGATACTTGTCCTTCCTGTAAAGAAAATTTGTTCAATAAGGATAAAGTGGCAACATTGCTAGGTATCGTGGTTTGCTTGTGTTTTATGGTAAAGTACAAAAGCAATTTCAAAGTATAACACCTGAAGTTCCTTAGCAAGTGCTACTACTTCATCCAAGTTTGCATTTGTTTCCTGATACAGTGAAAACCAAACATTTTTGAATAAACAAGATCAAAAGAAAGTACTAGATATGAATAGTTATACTGGATGATAATTAGTTCTTCACCATGGCTGAGAGGTAAGCATAGCTTGATTCTTGCAAATTGTGTAACTACTAAGGCATTCAATGCCAACCATTAAAAAAGAAATAGTGAATACCTTAAGTGTTTTACCATCAGGGGCTATATCTCTATCATGGAAGCACCACCTATCAACTCCAAGTTTGTTCATAAACTCAAAGTGTGCTCGCACTGCATTGTATATAGACACCGATTAGACTCTCATAAGTCATTTAGCACCAACAAACCTACTGGATTGCATGCTTTTTTACTTCTTCTTTTGGCCATATTCAGTGAATTCGTGCCATCCTCCCATGGCCATGATTTTGTTGGGGCACCAAAAGGATCAGCACCAGTACCACGAAATGTATGCCAAAAGGCAACACTAAATCGCATCCAGTCCTACATTACAATTAGGAGCCTCAATATAGTAATAAGCTGCTAAAATTTCCACAACATAAAAACAAAAAAGGCATCTCACAGACACATGCTTCAACTGTGACCTAACAAGAGCAACAAAAAACTGATCCTCAAAAGGAGCAACACAAACCTTCATTTTCTTGCCAAGTATCTCTTCATCAGCACTATACCACTTATAAGAAAGTGGGTTTTTGCTGGTTGGACCCTAGTATGAAGGGAAAAAACACAGAACAAAAAACACCCAGAAGAAATCTAAGTTAAACAATCTAATCAACAAGGTAAAGAGTGCAGGAATCCCAGTCTATCCTCTGGCGTATTTGATTAAACAGCCAAATTGAATTTTTTTTATTACTTCGTATTTAATCTTTGAGATTCCTGCAAAGAACTCTCCATCCCAGCCATCTGAAGAACCACCATCGCATGCAGCCTCAAGATTCGCCGGACATGTTTGCGTACTTTCTGAAATCTGCAATTTAAAACCTATTCACTTCAACAAGTCCACATTTGTGTGTTTCATTAAAAAAAAAAAGTATACAAATACTCACAACAGTTGATAGTGCCAAAGCCACAAAGACCAAAACAGAAGTCCCTTTAATCTTCATACTGCATCAGGTACACACAAAAAACATTTTTTTTTATAAACTGTGAGATTTGCTAAGAATTCAAATCTCCATGATTAACATAAGATTAAAAATCTCCTCTTTCTATAGAAATCCTGACCGCGATAACATGTTCAGTATTTCTGACCAAAACTAAATACTGAATAGATTCCTCCCCGAATAGAGACCATTTCCAACATCAAACTGATCTAAAGGGCAAAACACTAAAAAACGCATGGAGAAAAACTACCAGTAGCAACAAAATCAAAACAAAACTACAAAGAAAAAAGGTGAGGACGATTGATCGCTTACTAGAACTAAATCAAGCTCTGCTTTTCTACAGTTCAAGAGATCTTACGAGCAACAAAAGTGCCCTTGTTGCTCACAAAATCACCGTTGCTTTGTAATTCTAGGGCAGTTTATGGGGATCTCATCCACTTGTGCTATACAATTCTATGAGGGTAGAGATTTATTCGAAATTCATGACCGTTCGATGGGAAATCTAACGGTATTGGAGTGAATAGTAATGTGAAGTAGTTCTGCGTAGTATTTACTGGATCCACAATTTGGATTTTTTGGATTAGGATGGGGAATATGCCGCAAGACAGAGTGAACGGTGTTCAAGTATTGGATGAGACATTTCAATGATGTTTGGGAGAAAACAGCGAATCATGGAATTAATGCAACACGGATCTCAATGAGTAGATAATTTAATAAATATAAACTTCTATAAATTACTGAACTCTATAATTCGAAATATCTAAATCAAGTATCTAATTCTATTTTTATCCTTATCATGTCTGAATCTAATCGGATAGACAGCTGGGAAAATGACTGCTGAGAAGACTAAGCTCACATGTGGTGGGTGGAAATGGTAACTGAATGAGCTGAGCTGAGTAAAATGTGAATGATTAGAGATCGCAGTGGGAGTTGGTCCGTTCATCC
>JBBPFP010000126.1:2753027-2765362 GCA_037974795.1 Kaempferia galanga | reverse complement strand
AAATAGCAGGGCGGGCCCTGCACTCGCCGGTCCCCTCGGGACTCAACTCCCTGCTCAAGGTTACAACTTTAAATATACAGTCGGTTGGTCTCTACGCCAGCCAAGCCCTTCGGGACTTAGCTTCCCACTTTGCTCAATGCTACATCTCCCAATGCAAATCCTATCGCCCCCAGCACCGACCAGTGCACCCTCTATGAGACAACACTGTCAGGGAATCATAACAGCTTGTCAGAGAATAATTGCTTGCGCTAGAGAATATTCTGTCATCCTGACATATGCGAACAATAGAAGCTTCCTTTGACCCTAGAGAGAGCCTTCTGTGTATCCTCCGTGTCTAATATATTCTGATACGAATATTTCCTGTCACCTCATTACAACTGAGGTCTTGAGAGGCAATATAAAAGGGGGTATTCTGCATCAACGATGTACGCGTGCATACGCATCCATACTACTTCTCTATTATTCATCTTCTTCGCACACTTTTTTCTATTCCAATTCTGACTTGAATGTCAAAGTACCTACACAAGGGACCCCTCCTTGGTTCTGGTTCTAACGGTCCCGTGTGCTCTTCCTAGTGTCTGCAGGCTCGCGAGTAGTACTTTCCACCCACCCCCCTCTGTGACGTATAAAGGTTGAAAGTTTCCATCTCATCTTCAAGTCTAAACCCTAAGTCCTCTTTCTGTCAAAATTTCCATCCTCACTATCAGCTCATCCATTCAACTCGGCTTTTGGATGGAACCATACAGCAACTAAATGCTACATGAATACATCTTATGCCTGAATTGGTGCTATTTATTTACCTATAAATATAATAATTATTCGTTTAAAATATTGAGATGAATTTTAATATTTATTTTAGTATTTTATATTTAAATACTAATAGAAAAATCATATCTAGCGAATCCGTCGCAAACGGAGAAGACCACGGTCGTAGCACGTTACGACACGTCCGCGACATAACGACGACTCCGCGACACGTAACACTTGGTGACGCGCGGTACGTACGTTACTGCGGAGCGAAATAGAGGCTAGGCCTCGAGGCGCTCTAATAACGGCAATGGTTACTCCTCACCGACGCGTGTTACGGCAAGGCAATAAACAAAACGGCACGTGAACCGTTTTAAACGACCCAGCCAGGAATATGTCCAGAAACGGTCCGGTGCACTCCATCCTATCAATAGGCATATATTGTAGCCAATGTATCATCGACATGTGGATCCTTCAACACGGAGGTTGTCGGTAAAAATGTTTGTTCCTGCGGAGCAACATACTTTGCTATCAATATTTAATTGGACGGGGCCAAGCTGCACTTTTGGTCGCTTTATTTACTCGGCTGAACCGAACGCTCCACCGTCGCTATGCTTCGGATCCGTTCGTCGCTCCTCTCTCTCTCTCGCGCATCGAGGTACCACTCGTTCTTCGTTCTCTCGCTCGACTCGTAGATCTGATCATCTGTTGCTCTGGTTTCGCGTAATATCGATTTCTCATTCCGTTCGAGTGTTGAAGTCCCTTGGTTCCTCCCTTCCTGTGCTCGTACCAACGGAGATTTACTGTTGGAGTGATGACCAGACGATCGGAATGGTGGAGAGAAAAAGAGTCGGTGAATGCTTTCGCTTCAGGTCTGAAATCTGTGGTCTAGATCTGAGAAGATCGCTGGTTATTTCTGGAAGTCGATTAAGTTTTTAGAAGGTCATGGTTAGGAGATTATCCAGATCATTCTGGAACAGGAGAGTAGGATGTCTCACTTCTATCCTTTGCATTTAGCGTGGTGCGTGATTATACTGCCGGGAAGCGTCTCTTTGTGCGTTTGGGTTGTGCTTGGGTGGATTTGTCTTGTATTTGAACGGAACTTTGTCTTTGCCGGTGGTTACTGTACTTTTAGGGTCTCTGTACTTCGTTCTCTAGTTTTCTTAACAACACTGGCTTTATTCTTCATACATTATCCGTCTGGTCTATTTTTCTTGGTTTTCAGTGGTTGAGTGCACTTCATTGGCAGAAGTCTATAGATGTGTCTGTCTTCTCGAGTGGAGCATAATTATAGGGGATGAGTGCGTACATATTGACGGCTAAAGCTTATCATATACGAGCTGATGCCCTTTTCCGAATCTTTTATTTCAGAGTTCGATTTGCTTAAGTTTCACTTATCTCATTGCCTTGTACACACGGATCATCCAGCTCTCACTCTCCGTGAGTACATTTTTGTAGTGCTTATACTACATAGATGAGTTTTTAGTGCAACATGCTTCACTAAAATTGTATGCTTTGCTATCATAATAATTTAATTCTTTATGCTGCAACACTATAATAATATCTCAATTAATTAAATTATTTTTTACGTTTAGTTAAGTTTCCTTTAACGTCGCTTTATCCTTACACCATACACCAACCACTCGAATCAATTATAATTTTTAGTTATAGAATCAATTAGTTATTTTTTAACCTATTAGTGGTATCATAGCCTCATTTTATTATCTCTTGGTGAGACATAACAATTTTTCTAAGTTATATTTCATTTATTTATTTATTTTATCCTTTTGTTAAGCCCACATGTTTTTAATTTTTCTAAAATGCCCTTTAGTTTAATATTGCCTTTGAAGGAATTCATTAGGATGCTGGTTGTTTTTCTCAACTTTAATTTGACAAAATGCAAGTTTGTTAAGGTTTTAATTTCATGCAATTTATCATGTTAAATCACATACCAATGATAAGGTGCAACTTTGTTGGCTAAAGCATATATCTCTTAAGATCTAGGAAAAATACATGCATGGTTAACAAGGATAAGCATTCCCACGATTACTGAATATATTTAACACAATAGGTGATAACAGAATTCATTATATAATAAAAAAGCGTGGAATTCATTAAATAAAAGTACCAAATGGTCATAATACACTCATTTTCATCCATTTGCTGTGGATGTCAAATGTCTGAAAACATTTGACCATCACAAGGCCAAGAATCTTCATTGGCTTCAATTTCTTAATCTCACCGTGTACCTTAAACTTCTTGGATGTTCAACCATGTCCTAAAATACCAAACTTCTCAATTCATACAAATGGAATCACATCTAGGGTGTTTTTGCTTGATGAATAAGGATACAGGTCATCACAACTAAGTGACAGATTACAAAATTTGTATTGGGATCAACTGAGTTGTGAATTGGGATTTATATTGTATATCAATTTTCCCTTGAAATGAAATATTAATTAGAATCAATAGAAACTAAAATGAAAAGACCAAAAGAGACAAATAAAACTATGAACATTCAGTCGAAATGAACAAATTGGTTAAACTAGTCAATTTGAGGCCTATTCATGACAATATTAAGTAGCTTCTCTTTGATTAAGAAAATAAGATTAAAGTAAATAAGTAGTGAAGGAACATGCTCTCATTAGATGAGGATATTTATGATGATAACCAAGAGAGAGAAAGAGAGATAACCCATTAAAAGCTTAGCGCTCCACTCATGATATAGAGGTGTCAATGTGTTGGGTTGTTCATGACTTGTCCTAACATGACAAACCATGCTCAACATTGTCTTACCCCAACGATTAGGGATGTGCTTAGATAGGTAAGAAACATACTTGTAGGTTGAGCACAGTGCAACTCTCCTAGCTAGCATGTTGTGCTCAGTGCAACTTTCCTAGACAGCATGGTGTGATCGATCTAGTATAAAATGAGACTGGACAAAGAACGACGTAGGAAAGCTAGCTTAAGCATGGCTATCAAGCGGAACAAGGTCTTTAATTAATTATTTTATAAAATTTTGTATATTATATTTGTTATCTTTTCTAGATTTATTTATTTATAAAGCAGAAATTCTTTTTACATGTTGAGATTATACATTTTCTGTAAGACTCCATTGAGAGTGTTACTATTAAAACACCCTTGCGTTTTAAAATTTTGGGTTGTGCTAGAGTTTTGAACTTTGTAATACAATTTCAATACAACATTGGTACCAATATTATTTTAGTGCTTATATTTTAGTTGTGGTTGTTTATACTTGAGTAAATCAATAATTAAATAATAATTGATCATGCAATTAATTGGATTGTTTAATTAATTAGACATTTGTAATTCTATCAATACCTTATAAATTTATCAATTATCTACTAAAATATTTATTGTTGGTGAATCGCACCCAAACAATCAATAATGATGAGATGTACAGTACGTTTTGATGCATTTGACAATGGAGATTATGTGCATCAAATTTATGTTGCAAATGGGGATTGTGGTTCAACGAGGCTGAGTTGATGGTTGACTTGGCATGACCATATTTGTTTGGTTTAATTCGATGGTTCGAAGGTTTGGTACGAGGTGGACTTGGAGATGATTGGTGGGAGGCTCAAAAAATCTGCCAAAGTCTTTAATCTCAAACACCTTTCGAGCAATTTACTTGCACCTAATTATCTGTGACCCTATTTCATAATGAACATGTTTTTAAATATGAAGCTCAATGGCTGTTGCATCTCTTGATGCCCCATCTAGTATTAGTGAAACACATTATTTGGATCCCATGTTGAGAGGTACAAGATTGCCATGTAATGGGTATTATCTGATGGGGAATAAGCAAGGTATGCTGGTGCATTCCGGGTGGTTGGGATGGACAATGTGGTAGTCAAGCAACATCAATGGTGTCCTTTTGATTCTTGTTCTCATCGTCCAGGACTCCCACCGCCCAACCTTCACCATGTTGGTATGGTTAGTGTATGGGGGCCTGTATCAGCGGTCAGCGTAAATCTAGGCCTTCTGGAAGTTGAGTTTGGCCCAAACTATTTAATCTATTTATCTTCTTAAATAATAGCCCCAAGATGTTGAAAACTTGTATTTGGTATTCATTTTTTCAGCTTAATTGTTCTTTTATTGAACTTGTTTTTCATTATTTAGTTCTATTTAGTTTTAGCTGTCTAGTAAGTTTATAGTAAACTACTAAACCAATAAAAATCATATGCTAATACCTTTTCATTTCTTTATATATTTTTTTTCCAATTATTGTAGTCTGATATTATTTATCAAATAACATCTATAGTTAATTTTGTCATTGTTAAACCATTTAATTCTTAGAAATATTTGACTCATCTCTTATTTCCTCAATAACTATTCTCACTCTTTCATAATTTAATTCATAAGTTGATCCCTCTATAACTTACATTATTGTACATCATTTTTTTTTTAATACGTGCTAAGTTTTTTTATTTATCTGTTGATTATTTTTTAAAATTCTTAAAATTTTATTGAATAGCCTTGTCAATTAAATTTTATTTTGATTTCCTTAACTGTTTCAGCTTTTAACAGGAACATCACTTGTAACTACTTTTACTTTATGTATCTTCACCTGAGATTACTTTTTTATTAATTTGATCTAAAATGAAACTCCAATGAAGAGTTGGTGGTTTCTTGATTCACAGTGTCGACATCATAGCAGAAAATAAGTCATAAAAAACAATTAAGTGAAGTAGATGTGCTAATATCTTTTAACATAAGGATTTGCTTCTGATAAAGTTTGATAGTGCATTGTATATTCAAGATCTTGGTGAGATTTGTATGGGCCATTGGAGGCTAATATCTTGGTGAATCTAAGTTTGAGGATGCATGCCTTTGGGACTTGAATGTGTGTGTGTGTGTGTGTGTGTGTGTGTGTGTGTGTTTGCATTGATTGATTGACCCAACAATTGGCAGATTGGTTGACTTCTATTGTTGATGATCTATAATTTGAACTCCATGCAATTTTTGTTCATTTTGAATTTGCTTTATTTAGATATAAACCCTAGAATCCAAATAGGGCAGTAGATCGTTCTGTGATTAGATTTGAAGTTGAATGATTTCAAAGATCAACTGAATTTCTCGAGTTGAACTTGAAGGGAGACAGATTGAGAAGCATCATTCACTTGGTGATGGTGTTTTGTAGTCATCTTGGTGTTGTCCATTAAGTGGATCCATTCAGCATCACTTGCTTTGGGTGATATGCAACGTGCATTCTAATGCACAGTTAGAATGCTATGATATAAATGTCATTTCTTTGAATATTGTGGTTTTGGAGAATTTGGAAATTTCATATTTTCCTTGCTATCGTTGACATTGTCACCAACATTAGGATAGATGATTAGAGACTCGAGTACTAATATCTGAGACCTCTGTTGATATTCTTGTAACTGTTTCTACTTCTATAGGTTAATCATCCCTTCTTTGATCATGAAAACCCTTGGGTGGGAGGTCTTAAATGGTACACGAGTATCCCAATGTAACCAAACTGAATAGATACTTCACTGATAAACTGCTTTTGCATGCTATTTTTTTTGGGTAAAAATATCCTTTTACTTAGAAGGTTAATCCGCTTCTGTTTCTTCATTATTTTTAGTTGAAATTCATAGACTAATGTGTTAAATACGCTTTTATATGTTACTACTGTTCTAGATATTTTCTGCATTGTTTATTGACTTGTATTCCCTCATTAGGTGTTCCAGTATAGAGGATTTAGTTAGAGGCTTCAAATATAGAAGATCTGGGGTAAGTAATTATTAGCCTTAGTTGAATATTATTTTGATTCAAAACAAAAAAAAAAAAAAATCTGTTGCTCTGCTCTGCGTTCTGTGTTACAATAACAATGTTAATCTCTATGTTAGTTTATTTTAACTGAAGCAGTTTAGTTAAATTGCATGATAAGATTTTAAAGCTTGTAGAAAAGATTTTACTAATCTAGGTCCGTTAATCAGTTTCCCTTGAATCATTCTCTCAAAGATTCTTAACTTTAAGCAATTGAATTTGCAGTTTGATGCTAGCTGTTTCAACTGTATGAATACTTTCTCAAACAATTTTTTTAATTAAAATAATGATAGAACTATCTCTATTACGTCACTGATTCGTTCCTGATTTTCTGATATTGAAACCGTTCTTCCTTGTGACATTTAGCATTCTAGCAGACCTCTTAAGATCTATCAATTGCATTAATTTCATTGTCCTTTTTGGCTTTGGCTTCGGATAGAAACAGTAGCTTCTTCATCAATTAGATCATAGCCACTTCCGTAAAGGTTTAGTGTAGGATGACCATTGGAGCAATAGTGTAGGATGACTATCCTCTGTTCAAGAAAATTGTTTGCTTGTCTCAGTTTTCCTTATTGCTTGCTTGCATGGTACTGTAATTCCATGCCATGACTAGAGGATATTATAATAGTAGACAACTGAGGCTGGGTCGTATACTTTCAAATATATTGATGCCAAATAGTATGCGATTGCTTCAAACAGATATGTCAAATACAACAGTGGTACTCATCAAATTGACATTTTCAGTGCGATAAAGTAACAAATTGCGAAACTAAGGCAGTGCCTGTTTCAATATTTTTTATTCAATCTCCTTGATATTCATCAACTCAATTGAAGTGGATGGTTATGCGAGCCCACCAGAAACCATAATCATTTACAAATGCTTGGATATCTCATTCGTATTCTCTAGATGGGAGTGGTTCCACCTGTGACACCATTTCTTTTGTTCAGGATTCTGCTAGATAAAATAAATGATATGCACAGGGAAAAAGTAAGAGAGAAAAGCTTAGGGATGGATAGACACATAGATTCATGATCCACCATTTTCACTTTATGTGGGACCATCACTTTATGTGTCTATCCTTAGCTTTTCTGTTAGATTTTTCTCCCTATGCATATCATTTTTCCTAGATAAAATAGAGAGGTTAATAGTTTGAGTTTTGTGAACATTCATTTTATGGTAATACTTCTGATATTATTCCAGCATCATGTTTTAGTTTTTGCTAAGTTGGTGTTTCAAAATCTTTCGAATATTCAATTAATTCTTGCATATTATTCTTTGCCTTGTGTTGACTTGACCCTTCGTACAATAGATCAGTCCTTTATGTTCAGAATTCCTCGTGATCAAGCTGCCTTAAGTAATCCACCACATTTCAACTGCTTCTCTTGTGACGTGGACATTACTAATTGAGTTACAACTTCTAAATTGTCAATTTAGCACAATAATCACTACATTACACAATCAGCATGCTGTTCCAGTGGTCTTAGGTTTTAATAACTAGCACAGGCATATACCTTAACAAGTGGAAAGTTCAGATGCTTCTATGCATTGTTGCATTAGAGATTGATCCAAGTAAAATCTATGCTCGTTGACCCATCCATTTAGTGCAGTCGAAGTCTGCTGCAAATTGAATAAAACATTGTATCTTTATACTGTAAGACTCGAATACATTGTTTTGTAACTTACAAAATAAAATTACCTTAGATTTGGAGGACCTATACTTTGGTTCTCATCTGCTTCCTGTTGTGGCTGGCATAATTGAAGATGAATGGGCACGTTTGTTTCACCTGTTATGTTGAAATTA
Organism: Kaempferia galanga; assembly: GCA_037974795.1. Lineage (NCBI taxonomy): Eukaryota > Viridiplantae > Streptophyta > Magnoliopsida > Zingiberales > Zingiberaceae > Kaempferia > Kaempferia galanga. The sequence continues at coordinate 2,757,014 of JBBPFP010000126.1, read as the reverse complement.
TATGGAATAGTTGAACTTCTTTCAATATTATTCATTCCCCATGTTGCATTAACCTGATATTGAATGGAATATTTATGTTAAATAATTTATAACTTGTAAGCTAATTAAAATTGCAAACTCATGTATATTATTTTGATTTACAATGGTGTGCATTTGTGACCGGTACCTTCTTTTGCAGTTCAATATTTTCTTGGCGATAGAAGTTTACCTTCTTGTATAGTTCCATATTATCCTGCTGAAGAAGCTTTCCCTGCAATAAACCAGTATTTTGGTGAATCAGATATAATAGATGTGTAAACTTACTGGTATGTAGTGAAATGCCCTACAACCTTGCGATCCAATTCTTGAATTTCTTCTATCAAAAGGTGTTCCTGCAATTATTAGCACATTTAAAATAGTTGATACCAAAAGGGAAGAAAATATAACTGAATGAAACCAAGGAAGCTAGACCTTTTTCATTCTGACTCTATGCACGCTTGTTTCTAGTTGGGTCTCCAGATTCTGTAGATCTTTGGCACTTAAGCCAGACAGCTCCTGTCCCATCATCTGCCTGCAATTGGTAATGGTTTTTAAAAGTAGTATTTTCCAATATATTGGAAAATATATTAATTAAACTCGACATACAATATGGGCATTTAGTTGGTTGTAGCTGACATACCTATGATTTTCTTGCAAGTTATGCAATTGCTGCCTCAGGCTGGCGGCTTTCTTTTGCCAGACCTGGTGAACAGGAAACTTTACCTTATAAGCCACAACGGTATGATTTTTTCTTAAGATAACAAATACATGCCGCAGCCCTAAAAGATCATTCCTATCTATCTTGGGAATTGTTAAAGGATCATATATGTGAATTCCGAAGTGACTCCTTTATAACTGTTTGGAAATTCGTTTACGCCGAGTAATTCCAAAATAACCGAGAAGTTAACTGAATGTATTAGGACTTTTATATACTGATGGAGAGCTGACTGTTGCAATGCCACCCATGCACACTCTATGAACTTGTCCCCACTGAATCTGAGTCTGCCACAGTGGATAGGTAATTTGGGCCAATCAAATATGTCGATTTTTTACTGTGGAAATTATTATTTTTGGATTCCTTGTAGCATTACATATATATATCTGCCATCCTGTTGGAATAATCGTTATTATTTTTCTATTTTATTCCGTGAAACTAACACACCGCTGTAGTGTTTGGTTTAATGGTGGGTTTGCTTCATAAGAATATTTATTCTACTGCAGTGTGAATTTGCTATAAAATACCCCAAATAACTAATACTTTGCTTGTAAAATTGACCTTGGAAATCTGGTCCTGCAGTTTGAGCCGATTGAAGCAAGTTGATTTGATTGGGTGAGTCCAAATGAACAAGCCAAGTAGGTTAGGCTAAGTCAATTTATCAAGTCAGTTAGGTGGGGTATGGCGGGGTGGTAAGCAAACTAGTTGCACCAGCTGATCATTCTAGACAAGTAGGCACTAGTTGGATCGTTGGAGTTGGACAGAACAATTGATTGAGACGAAAGGGCTGCTAATCAAGCTTACCAGACTGGCTGATCTGAGTGAGATTGTAACGTTGGATGGTTTAGGTGCAAGGTAGGCTAGCCGGTCCAAGCTGGCAAGGTACAGTAGTTAGTTCAAGTGATACTGGTAGCCTGCTCAACTTACATGATCAGACATGCCCATTTGGATCAACCGCACCAACCACAATTGAGTAGATCACGGTAGGAAGTCGTGGCTAGTTGTCATTTCTCCCCAAAACGGAGTGTGGATCTGAGTGTCAACATGGTCAGGGTTTGGCTCTGCACCGAAGGGTGCACAACTATTAGAGTACATTTTTTCCCTTTTAATTTTTAATAAAATTAAAATGGTAAAAAAATTAAAAGGGTGTCTTTTATAATTTTTTAAAAATCAGTTTAATATATTTTTAATCTTTATATTAAAATAAATTTTAGGCAATTTACTAAAGAGGGCAACTGTCTTCTCTAAAATATTTTTTTATTAAAAATTATTATTTAGATTTTTATTTTTTTAAAAAAAAATTAGATTTCATGTAATCTGGTAGACGGCATTTGAAGCAGCAGTAACTATATCAATTATTCGTGGGGCCATAAAACGCATGGGTGCTATGAAAAAAAAAAATACTAGCTCTTTTCTTGTGCAACAGAATCAAACGCACAGTTACAGGGGCCACATGAGATTTGACATGCAATGAATGACAGATGCAGATGAGCTGTAAACCTCACAGCACACAAAAAACATGAGTTAGTGCAGGGATCTCTTCGATCGCAAAGGAATAAAAATAGATGATTTGATTCAATTCCTGTCATGTCATGTGCATATGGTCACAATTATCGACATTCCTACTGTAAATAAGATAATTTGTTCTGTTCATGGTTTTTAAAATCTACAGTAGATGACTGCCAAAATATAGTCACATGTGCGACTAAAGCATCTTATTCAGTTCATTTAAATTAATGTAAACTTAATCAAATGTGTTTAAGTACCAAACTATTTGATACAGTGCGATAGAATAGATGGTGTACAGTGCAATAGAATAGATGGTTACGATGACATGACCATCAAAATCTTGGCACTTAACTTGGTCAACCAAACCTAATGCTGATCGAGTTCCCTAATACAGTCTCACAGAGATGTCACATGGTTCGACCTTCATGTCATTGGGCCGTAATAAGTACCAAGTCCGTAATGAGTGGGTATGATCAGTACATAATTAACCTCTACTTCAGGAGTGCGAGGTTTGCTTGGCTAGCCTGTCGTTGATTGGGCCTATTAAGTACTATTCATAGATTCTCCACCCTCTCTCGGCCGGTGTAAACTTATTTGATATGCTTCTTACAGGCGTAACACCCGCCCGATCGGCCTTAGGTTAGTCGAATTTTCTAACCTACTACCCGATCAAACCTCATATTGCCGAATAAAGTCGGATAATCTAAGTATTCACTTCGATCAGGCATATGCCAACCGATCCCTTAAATATCAAATCTCTTTTTCAAACACATATTCCTTCATCGTACAATCGGCTGGTTCACACGCTACCTCGGTTTCTCAAATAAATGGCTAAGTACACTGAGTATTTTGGGAGTCAATTCTTTCATCGCATAGGTGATCTGCTCGTGAACTGTTCCAACCTTTGAATCCAATCAACGTCACACCAAGCATAGACCCAAGTAGCCCATATGTCGATTGGATATATTCCTAGGTGATAGCCTTATTAGAGAATATAACTATTTGTCAAAATAACCGTCTATAAGAGAATATTCCGCTAGCCTACCATTCAAGAGCTTTTGATAACACACATTAGTCTTTTCTAGTCTCCTGAGCATCTGACACTCTTTGATAGAAATATTCTTGGTTATTTTGATACAATCGAAGCCTAACAGGTAATATAAAAAGGGACGCACACATACTGAAAAAGGACTTTTAGCGTTTTACACTCTTAGCTGTTGAAAGTACTATTTATTGTCTTCTTCTTTTTTACCTTTTACTTTCTACTTGCTACTTTTTGTTTTCGGCATACTGTATTTTTTGTATCGAGGACGGTTTCTGACTTGAGCATCAGAATACCTAAGCCTGGGACATTTTCTCTAGTTTCTAATGTTAACGTCGTCGGTTGCATGTACATAAGCTGGACAGCATCGTAGAGCGCTCAGAGGTGGTGGACTTCTAGGAGGGGGAGCTTGGTAGTATCTCAGGGCTCTCAATAGTGTGGGACGTGTGTGTATAGTAATTTGCTCTACCTTGCCTTTACCGTATTTTGGTTATTTCCTTTATTCTGAGTTCTACATTACGATATCCATCATTTGCCCCTCTTTCTCTTCGTCGAAGGGATCCACATCCTTGATACACTCATCTCTCTACCGCTCCTATCCTCAACCTCCACCTTATCAAATCACCCCAATCTCTATCTTTTTTTTTTTTTTTTTTTTTTTTTTTTTTTTCCTCCTTTTTTCTATCAAAACCCTGAATTGTTT
>JBBPFP010000126.1:2616660-2626666 GCA_037974795.1 Kaempferia galanga | reverse complement strand
TACTTTTTTTTTTAGTAAATTTAAATTTCCGGCGCGCCATATTATAAAAAGCTGTTTTTTTTATCTCGTGCGACCGTCTTAATTTTATTTGATCGTTTAGTGTGACTTTTAATTAAATAGGACACGTGCGACAGACTTCCGCTCACATTCATTAACGGCCCCGAAAAACGATATGACTGCTACATCACTCACATCCATTAACAGCCCCGGCCCCGAAAAACGATATGACCGATACGACTCCAGCAACACATCAGTGGTTCAAAATTCAAAAAGCTCGCCAGCTGTCGCCGTACGTGACACTTAACCCCTCTTAAACCCTCATGTAGCGTCGTGACGTGGCCCCACCGTTCGTAGCGTTTAATGCTTAAAATAGCCACCCGTTTTCGTCCTCATTCGTCTTATTGGTATTTATTTCTCATCAAAATGTTGTTCCGTCATGCAAACGTCGCGATTGGATTCACACACTACCGTCCAGATACAATCGGACGGCCATAATCACCTCTGCAAGGCTTAGCTTTCCGGATAAGCTTCGGCGCGGCGGGACAAGAGAGAGAAGGGCAAGGGTGATGGTTCAGTATCTGAATTCCTGGAAGGCAGGGAATATAATTGCCTGTACGACAGCTGTTCGATGACGTCAACGAGACAAAGCTCGTGCGAAAACTCACGCTACTCGAATTCACCTCCCCAGGGGGCCAAGCCCCAAGGGAGACGCAGCGTTCCCGATTCGTGGGTAGGGGAGCGAGTCGTCGGGCCGGGAGTACGGGTACGACAAAAGGGTACGGGCAATAAAACCACTCACGCTTCCGCTTTGCCAGCTAGCAAGTCGTCAGAGACGAACAGCTGGACTCCACACGCGCCATCATGGCATTGGCAGTTCTTTAGACTCCGGCCTTTTGAGTGGGGACCGCGACGGGACGAAAACCGGGCCCCTGTTTGGCGGCCCCACCTGAATTATCTGCTTTCCAGCAACGGCTACTTCGTCCCGTGTGGCCGGCGTCCTCGCCGTGGCGCTAGGGCGGGTCCCGTCCGCCGTACGTGGCCCATGGCTTCCGCTTCAAGCTATTGGGAACTTGCTATAAAAGAAGGCATCCACTGCAGCGGACGCTCATTGCATCCGAGAAGCTTTCTTTACTCGCCTCGTCTTATCATCGTCTTCGATTCTCGTATCGGATCAATGGACGTACGCAATGGAAGCTTGGGTTGGTTAGTAATGGCAGTGTGGGTCTCGTTGAGTGCGTTGCGAGCGCAAAGCTCCAAGTTTGATGAGCTCGTGCAGCCGAGCTGGGCGACCGACCATGTAATACACGACGGCGAGCTTCTCAAGCTCAAGCTTGACAACTCTTCCGGTTGGTGCTCTAGTTTTTTTTTTCTGTTTCTTTTCACTCCATTACTCTGTGGTACTGGTGCAGAAGCAAGCGGTGGTTGTTCTTGTTCTTATTTGTTTTGCATCGTCTCAGGCTCTGGATTCGCGTCCAAGAGTAAATATCTCTTCGGCAAGGTCACCGCGGAGCTGAAGCTCGTGGAAGGGGATTCCGCCGGAACTGTCACCGCTTTCTATGTACTGCCTCCGAGCTCAATTGCACGTAATGTGAAGTTTGTGAAAAGATTCGATTTTCATGGTGTTTTGGCTCGCAGATGTCAGCGGAAGGGGCGAACCACCACGAGTTCGACTTCGAGTTCCTGGGGAACAGAACAGGGGAGCCGTACCTGGTGCAGACGAACCTCTACATCAATGGAGTCGGAAACCGCGAGCAGCGGATGGACCTGTGGTTCGATCCCACCGCAGATTTCCATGCCTATTCCATCCTCTGGAACCCGCAGCAGGTGGTCTTCCTCGTCGACGACACGCCCATCCGCGTGCTCTCCAACCGCGCGGCGTCGCGCAGCGGCATTGCGTTCCCCGGCGACCAACCGATGGGCGTCTACAGCTCCATATGGAACGCCGACGACTGGGCGACCGAGGGCGGCCGTGTGAAGACCGACTGGTCCCACGCGCCCTTCGTGGCCACGTTCCGCAACCTCCGCATCGACGGCTGCGAGTGGGCACCTGGCGCGGAGGGTACGGCGGAGCTGCGGCGGTGCAGCGCCAGCGAGCAGGGGAAGGAGGGGCGCTACTGGTGGAAGGAGAAGGAGATGGAGGTGCTCACGGTGCACCAGAGCCACCAACTCATCTGGGCGCGCGCCAACCACTTGGTCTACGACTACTGCAGCGATCCCGGCCGCTTCCCGTCGCAGCCACCGGAGTGCAGCAAATAAATTAACCGGGTCCACTTTCAAATTTCATGTAATTACACAATCTCTCAGTCGCCTGCTCCGGCGAACCTCTGGTTCATCTTCTTCTTCATCTTCTCCTCTTCTGTTCGCTGCTCACTCTGCACTCGCTCTCTCTTCTAATGCATGCGTAAGAAAGTTTAGGGAATTGGGGAAACCCAAAGCTTGTCTGTTTGGACGTGCCTCAGCATTGGATTCTTTATCGAACGCTCGTGAAAATGCACTGCATTTAGCAGCATTGGTAAAGAAGACAGTCGTAATGTTAACTTTTGATTAATTTTTATATAAAAAAAATTCTTTTTTCTGCTTTAAAAGGATTAAAAGTGGAACAATTCACATGAAGTACTATGTTATTATGGGACAAAACCAGAAAGCTCGCAGCTTTATTCTTTGGGTATGGAAACAGTAAGCAACGATCCTTTGCTAAATTTAGCATCTCATTTATTATTATTATCTGCTGTTTTAAATGCCATTGTGTTGAAGGGTGTGTCTACTGTAAAAATTTATCACTTCTTCATTTTGTTTTTTCATCCAAAAATATCTTTAAAAGAAACATTTCAGTGAGATTTATTATCATCCACTGTCATTATGGGCAGTTGTTTTTGGATCTCCAATGAGTGCCAAAGGCAATTTGGATCACACATCAAACGAGAGGCCAAAAGAAGCTTAAAGCTATTGTTGGTGGGGTCTTTGACCACATCACTCAAGCAATTATTAACAAGTTCCATTTGATTAGATTTACTTGATAATAAAATCTGAAGTGAACAAAGAACATGATGGAAGGAACCTTTAGATCAGAGTTTGCTGAAACATTAGCAAGAACAATGATCTCTAAAAGTGATTAACCAATTTGAACGATGCTTGATTCTGATAATGAAACAGAGACAAAGACTCAAAGGAGGGCATGCTTTGGATTCTTGTCTCCTACTTTGCAGCTAAACAAAGTTTAAGTTCTCTTTAATCTTTTCAATTTCAAGCAAATCTAAGCCTATTTACTCCAAAATAATCTCTTATTTCTTTCTAGATTATCTTTAAATTGCAATCTCCATCCATTTGACCAGCTCCATCCCTTTCACTCATGCCTCCAAATCCAACTGTCCTCATTAACTCAAACCTCAAATCCCAATCATTAGCCCCAAAACCCCATAATTTTCTCCAATTAACCAAATTCTAAAATCATTATTAATTAATTCCCTTCCTTCCTCTTCCTTCTCTATATAATGCTTCGACTTCCTCACGGTTCCTCCAAGAATTTTTAGAGCTCAGAGAAATTGAATGGCTCGCCACTTCATCCTCCTCGCGGCGTTCCTCTGCATCTTCGTCGCACTCGCCGTTGCGCCAGCGGAGACCCGGGAGTTGGCTGAGGAGTCGCACTTCGCCGCTGCGCCGGCCACCCAGTCTTCTGCGCTGCAGCACCACCGGCGGGCGCCGGACAGGTCGATTGCCGGTGCCGAGGTGATACTCGGAGGCCTCGCCACTGCAATCCTTGGAGCCATTTTTGCGTACATCAGAGTCACAAGAAAACAGAGCAGTACTGAAGATACTTGCAAGGCGTGATTATATTTCAATGGCTGCTCGATCTTTCATCTTCTTCTGGTGCCTGTCCTTGATGAACTGATCGCAAACCTGAAATATATATGTAATATGTCCCTGTGTATAAATGGAATTGGGTTTCCAAACAAAAACTGATGACTATAATTTAGTTTTTCCAGTGATATTGTTGAACTATATATTGATATTAATTATACTTTACTGAGATCCTTTGTTTTGTTTCCATCCAAATATACGTGAGTATAGAGATTTTTTATATATTATATATATTAAAAAATTATTTAATTTCCAGCTATTTATACCCAATAATTGGGGTTTTTTGATTTGACAATAAATAATAAGATTTTCCTCATGATATATTATAATCTACTAAAGAGAAGACAAGATTGCTGCTCCAGCTGGGCGTTGGGTCCCAGTTATGGCATGCATGCATGGCTGTATCCGTGCGGACGTGCATGTATCTATTCAATATCTCCTGATGACCCAGTACAAACTCTGCGGAGCATCATTTACAATTATTTTAAAAGTATAAAAAAATGATGAAAAAAACATTTTAATATCTATTTATGAAAAAAAAATGTAATCTTACTATATGTCCCATTCCTTATTTATTTCATATCCACTTTACTTGAAGCCTCACTCACATCAGCTACAGGTTGCAACACCTGGATTTCAATTCTTTTCTCTAGTCCAATTCGTGTGTGGTGGGGGTAAAAAATGATTGGCTCGTCTGTTAATTTATCTCTGGATTAATATAAAGAAAGTAGATCATGAATTATTATTATTTATTAGTATAAATGATTAAGGTATGGGGAAAGCATGCTCGGGTACGTCAAATTTTAACCTCTTGATATTATGTGACAATTTTCTATATCTTAACAATCGCACTATCCTGAAAAGACTCTCTGGTCTAATTCGTGCTTGACACTTGGAGAGACATCGATTGAGCAACCCTGCTCGTTGAAAGCTGTTCCTGAGTGTAAAATTTATTGGACTGAAATTTAATGTGTTGTTCGTCTAAAGCTCAGTCAGATGAATGAGTTAACGATGGATGTAGGAATTTTGACTGAGAGAAGATTTAAGGTTGTAATTTGAAGATGAGTTAAAAACTTTAAACTTTCCTATATCGTAGAAAGGATGAGTGGAAAATGGTATTCATGGGCTTATCTGTAGGAGTGTAATTGAACTAAGTTAAGTTGAACAGTAAAAAGCTTAAGCTCGGGTTTGACTCATTATCCCTAGGCTTGAGCTTGGTTCGAGTTCAATTCGAACTTTAGTTTTTAAGCTTGAGTGCGACTCGTAATAAAATTAAATAGCTTGAATTCGGCTCGACCTTGGCTCTAAAAAAGTTCATTTAAAAATTAAACGAGTTTAGTTCAAACTTATTTAAGATAATCACATTTACGAACCTCTAAATAAACATGTTCGTGTGCTCGTAAATCAAGTAATGTTAAGCTTGAACTTGATTTAATAATGTTTTCAAACTTAAAATTAGGCTTAAACTCAGCTCGATATCTTAATCAAATGAACTCAAATGATTATTTTTTTTAAAAAAACTGAAATCTGAATAACTCGCAAAGAGCCTTCAGAACATCTCCACACTTTCAGTAAAGGGTAAATGATGATCAAGCACTTAACGAAATACTCAAGTTAAAAATTGATCTCAAACTCGAGTAATCACTTATGTGTCAACCCGTGAGACAATAATTCATTGTAAAATGAATACAGCATACCCGGGGCACTTTAGTTACTGTAGTTATGAGATCGTTATCACCCATGCGGACAAGGCAGCGAATATAGAAATTAAGAGGTGGTGGCCCATCTCTACTTTTCTTAGGGCCCACCAACTGACTCGTTGCCAGGCCCCGCTTGACCCCTTTTTCTCGATCCGTCAATCACCTTTCTCCGCGTGTCCGGCCGCCACAAACTCCCCCGGCCATGCATATAGGGTACATTCACCGAGTCAAGCAGAAATCGCGGCAGTCCACCAATATCAATCACCGGCGATGGACGCCCACGGCGGCGAGTCGGCGGCGAGCATCAGGGTCGGCGGAGGGTCGGCATGGGACGTTTGGGAGCTCGGTAACTGGCCGTCTTCGTCTCACGTCATCTCTTCCACTTCCTATGCTCCCCCTCCTCCCTCTTCCTTCAACCACCACCATCTCCCGCCGACGATGGCCGGGAGCAGCAGCAGCAGCAGTTGGCTCCCGAATTTCCACCACCAGCACCGCCACCACCTCACTTGCCTCAAGCTCGGCAAGCGGCACCTCCACGGCAGCGAGGAGACCGGCTCCGCCGCCGCAAAGCGGCCGGCGTCGGCGGCGCCGAGGTGCCAGGTGGACGGGTGCGGCAAGGTGCTAATGGAAGAGAAGGAGTACCACAAGCGGCACAAGGTGTGCGAGCCGCATTCCAAGGCGGTCAAGGTCGTCGTCCTCGGCCTCGACCAGCGCTTCTGCCAGCAATGTAGCAGGTGCCCATTTTCCCCACCGCCGTTAAAACTCACTTTCTCTTTCTCTCTCCATCGCCACCGTCGGAAACTCAAAAAGCTTACAAATGAAAATCGCAGGTTTCACGCGATAGCAGAGTTCGACGAGGCCAAGAGGAGCTGCCGCCGCCGCCTGGCGGGGCACAACGAGAGGCGGAGGAAGGGCAACAACGCGGCGGAGTCCGTTGCCAGAGCCCCTGCTTTAGGTACTACTCTTCTCTCTGTGTCCTTTCCTTTTCGCTGCATGTTCTAGAAAATCCACAACTTTGCCATTACTAGTTAACATGCCAGACCAGTACAAGCAATGAGAGTTCTAGTTGGTTTAATTTTTCATTTGCCTTTTTTTCTTGAGAAAATTGATAAATGATTCTTTCAATAGCTACTCCATGCCTTAAACTTCAGTAAGCTTCAATGCAAATTCCTAAACTGTTTGAAATTTTAAAGCTGAAAATCAAACAGGAGAGAGAGGGAGGGGGATGGAACATAAAGTGTGCAGGAATTTTGAAAGCGAAGTGATTTTGAATGGACAAGCTGTGTGTTGTGCAGCAGAGTGCCCCCTTAGAGTAGGAACAGATCTAGAGGTAGGGTTTAGGGTTTGGAGTTCACCCACGTTGCGAGAGAAAGGCAGTGAGGTGAGTGGTTGTTGTCAACACTGTCCAATCTGTAGCAGCGTTTTAAGTGTCAGCATTGGGTGGGTTGCTGCCTCTTGTCGTGGATTGGACTTTTCAATTGGCCTGTTGGTTGGTGAATCATCATCACAAGCTCTCGTTGGCTTTGATGGTGTGTGGTTCATTGATTGTTTCATTTTGGGGTTGGGGGACTGACTATGAATGCACATCGACCAACAAAATGCATACAGCAAAGCTTGATGGAGTTACCTGGTTCCGTGTTGATGGTCACTAAACTAGTTTGAATTGAGGTGATCACTGGACTGGTTCTTCTCAGAGTACATAGTGGTTTTGCCAGAACATGATAAAACAATGGTGAAAAGCGGGGCTTTTTGAGAACTTGCAGGTCTTTATCAATTATGGAGGGGAAAAAAACACTGCACAATGAAGATTAAATTAGGCAATTATTAGGTTAGGTGATGATAAAAATGATAATTAGCTCAACATCTTTGACAAAACTAAGGCTACAGCCTAGTTTCAGTTTAGATTACTAATGAGTTTAGACATCTATAAGAACTCCATAGGCCAAACTGATCCAAATCTAAAATCTCAGAAAATAATGATAGTAGAAATCATCTTTTATAGTGGAAACTAAGTTAAGAGCATATCAGAAAGCAGAATTCACAAGTAAATTATTGACATTACGGAACTTGTACATATAGCAAGTGAAGGTTTCCATTTGAAATATTCATACTAGAAATAATCTTTTATGATAGTTGGAACTAAGTTCGTAGAGTGAAATTACTAATCATCTACTAACTACTGCAAAACACTGGACAAAGAATTATCAGAACACTTCAAACAAGTGAACTCACAAGTCTGGGGAACGGTTGGGAATTTGTATTGTATCATGATCATTCTCTCTATTGTATTTGCAGACAGAGCACTGACCAGAGGCATGATCCCCTATTTATCAGCTTCACCGGGTTGTGCTCGCTCTCTTCTGTCATCCAAGGCTTCTCCTTGGATCTGCTCTTCCTCGGACTTCTCCTCTAGATCAAGTGCTGCTCTCAATGAGCTCATTGCCGAGAACCGGGCAGCCCTTCTCGGTCGGCAACTATTCTTAGATCACAAGGAATGCCACAACTCTAGCTCTTCCCTGTGGTTGCACCAACAGCAGCATGCAATACAAGAAGCAGCAGTACCATGTTTTGCCGGTGGCTGCAGTCGCTTGCCAGAGATGGCCAGGAGTCACTTGACACTCGACCTGATGCAGATACCTAGCTCTTTTGAGGTTTCTGGGAGGAGTAAGTCCAAAGGTGAGGAAGAAGAGTACTCGGAGTCTTGGAAGTCTTTAGCAGGAAATAATGTGGTATGATCTTGTCCGGAATCCTTATTGACCAAGGCACTATTGGCCTTGGATACGATTCACTTTTAGACTACAATTTTTGTGTGCCAATTGGTGAGACATAATTGGTAGATTATCATTTTTGCATAGGTTGTCAACGACTATTCGCTGACCGATAACCTCTTTAATTAGTACACTGCCTTGATGAGTTATCCCGTCTAAAACGGTTAAATGAAGCTGCAATCAAATACTTCTTTAATATGCTAGGAATTATCATATTTAAAGCACAGTCTGTACGAATTTTCCGTCAACACGGATCTTAAAAAAGATTGATTGTATACCATCTTACGCCAACAATTTAACCATCGTGTCAAGGCTGTCTTTAAAATAATCAAGCCCCCGGGGCTATAGTGCAGTGATAAGGACGTACAATTGTGTCCCGAGTACCCATGGTACCCATGATTCGATTCCCAGCTATGGCGCATTTGCAGGGATTTTTCCTTCAAATGAGAGTTGCAACTAAGGGATGCTGGGCTTCTGTGTTGCCCGCCGCGAGTGCTTCCCGATTTACCCTGGTGGTCGATGGGAAACTTCTGTGGGGCCAGGCCGACCACCCTCAGGGATAGTCAATAAGAGACTAACTGGGTTTATCATTTTTTTTTCTTTAAAATAATCATATTTGAAGAAGAAAAAAACTCTAATTCTAATTTTATTTTTTAGTTGACATGGTATATTCAATTTTCGTTAACTAATCTTAGAGGTTAGAGATGATCGATCTGTGCATATAGAAAATTTCTACCAATCATTAAAAGTACATAAGTCTAATATTTTTATATTAATTGTTTATTTATTAATTCGTCTTGCCCGTATATGCCTAGACACCTTACCTTCTGATTGTAAGATCAAACATAAAACATAGGATATTAATCTTCTACACTTTAATCTTGGAACAATAATGGGCATGATAATGATGCATTCATTTAACAATTTGAGAAAGGTTATAGAGATCAAGATCCTAACAAAGAGATGAGATCTATCAATCTAAAAAGAGATGAGATCAACAGGTTTGGATTGTAGGATCAAACATAGGATCTTAAATCTTCTAATTTAACTAACAATGGGCACGATGATGATGATCCGTTCATTTAGCAATTTGTCCCTGGACAATGGTACAGTGGCAGGACATCTCCTCAATTTCTCAAGCATTTTAGGATCGAGTCTCGGCTTAGGTAAATTAACAAATGAATTTCAATTAATGGACAGTTGATCTAAGAACACTGAGCTGATGAGCCACTTGTTATGACCGCTTCTTGATTTACTTCCAACGAATCAGATCAGTCATCCCAGATTAATAACTTAGATATCTAGTATATGTTGGGGACCTTTCCGGAGCTAGGGGGGTTGAATGACTCCGTTCACTTTCGTCGATGATGATGAATGCAGCGGAAAACTCGACGCGAACTCAACTAACACTAACACTAGGATTTACTTGGTATTCACCTCAAATCCAAGGATCCACATAGTGACACCCTCTTCACTATGAAAAATACTCCTTTTCAGAATAATCGAAGGCGGAGAAACCTCGTACACAAATCACACAAGAAATACAACTCAAAACAAGACAGTAAATGTACAAATACAACCAACACCTTTTTTCGTGATCTCTTGTGAGCACTTCTTGGGTTTCTGAAATTCAGCAGCACTTCACCTGAGAAAGCTTCAAGAATCGCCGATCAATTGCCG
>JBBPFP010000126.1:2588114-2602550 GCA_037974795.1 Kaempferia galanga | reverse complement strand
CTTCGCCGTCTGTATATTTATAAAATTCGCTCAAAAAATTTATATAAATTGCCAATTCTTGCGTTTCGGAAAAAAGATAAATTTTGTGCTCTGCCTTTAATTAAACGGCGATCGCCTACGTTCTTCAAGAAGCGGCCGGCGGTTCATCGTTTTGTCGATCATGTTAGGCAAGCGAAATCGTGACGATGGCGAATCTCCGTCCAACGCCGGCTCCTCCTCCTCCTCCAGCAATCCTCCGGGGTCCGGCGTCGTCGACAAGAAGCCGCCGTCGGTCGTCTACACCGATCGGGAGCACTACCCGGCCGTCGTGAAGTCGATCACCGGGTGCGAGAAAACACGCCAAGCCGCCGCCGCCACTCTCCCTCCGCACCTCTTCCAGCAAGTCGCCGCCGCCGTCGAGGAGCAGACCGGCCACCCCCTGACCATCTCCTCTACCACCGAGTCGAGTGCTGCTGCACAACTTGGCGTCGGCGCCGACAACGCTGCTCCTTCTCCAGAAGCCCCGTCGAACGCTCGCCGCCAATGATTTCTCCCGCGCTCTGCCGCCGTCCGGGACGCTTCTGTCGGCGGAGCAGTGAGTTCTTCTTCTAACTCGCAATTCTTTGATTTCAACGGCGTTGTGAAATTTTGCAAACTATGGAACGAAAATAGATAATTCCTTGCATCTTTCTTTGCTTCTTTTTTTCCCCCATTTTGAATCAATATACGTACGTCTCCATGATTCTTGATCGTGTTAAAACGTGTTGTGTCTCTTTTTTTCTTGAATTCTTGATTAATTAAATTGCAATATCATCTGGAAATTAAACTTTGAATATCTCTTCAGTTTTTAATTTCCAGATAATATTACAAAAAGAGCTACTTAACAAACACAAACAAAAGTTTATCAAGTGTGTTCTCAAGTAAATAATTATGTAAACTAGGTCTAAATATATTACCAAAACAGAAATTGGCGCGCCAAATTTGATAAATTACTGGCTAGAAAGGTTTTGGTCAGACAATAACACAGAATACACAAGATTAGCAGTGCAAGATAGTTTGGTCTAGATGGAATAGAACTACACCTAGATTAATATAGTATCAGACAGTTTCATGGTGGGCACTCACTGAATGAAGTTGGGCCACTAGAAATTGAGTTATTAGTAGAGGAGAGCTGCGAAAAATACTCCTGAACCGTATCGGTATCCTCAAAAATTGGAATATCGCTCGTTAGCATCTTGAAAGCAAACTCCAGACATGGATCCGACCAGAAGCTGCAAAGTGTCGATTCATATGGGTTTTCATTGCTACTTTTGCCTAGCTGAAGCGTTTTTTGTTCGTAGAAACTTCCTGTGGCTGAATCCGGTTGAGGCGGTTGATCAACGATTGCCATAGTTGGTTTTTCTTGCACCTGACTCAAAGCATCTGGTTTGGCTTTACGAGACTTTCCAGCTGCGCTAGGATTTGCCATTTGATTGTTTTTAAGAGCAGCCAATCGTTTAGATGCTCGGAGTGGCTTCTTGATAGGTTTAACAGATGCCCGGTGCGGTTTTTTGATTCGGTGGTTGTCAGCCTTTGAGATCGTGGGCTGCAACTTATTTGCTCTTCTACACTTTGTAGGGCGAGATTGTGCTTGTTTCTTCAGCTCTGAAACTGCGTCTGTTGCGGGCAGGTTTTCATTCTGTTGTTGGAGAGAAGGCGAATGTTCTACCTTTGAATTCTCGCCATCAAAGCAATTGTGATGTGGTAAACTAGTGCCGTTACTGATGTCTACTACATCTGCAGCTGCAGCTGCAACAAGAAGGTGAAAAGAGAAAGAGAACTCAAAAAGAAGGTGAATTTGCAGTATAAAGAATCTTACTTGCCCATAGAATTTAGAAATTCATCATTCAATCGACAATTGGAGTCGGTGTTTTCACAGTGGCACCACATGATGAGTTAAATATCACACAAATTCAAGAGGGCAAACCTGATATAGGAAGTGAATCGCCTATATCTGTATTTATCTTCACACCGGAATCAAGAGTTTTAGTTGAAAAGAGACATCTTTTCGTCCCATTGCTTTGCCATTCTAATCTTTTGGAGGTAGGAAACTGCAAAGAAGAAAGGTTAGACCACAACAGACAACAAAAATAACTCCAAAAGGATCTACAAATACCTTAAACATCAATGTAGATAAATTGTAATAGTAAGAGACTCAGGCAGATGGTTAATCATTTCTTGTAGGTTGTTTGAAGCTGGTTGAAACTAAAGTGCGTAGCTATTGACAAGTAGTATATGTATAAGTGAGTCCCAAATCTAGGTGACTAATTACTGAGTTTATCATGGCAACAGTTTCATAGCAAAGCTGCATGTACCAGACGGTGAAAGCCAAAAGTTCACAACCCCTGTCAGCTTTTTGCGAAATTTGGAAATCATTTGACTTAACCACTTTCCTACACATATTCACTCATATTGGAGAAGAAATGTGTGCCTAGTAGCATACAATACAAATAGTTAGCTAGACATCTGTAGTTGATAAGGTTCACCACTAAGATAGTGGGTTCCACAGCATTGTCAATGAAGGATAGAAAAGGAATATTGAAAAAAAAAATTCTTTTCTTTTAGTAGATTGACATGAAGAAAGCAACCTAGTTCAAAATGTTTTTATAAAAGTTACAATAACTTAATGTGCAGAAATATGGAATGAACTTACATGTAGGTCTCTTTCTACAGTGTGTGGCTCATTTGAGTTTCTTTTTTGTGGTTTCAGGATACATTGTCGAATATCTCCAGTTAGTATATATCGATGAGCATCCTTCATGGACCGAAACTCATATCCACTATCTGGGTCAATGTGGACCTGTGAAAGTACAGCATAGAAACAAAGATACAAATGATAGTAATAATAAGATAACCATACCAACTGGTTTAATGCAATCAAAACAAACACTAATGAGGTAGCAAGAAAAATAAAATTTCATCATCTCAGGAAGTGGAAGCCAGTGAAAAGATCACCAGCATTTTCAACTACATATTGAAGGTTAATACAAGTAGGAAACATTCCTGATTAAACACATCAACCATTCACTTCAATTTAGTACCTTGTATTCCAAATTACCAACTTTTGTCATTCTGATCTCAGTAATCCATCCTTTAGGCAAACTTTTTGAATCAGATTCAGTTAGCACCTGCAATATGATGCAAGTTAAACTTCTGTTGCGTAACTTTTTTCCATGCTAATTTGACAAACTTGTCTTTGAAAATTCAACTTCAATGCAAACATATTAGCTATTATACAATAAAATTAAAAAGCACAAACATTGTCAAAGTGGCTGTCCTCGATGTTGCTCTTGTCTTGATTGGTTGGAGTGCTAGCTTTGTTAATGTAGCTAGAAGTGGTACTCCTTGTTTCTCTGGTTGTAGGAATTGAAATCTTTGATGCACCAAGATGCTGAAATAATTTTTTCTTTGAATAAAATCTTGATCCAGTGGATGGATTGTAATAGCTCTACAAGAGGAACGAGAAATCTGATTATAGATACTGCTAAAAGACAAAGCATTGCCTAAATACAAAATTATTCTATCTGCCATCTTACTAACACATTGAAGTACTTGCAGAACTACAGAGAAGGGTGAATCTTTCTTATGCAAAGTACTCATTATTCCACAAAATATAGTTAGTAGGAATGAAGAAGTTCAATAAATATCGATTAAATCTTTAATTGATTCTAATATCAACTCACTAGCATACTCACAATCTGAACACTCAGAGACATACATTCAGTCTTAGAAATTTTAATTAAAAAATAATAAAGTGCTTTTCGTTTTCAACTATGTTTCATTTTTCAATGTGTCAACGTCAAAAAGACAAACAATATATGCAGTTGAATTGGATTTCGGTGTCAGCATTCACTAAATGTTGTATATTATATTTGAGTTGCTCCATAGGAAAAAAAGGAAAATTGAAAGCAATAAAGGAGAGTCTTGTGTATGGAGCTACAACTAATCTGCACATACCATCTAAATTTTTATAGACAAAAGTATAGTCTTAACTGAAAACTTGAGCTAGAAAGCATCATTTAACATTACATCATATTGAATTGGTTTAGAAAGCAAATGGATCTTTGATTTTAAAAGCTGGGCACTGCTTATGACCTAAAGACTAACTCCTGTACAAAGCCAACCTACGACATAGATATCACACACTGGAAAATAAGACATTTCACTACTCACATAAATAAAGTAACTTTCTTTCTGTTTATAAACCTGCGCTGTCGAATAAAATAGAAGAATGAATATTAAGAAATTCTTTCCATTTATATTTTATTTGATAAGTTTCCTTATCAAAATATTGGATTAAGATACGTCTCCTTTGCCTTAAAAACCGTCAATCCAGTGCACCCTTTTAGGTTCCAATCACCTTCCATTTTTGCTAAGTTTCATTGTTTGTGGCTAAGAAGGAGAAAACAAGTAAAATGTTATCATGCATTAACTTGTTGCATTTGCATAAAACCTCAATGGGTGCTTTGGTAGAATAGCAATAGGTTCTAGAAGTTATCTAATATCTATGTGAAGTTGAAAATATTCTGTAATATAACCGTTTATGAAACTCAAATCAGATATTAGCAATAACTTCCAGGAGTGATCTAATATAGATGTGAAGTTATAAATATTCAGTAATGTAGACTATTTATGAAACTCAAATCAGATACCTTTATCTGCTTCCCATCACACTTTCCACCATTTTGAGTTCTGAACACCAGAACCCAACCTGAAGGCAACAAATCAGGATTATCCTTTTCCTCTTTTTCATTTTGACTCTGTATACGGATAAAACATGTGATGATATGTCATATAACTGAAATTACAAACCTCTTCTAAAGCTTCATATTGTTTTCTTTTGTCTAAAAAAAGAGACAAATAAACTCTACAAGTTCTCAATCACATTGTAACAAATGGGAAATTGTATCACTGGATAAGTAAAAATTAGTAAAGAAAATCTGGTATACATGCAGTTACTAAGTCTGGATGCCTGAAAAACAAATACCTCAAATGTACAATAGGCTATGTGAGGTCAGGTTGCTTATTTTACTGATGCACTAACCTAAAAAGAATTCAAATATAGCGGGATTGACATTTTCATACCCAGAGTCAGGGTATTTCATAGAATTTCCTACCAAGTCTATACACAGACACTTGAGCTCAGATCTAATCAAGGCTTACCCTGCTCAATGCAAAGAGTACAGCACTCTTCTCCCAAACATCCCCCTTGGTACCAACTCTATTGTAATTCCAAATCACTAAGAACCATTTCGGGATAAAACCATACTACATTGGTTGATTTCAACGTCAGTGCCATAATACAAGAACAAGATAAGGAAACAGCAACTCAAAGAAATCTCCAAGACCCTTTCAAATATCCAATCTGCAAAAACCCTAAATTGCCTTTACAGCGTCATACTTCCTTACTCTCCCCTGAAAGCTAGCAAAATCCCTTTTTTTTCATGCCTTTGTCAAAACGAAGTGATCCCGTACCAGATAAGGGAACAAATTCCGCATTCCCAAACTAATACGCCAAAGTAATACCAGGGCAAAGGAAAGAGATTCACAAGCTTCGTAATCTTCATTAGCGACCAGGAGACCGAGCAAAAAACAATCTTTCTCCGGAAGCAGCTAACTCCAAGAAAAAACTGAAGGAGTCGCAAAGGAAGATATCAAAAGGAGTAATAAAAGCAGGCGAGCTTGATCTACCAAGTTCTTTTCTCCTTCTTCCTCCGCCATCTCCGCCTGAGACGTCCCTCCCTCTCCCGGCGCAAGCTCCGGAGGCTCCTCTGACTCCATTCCCCGATAAATACCCTTTCCAGCAGCCGCTCACCGTCGTCCTCTCCTCCCTTCCCTCAGTCTCCTCTCTCTCTCTCTCTCTCTCTCTCTCCTCCCCTTGCGGTGCGAGGTAGGACAGTGAAGTGTGAGCGAGAAGCACGAGCCCAAGGCAGTCGCGCGGTCGCCAAGCTCCACATGGCACCACAGCAATATCCTTTAGATTCGTTCCCGTGGAAGATCGAACGGGCCAAAAATCGCACCTTTCCCTTCTCGAGGAAGAAGAATCTCCCGATCCCCTCGTCCTCAACGTGGCGCCGTACCCATTCGAAGCACGAAATGACTGTTTTGCCACTACCATTACACTTTATTACAATCACGTGGCGGGTTTATACCTGAAAGTTCAGGTTTCGTTACGAGTCAAACGAAATTTTTTTTTCTAAATCCTTCATTTAGAAACTTACCGAGACACTCAACCGATCTAAATATTCAAATTTAGAAGAATTATTTGAATACTATCAACTAGTAGTTGGCTGAATAATCATGTACTTTGAATCTAAATCTTTTACTAAAACAATCTTCCTCATAATTAATAACTTAATCAAATCAATAACGACACAGTGGCGGCGAGCAACCTAAAAGCGCAAGTAGATATGATTAGATGCAACCACAACTACAAGATGAATACTCAATTCTTATATATGTTTGAGTGGAACAAATAAGCATACGAAGTGTGTGTTTTTTAAATAAATTTGGATATCGAGTAGTTGATTAGGTGCGTACGTTGCTTGTTGAAGTGAATGTTTGAGGGTTTAGAACAAGCATCTGATCGAGCGGGTAGGTTTAGATATTGAATAATCAATCCAAAGGAGGGAAAAGGTGAGCAACCCACAAGGTTGCTTACGGGATTATGAGTCCTTTTACAAAGAGGATCATGATGACACATGAGTTGGTGGGCGGATAAACGACAAAAACTAGCCTAATTTTACTTGGCTAAGGTTACTTTTAAAGTCTTGTTTAAAAGATAAAATATAAGCTCATGTGGGAATAAACTCAATGAATTAATCCATACAAATATCGTCTAAAATATAAAATAGTCGCATATCTTGACTCATAATACTTGTCCTCATTATTTTATCTTCACGAGGACCCTGTAATAAATGGCGTCAAAATGACTCTTGTTCTAGATATGATTCAAATTCGATCAATTTTATTTCCACATCATGCTGGGTTTAAATCGATTTCAGTCGCACAGTATAACCCCTTATGCTCATCCGGTAGAAAATTTTTATTGGTCAAGTTGGTCACCCGTTCGATGTTATATTATTATTGTTGTTTTATTAATTAAGAAGGTAAAATGAGAAATAAATATCTTCTTCTATACAAATGTAAACGTCAGGCTAGACTCAATAAATTAATGCTCACAAATTAATTATTCATTTTATTAATCTATTGCTTAGAGTGAAATCCTTAAGAAAGAATCCAATTCCACGCTTAACTGCGGCGCGTAGAAGTTATCGACACGATTGGTAGAGTGATTACACCAGGAGTGGGGCCACGCTCTGTCATCGATACGACTGGTAGGGGGCTTACACCTGAAGTGGGCTCCACGCTCTGTGCGAACCAGATCATTTTTCCTTTGGTGGTTAGAATTTAGAGCATAGATAATAATAATAATAAATCACTAAAAGTTTATCAAAATTTCATCCTTTGAATATTGTAACGGCGGGCGCTGCCATCGGTAGCACTTTCTTGTACGTAATAATAATAAATAATAATAATAAAATCAGAATAATTCCGATTCTCCATTTTTATAAATCGCTGCTCGCTCTTCTGTTGCGTTGCTGGAATTTGAGGCCGACCAACTGCCGTCCCATCCGTAGCAGAAGTTGCTCGAGAGATGGCGGAGGAGCATGCGCCGCCGCCGGCGGCCGAGGTGGAGGAGGCGCCGCCCGAGCTGGTCAAGGACGTCGAGGAGGAGAAAGCCGCCATCGTGCCGGCGCCGGAGGAGGAGAAACCCGATGACTCCAAGCCACTCCCCGTCGTTGAACGTAAGTTTACTGAATTTTTCTAATCTTTTTTTTATATATATATTTTATATAAAATAACTCCAAATCAATCATTGTTTATTTATTTTACATCAATTCAACAAATTCATTAATTCATCTACCTGAATTAATTAGTTTTACAGCGACTTATAATCATTTTAAGTTAGTGAGTTTTTGTTTGTTTGCAACAGAGGTTGAGGAACCTTCAGCGTACTCTGAAGCAACTGATAAAGGTAAATTTCTGATATATATATAATTAATTAATTAATTTTGTGCAAGAACAAAATTAATTTTATGTTGCTGTTCCAGATGCTGCTCTTTCAAGGGTTGCAGCTGAGAAGAGATTGTCACTGATCCAGGCATGGGAGGAAAATGAGAAAGTTAAAGCAGAAAATAAGTGAGTTATAAGAACAATAATTTTTTTTTAAATTTTATTGATTTAAGTTGAGTAAATATTTGTAAAAATTTTGAACAGAGCTGTGAAGAAGATAGCAGAAATTGTTGCCTGGGAGAACTCAAAGAAGGAAGAAGTGGAAGCAGAGCAGAAAAAGAAAGAAGTATGTGAGAGCTTCTTCAGTTCTTCTTCTCATTCTTTTGTTTACTTGAAAGAAAATTAATGATTTGAAAATCAATGTATTTATTTGCACAGGAAGAACATGAAAAAAAGAAGGCTGCATATGCAGAGAAAGTGAAGAGCAAACTTGCCTGGATTCAAAAAGAGGCGGAAGAGAAGAAGAAGATCGCCGAGGCAAAGTGCAGCGAAGAAGTGCTCAAGGTCGAGGCGAAGGCTACAAAGTACCGGTCCACTGGGCTCGCACCGAAGAAGATCTGGACATTCTTCACAGGCTGAAATTCAAGTTGCTCAAACCCTAATTTGTTATTGTGCCTTGTGTGTGTTGTGTGGTGTTTTGGTTAGGGTTTCAATGTGTAAAATGTGTTGACTCACTGTTTACATGAACAGAAAACAGAAGCTTATTTGTGAAAAGTGATTTGTTAATTTTTGTTTTTGTTGGTGCTGAAAAGATTATTGTGTGTTTAATCAGACATTATCAACTACAATGTTGTGCTTCAATGATTACATGTGGCTTTCACCTTCAAATTCAGTTCGACTGTTTCGATGAATACTACTGTCATAAGATAACAGCAGGTGAAACTTCACTGTCATTGCACCAGAAATGTATTAATTAGATTTGATTATTTCTTCTCTTCAGATTCCATCCAAATAAACAAGATGAAAGACAGAGAGTAAACAAAATCTAATGAATTAAATGCCTCCATTTCAACACAAAATACAATTGAACTAACCAACAATCAAATACATGATAAGAAACAAGTCAGATAATATTAAACTTCTATTGAAATTAGTCTATAACCCTAAATAAGGTAAATGACAAGTTGAAGATTTTAACCTTAAGGACTGAATCTCCCAGGAAAATATGTCAAAACTATACTCTTGTAAATATAAAAACTTCGTCTAAAACTTGAGTTGTTAATTTGCATTACATATTGCAGCAATCTAGCATCAATTGAAAGTTTGGCAAACGAGGGAAAAGATTATCAAAATGCCATTTGGTATTACATAAGTAAACATGATTAGGCAACTTCTCATGCCATGAATGCCCTGTGATTCATGGAGGTTCTACTGGTATTTAAGGGTACATGTAGAAGTTAAATAGCCATGATATTATCTATTCCTTGTCTTCATAATTCTACCTCTTGAAGCTCTTCTCTCCATCTTTTCCCTCTTCTTACGGCTCTTCTCGTCTTCTACTTCTCCCTGAGCCCAATGAGTGAAACAAAGATGAACCTCAAAGGTAATGCCTAAGCAAAACAAGTTTGAGAATTTGTGGCATTATTGTGTACCTCTGAACCCCCTGGCAATATTCCTTTTAGAAAACCAGATAACTTGTATGCACCAAATGCTGGTATCTGTGATTCACAAAGAATGCTTAGAGAAAACTGGATCAAAGAATCCTTGTAACACTATGGGACAAGGCATGCTAATCCCAGTAACACAATAGGACACATGACATATATTATTATAGCATATTTTGGTTGGCATGAACATCAATTTTGATGGAATAGCAATTCATGAGTTTGGTTACAAAATGAATATTCAACGTCAATTATAACAGAGTTGTTATTCCCTTTCAATCCTAGAAACACTTTCCTATTCTATTTATTGTTAATGCTATTCTGTGAAGTGAGCATACTATTAGTTACCTGAAAAATATAGTACTTGAGTAGTTGAGTTCACAAAAATTAAGGACATAGATATCCATACACTAAGTCCACCAGACATATGAAAGCATATGAAAAATGAGTTTCTTCAAATCTTACCACTAAGTAAGTCCACCAAAATTTACCAGATAATATGGACATTATCTGCACAAAGCTAGTTATGTAGATCACATCGTGCAAGTAACTGCAGACAAAAACCAAGAGTCAATACCAAATATTCAAGTTGTTTCAAGTATATATTTGAACAAATAGAAGTAAAATTGGGCATATACATACAATACAAGTCCACAACTATGCTTTCTCCAGTTTGTGAAAAGCAATATGTTATGCAAGAGTATCCCGACAAATTATATTGTTTAACATCAAAACAATGAGAATAAGTTGTGCATATAAGTGTTCTGCGCCACATGGTGTCAGCCAGTCTCTTTTTATATATAATGTATAAGGAAGGAAACCTCCATCTTGGTGAAGGTGGGTTTTGAACCAAAAACCATGACAACAAATTTCAAAATCCTTACCAACATGGGAAGCTGGCACCTAATTCTGATGCTGGTCAATATGCAAGCAGAAACACTTTATTGCTCTATTGTGCTTCATTTTTTCTCATAGTAATGAGGGTTTCCTTCCATCATTATTTTCTTTTCTATTCTTGACTTTATCATAGTCCATTAAGGATTGGGAAAAACTTCATCTATCAGTATTTCCTAGAATCAGACCCTCCAAAGAGACCAACACTTCATTTTTGGAATATGAAAAATAGTTAATCGAGGATAATCCTTATGCATGAAGTGCATCGTAAAGATATAATCGATGGCAATGACAGGCTTATTCAAAGAAATGTTGATCCTCGCAAATATAAGGTCAGAAAACAAACTGATCTCAGAAATAAAGGGAATAAACATATACAATAGAAGTAATATACTCCTATTTTGGTACAGAAAGCATAGTCGAGCTTCAATGTCAAAGCAAAATACAGTAAAAGAACTCATACATACCCACAGATGCCACCAGTGGTCATATCATAGCCACCATCTAGGAGTTCACCATCATCAGAGTATGTTGGCGTTGCCATACTTTCAAGTTGTTTATATGTAAGTCCATAAATAATAGATGTCACAAGAAGACCAGTCCAATGCTTCCAAGTAAAAGTGGAGTGAAATATAACCAGCCGCACCAAAACATAAATGACCTGCAAACTAGTCATTTTATTAGCATATTGTCTTTTCACTTACTGTATTTGAACAAAAACCAGTATAGAACGTGATCCAATTATCCAGCTTATTATTCATAACTAGCCATCAATCGCAATAAACTTGGACGATCATGAATTCTATTTATCTCATCAGCTACTCTTTTAGAAGTAAGCTTAATGAGTTACATCACTTTTCCTAACAGTAAGGACTGTACCTTTGCAGGTTTTTATGAATTATGTTGCACCAACCACAGTATGCATCCGCATTTCCTTGGAAGCAAATTCATTAAGAGTTATAGATTTTAGTTAAATCTTGAATTCTTTTTCTTAGTTGTTGATTTACTTATTGACAATCTATAGAAATAAAACTGAGCAAGTATCTAGGCTTCACGTTCTTCCAAATAAAGAAACAAAAAGATATGGTTCAAAATCACGAACATATTATGTATATCACACAAATTATGTTCATTGCATTTCCTCATATGATCCATCACCAACAATCAATTTTGAAATGTGAAAAAAATCAAATCAAATTAAAAAAAAAAATGACTACATATATTGTTTGAAAGCTATAAATACAACATGCAGATATCATTCAAAAGCTATAAATAAAACAAAAAAACTGTGTTATTATGTTTGTACAATTTACATATCTTTCATGGGCACACGAGATACAGATTTTATACAGATTTCAATTGTAAAGTCACAAGCTCAACCAACTATGAATATGACCAGTTGCCATTATTTCATTAATGAAACTTGAATTATTGCAGTTTTTATAAGCGACTATTCTTTACTTTATGTTTCACCTCATGAAGAACAACAAAATCCCATATCACAACTATCTGAGTGTGCTAAATGGATCTTATCCTACAATTGAGCTCTATACAAAACAACATCACTAGTTATACCAGTCATTTAAATGTAAGTAGAATATTTTGGTCTCCCTTCATCACCTTAGTGGTAATTATTTATGTTGTCTAAATGCACTGACCTTCTTCAAATATATTGATATGATTTTAGCACATTTCTCTTATTTTATCATATATCAAGGGTTACCTAACAGCTAAGTTATTTTATCTTATATTTCCCAGTAAGTTTACACATCCATCTTTCATTTTAATTCTTGCAATGTTAACTGTATGTACTGTTGCTTTCATGGCCTACACTGTGACCTTTATAGAGCATGACTAGTCTTACCAATAGTCATATAGCTAAAAATTATCAGGGTTCTCTTCTTTTCGAATATATACGTGAAAGGTAGAAGAGATAGTAATTGTTCTCAAAGCAAATATAAATTGCTACGTGGCTGGAGAAAATCCAAAATTGCAAGTATGCACGCTACTAAATTTCCTAGACCAAACATAAATAAGAGGATACGTTTCCAAACAAACTCTGAATCATAAATGAAGTTATACTTTCTTATAACTTGTGAATTGAAATGATAATATAGTCTTCGTGATGTTATGAATTTCGATGTCTAACTACAAAACCAAATTGAGAATGTTTCATGAATTTTACAATTATCTTCAGTAATAATCCCAGATGGTGCTCTGCTTTAATAAAATAAGATGTGTCCACTAGAACCATAAACAGCATCACAAAGAAAGGTTTTCTATCTGACAGTGACAGTTCATTTAGACAAATTTTTGCAAATATCTCAAACTTCACTTCCAGTTAGCAATCAATCAAAAGAATCGAGTTTAAAACTTGCAGACGTTCATTTAGGTTGGCTTCATGACAAAGCTAGAAGATGATGTTTGAAATTTCAGACAACAATCCATGGTAGGATATTCTTCTGCTTTTTTTGCCAATCAAGCTAAGAATCATCTCAAAGTTGCAAATTTTTGTTAGCAATTACTTGTCATTAGTCCAAGGTAGGATATACTTTGAAGAAGCGTAAATTTAGAACGAACATCATAATCTAATTACTGTTTGACGATAAATTTTCACTCGTGAAGAATTCAAAAGGAAACTTGAAATGACATAATAAGATTATCCTATTGTTGAAAATTCACTAATGTCAAGGCTCCGATCTTCTAGATCTAATCAACTTCTAATTGACTTTAATCGTATCATTTATTCCGGTATTCATAATTGATTTTAAAGCTACAAACTGTCCCCTATATAAAATATTAGATCTATAAACGAATAAGAAGGACAAAGGGGGAAGCAGAATAGGGGAAGTGGCGATCGACGTACGTTGGAGGCGATGATGAGGCGACGCAGATTGGTCATATGCTTCTTGTTCTCCTCCTTCCTTTTCTTGGCTCCCTGGTTCGCCATGGCTTCCAACGCTTCTGCCCCCGCCTCGAGTCCGTCGCTGCTCGCTATGATAAAGATGCGCCTGTTTCGGCTCAACAACGGTTTAAAGCGGCGGATGTTACTGAACCGTTGATGCTGGATCCGCCAACCGGTTGACAAACTCAATCGGTTTGGCCTTCCGGCGCAAATTTTTGGGCCAAATGGCCTTCGATTAGGGCGCATTATGAATTTTTAGCATGAATTATTTTTTTATTTTTATTCATTAAAAAAATTATGTATGTGTATAAATTTTACGATGCGCATCCTTATATAGGCGATCAGTGACAGCCGATATGGCCTATTGACACAGACAAAATCCATCATTTTCTCATTCTCTTCCACGCAGGGCATATTTTGACTCTCTCTTCTCTTCGCTTTGCTCACGTCGCTGTTTTTTAAAACTAAAATTCTAAACTCTCTTCTCTTTTCATCTCACTCCTCTCTTCCCTTGCGTCAGACCCTAGGCCCAAGTCATCTTCTTCGTCGACCAATTGGCATGGAGTGAGTTAGAGTTTTCGTCCAATCAATACTGCTCATCTCCCTCTTCTCCTTTTTCTACTCGTGTTTCCTAATGACGTATTCCACAGGAGTTACAAAAGTATGTCTTTTACCCATCGTTGTTTCTAAGAACCAGTCGTTTAAAAACCACAACGATATACACTTTAGTGGTTATTTCGAAGGAACATGATAGTGTTGATTTTCAAAAATAGGTACATAAGTGGTATTTTTTAAAAACTTGTACAAACGTGTTGGTGTTTTGTAAAAAATCGAGTTCCTATATGTAGAGGTGTAAATGAGTCAAGCTGTTCGTGAGCTATTCGAGTCTCGGTTCGAAAAAAAGCTCGTTCGAGTTCGTTCGATTAAGTTAACGAGCCG
>JBBPFP010000126.1:2549652-2562758 GCA_037974795.1 Kaempferia galanga | reverse complement strand
GCCATTATTTCAGATTCTATCCAATGTAGTCTTATAGATGAAAATAACTAAATTCTTAGATATATCCTTTAGTTTGTTTTAATGTATCTATATTTTTTTATGGAATACATACTTAGATTAAAGATCATCCTTATATTCATTTTAAAAATTTATATGAACACTCTTTTGATTTAATTGTTAAATTATAAAATAAAATTTTAAATTTCCACTATATATGACAGAGTGTAGAAATATGATATTTAGATTTAGAATTTGGTTCAACACAAACTGTGACTGAGTTTTCTAAAGCCTTACCCAAATCTTCAACTTTCTCTTCATATGGGTATTAAGCAATCCTAGATTTTCTGTGCAGTTCTATTCGATCGAAGGATCACGCCTCTAACCTTCAACTTGGAGAGGTCTTGCAAGGTCGGAATCCTAGTTCGTAGAAGTCTCATGATGACTCGTCGACTTATAACATTCGATGATTCGATACTAATTTTTTTAATTTTTATTTTTTTAACTCGTAAAATTTACTTTCTGAAAAATAAAAATAAAACTCTTTCCCAACTATAGAGACTCTAATCCTCTATTTAGATGGAACGAGTGAAAAATTCATTAATGGAAGGGGATAAATGGAGAAGTGAAATAGAAAGAAGGAAAGGTTAGAGATTGAATGAAACGATTGCCTTGAAATAATAGAGATTGAATGAATGATGTCATAATTATATTTTTTTTTCAATTATTCAATTGAAGAATTTAAAAAACAAACATAGTCATAAAATTATAATTCAAACAACAAAACTAATTTTATTCGAGCTAATAGAATTGACACCAAAAATAATTCGAACAGTTTATCCATTCATACTATAAAGTAGCATTCCCTAAAACACAAACACACTCATAAATTGTAATTGGAACATCAACACTAATTTTATTCGAGCCAACAGAATAGACAACATCAATAATTATAATAATTTACCTATTCATATCCTAAAGTACAACCCTATAGATTTTGGCCATCAAAGTGCTTAAATTGAGTACATTACTCAGTTTATTGATAATCACTATAAAATTTAGATATATCTCATATTCCTTGAATTGAAGAAGATGTAATACAAACTCATTCATAAAATTACAATGTGAACACCTAAACCTAATTTTATTGAATCTCAACCTCACAAAATCAAAAACAATCATGAACTAAAATTTCAATTTTTTACAGAGGAATAACAAATTAGTCAAAATGTAGGGCAAGTAAATTTTACTTACCGATGATTCAAGGGTTTATTAAGATGGTTTTGTCACCTCTCTTATTTTTGCCTTCAACATCAATAGAGATGGTGGGAAAAATCAAAGTCGGGGAGTGCGTCATCGATGGTTTGGAGTAGGGGAGGCAGAGTGCGTCGCCGATGGTTTGGAGTAGCGGAGGCAAAGTGTGTAAAGTCGGGGAGTGATGCGTCAGACGTTGGGAGAGAAAGGAACAAGTGTGTATTTTAAATCAAAATGAAGATAATATGGTAATATTGTCAGGGTTAGGGATGAATGTAAATTTTGACTTCTAATTAAGAATTTAAAGGAAATTTTCCGTTTTTTTTTAATATGAAATGGCATAAATGAAATATCATTAAAGAAATTTTAGTTTTTTAAAAAAATTGGGTTTCTTTTGGGCCGTTAAATTAACCACCGGCCCGGCCTACGTTTACGAGTCCTATATAATGCCTCTCTTTACCTAGGCCTGCTTCCTCACAAGCCCTCCTCCTCGCGACCACGTGCCGTTCTTCTCGCTAGGGTTTCCAGCGCTTCTTCATCTTTCGTCTTCGATTAGGGTTCCCTTTACTTTGTTCGATCGTCAGGTTGATTCTCTTGTAACTCTTTTTTGATTTATTCTTGCTTACAAATCTTCTTTGCCTGCAGGTTTGCTTTGGATTTGGCTTGGGACGATGAGGCCTGTGTTCTGTGGAAATCTCGACAATGATACTCGCCATTCGGACCTTGACCGGCTCTTCTCTAAGTATGGAAGGGTAGATCGCATCGACATGAAGTCGGGTATGTTACTCTCCTTTACTTTTGTTTTTGTTTTCATTTGCTGGAGCGGCTTACTTCTGGCCTTTCGGGGAACCAGAATGACAATTTACGATGCTAATGTTTCCACGAGGACTCTTTTTTTATTATTCAATTTTATGCCCGTATTTCTTTGATGTTCTCGTTCCTGATGTACTACTAACTTGTAAAATTCAGTGACAAACTAGTTCAGTTATATTTGTGAGCTGATGAAGGAGATTTGTGTTCTTGGATAAATGAAATAATGTTGATTTGGGTTTATAGGTCTTGGTTAAATGATTGAGCCCAAGTTAATGAGTTAATTCTTTCATCTAGTTGTGTATTTAGAAAGAGTTTCTCCATGCTATTACTACATGCTCAATGTGGACTAACCAATTCACATATAGTTGTATCCCTAATGCTTTTTTATTATGATTTTGATAATTTTAATAGGCAATAAATTTAGTGAAAATCATATTTTAGTTCAAAATGTTTTGGCCTCCAAGGCAGCACTGCAAATCAATATTGTGTGACACTCAATCTTTGTAATGATACCTTCCTAGATATAGGGGTTGTTTGTTCTCCCTGGTTATCATCCGTAGTATTAAGGGGTATGCAATGTATTTGCTTCCCTTTGGTGTTTAGGGTAGAGATGTATTCATGGACTTCATTTACATATGAAGGGATTTACTTTCAAGGTTAGTTCAGAAATGACATCAGGTTTGATACTTTTATGCTGATATTAGCCTACTTGGTGTTACTCCCATTTAACTCCTTTGTTTCTTAAGATGCTTAATGCTTCTCTTTAGCTCAGTTAGCCAAAGCTTATGTGAAAAGCTTAATGCATTTACCATCTATGCTTTCCTTCAGATAACTGTTTTCATGCCATTTTGGAGTAACTCAATGTGCCTTGTTTTATAAATGTGTAGGAATTGACATTTGTTCATGGTTTTGTTGCTCCTTTACATCATTGCAACTAGGGTTGGGACATTTAACATAAAATTCGTTTTTCAATGGTGACACTCCATTTCTTGAACCCCCAAACCTAGCATTAGTGGAGCCTTGTGCATTGGTCACACCATTAATCGAATGTAAATGTGTAAGAGCATGCCAATATTGCTTTCGTCTACAATATTTGGCAAACTTTTGGCAATAAGATGAACAATTAAATCACACAAATAAAGTCACATAGTCATATTAGTTTGACGTTAACACTAATGGTGACTTAATAATTTCAGCATGTTGCTATAGATTAACTGGAATAGGGTTTTGTGTGATTAAAGATTCAGCTTAACAATTACTAATATACCATATATTTTTTTTCTTATTAATTAATCTCATTGATTCTTTAGTCTTCTTCTTTTGTTTCTTTTGGTATAAAACTATCTCCAAGATAGTCAGATTTAAGATGTTTCATAAGTTAAAACAAGAAATTCACAAACTTTATTGATTGGGAGTGTGATTTGTTCGATATTCATGTGTTCAACTACGATGAGAGTGAATTCTCTTGTAAGGATCAAGAACTATAATAGATTGGTGAAGAATGCCTATTTTTAAAAGTTTGCTTTTACGCAGGAACTACTAAGGCAGCAGAGATTTTTCTAGTCTCTCCAAGTTACATTCAAAAACCATCCATGTCAAAGGAAATCTTTCTCTCAGAACTCAGAACATCAACTCCATCAATTTGCAACTGACTTTCTTCATATACATCAAACAAACACATGATAAGAATTGCATTGCCCAAAGTTATTGCCCAAGCTTGATAGTTGAGGATCTGTACCATCTTGCCATGCCATCAGATTAAATCATCATTCCATGTCTACAGAATGTATCACCATGCCATGCCCTCAGATATCGTCATTTCATGCCAGTTGAACACTTGCTCTAATCACAGGGAGGCATGTTCAGCGATGACTTCTTATCACAATTTCAGTTGTATGACTTTATGTTTTGTTTGGCATGGTAGAACTTTTTCACATTCATTATGTTCACAAGTCCTACATAAAATTTGCAGGTGTAATGTTATATTTCTATTTTCTGAGAGATATTAGCATGAACTAAAAAATTGGAAGTATACAATTGTTGGATTTTTCCTGATTAAATTTTATAATTTGTTGTGGCAGGATATGCATTTGTTTATTTTGATGATGAACGGGATGCAGAAGATGCTATACACAGACTTGATGGTATACCTTTCGGTTATAGTAGACGCAAGCTGTCAGTTGAGTGGTCAAGGGTAATAACTTATTTTATTGCCATAGTAGTTTTTTTGGGTTCTAGTGGTAAATATTATATAACATAATCTGTTCATGAAAGTTTAGTGTTCAATAAGTTACTAGGTTTATATCTATCAGCATTTGCTGGACAATGAAAATATGGGAGAAAAACGCCACTGTAATATGTTTTATTCTGAGATCCCTATAGACAAATAAATAAATTAAGATTCATTAATTTGGTATGCAATATTTGTTCAAATGTCATTGGCTCAGTTATCCATACTACACCAAACATCTGCTTTTGCTTAAAATATTTCACCAACATTCATCTTTGGCATGATAATACTTGAATTAACTACCATTCATGAATCAATCTTTAGTGAGATGTTCCCTCTAAAATGCGTCTGATATAGTTCTACTATTAGTAGAAATGTGATCTCATTTAATATAATTCTTTTTATACAGACAATATGTGACTTAAGATACCAAGAGATTACACTAACAACCTATATGCTGACAATATCACTAGACATATTTCTCCTAAAATGTTTTTGTCCTATTGTTGTACTATTAATGAAACATTGATCTTAATTACAAAACATTATTTTTAGTGAAGAAGCTATGTTCTTAGATACCAAAGAATTACCATAAACAACCTCTTCAGAATATATTCTTTATCGCTAGATAAAGTGCTCACAATAAAAAACCATTAAATTTGTAGAGGGTGAAAATGGTTCTAAAACATGCGTATAGGAATCCATGGTATAACTATTTTATTTTAATTTTATTAATTTTATTATTTTATATGAACTCCAGCCAGAAGAAGCTTTAAAGGAAGTAAAAAAAAATGCAAGCAGAGGTTCATGTTAAAATGAGAAAGTGAACATAGGAGCAGAGTAGTTAATTTTGGCCTACTCTGACTGTTTAAGCCTTTGAATCTATATTACTTGATGCACCTAAGTTGTGCAGACTGTTCTTGCTGTAATGCAGAGGGCTGTTGTGGAAGTCAACTACTTTTGTCACCTTGCTTTCGCCCTTTGCATCTCTCCCTGTTAAAAGGATCATGATCAAATGCAAAATATTGGATCAATGACCTTTTTCAGTGAGTTATGAAGTCGTCCAGAGTTGTAGGGGGTTGACTTCAAAAAAGAACAGCCCTTATCTCTCTGGTTAAATGTCCTGACTTAGTAAATAAGACCAGGACTTTATGCTAATTCCTATTATCTGGTTTTTGGATCCATCTTTGTCCCAAGCTTTGGATTAATCATCAAGATGCAACAGTATGGCCCAAATCGGAGTTGTGAATATTGATAAAGAATGTGCATAACGATACCAACAGCATTGATTTCTAGATATTCAAGTTCATAACATTGTTCCATATTTTCTGCTTAACACATTTCACTTGTCTATATTTTTCAGCAAGGAGAACGTGGGCGGGATCGTGATGGTTCTAGACCAGCAACAAATACAAAGCCTACTAGAACCTTGTTTGTCATCAATTTTGATCCAATTCGTACTAGAGATAGAGATCTTGAAAGACATTTCGAACCTTATGGAACAATTACTAATGTTCGAATTAGAAGGAACTTTGCATTTATTCAGTTCAAGACCCAGGAAGAAGCAACCAAAGCCCTTGACAACACCAACATGAGGTTAGTTGTTTCGGCCTTCACATTTTTATTCAATTCAGTTTACTTTTTTTTAATTGCAGTAACATTTTTCATACTAAAAAAATGCCTTTGCGTTAATTTTTGCTGACTATCTCTATCATTTTCTTACTGGTTAATGCAGCAAGATATTGGACAGGATGGTGACAGTCGAGTACGCATTCAGGGACGACGACGCTGGAGATCATGACCCGCGTGATAGCCCAAGAAGAGGTGGTGGTCATGGTAGGCATGAAGATAGATCCTATGGGCGCTTGGACAGTCCTGTATACCGAAGGGGCCGTCCAAGCCCTGACTACGGTCGAACTAGGAGTCCTCTATATGATCGGTATGATGGTCCCTCGTATGGCAGGAGCAGGAGTCCTGAGTATGGTCGTAGTCGGAGGTGAGGACAGCAAGAACCAGGTGCTTATGCGTCATAAGCCCCATCCAGCTAGTATTTTTTTTTTCTTCTAGTTTTGCATCCATCATGTTCTATTGCTGACCTCTGAAACCAATCTGCATCTTCTGGTGCGCAGTCATTCTATTTCTTGAACATGCTCAATAGTAGTCGCAGTCAGTAGTAGCAATTGTTGCTAGACATGAATATGATGTTGTACCAGAATGACCATCTTTTTTCCTCCTTTGGCAGTTTTTTCCTTATCTTAGTTCAAGTGTAGTGTCTGGAAATATTTCGGTGAACCATATGAAATATATGTCTCTCTTTCGCTCTATATATATATATTTTTTGGCAACCTGTTAGATCGAGTAGAATAACTTTTGATCATTTTGTTTGGTTGAGATTAATTTCTTTCAATATTGTGCTCGTTTTCTGTTTTTTTTTTTTAAATAAAAAAATTTAATTACACAGTCTAACATCGACTTCGTCAAAATGTTTTAGAGGTGAATTCAAGCTTGATATTAGAATTTTTTAAATTAAATATAATATAATATTTTTTAAAAAGTACAAAATTAAAAGATAAATAAAATAAATATTGCAAATTGACATTTTTGTAAGCTTATTTGAATTATTAAAAATGAAGGCAATAAAAATGTTTCTGAGTTATTTTACTTTTAAATACAAGTAATCTCAAAAAAAATTTGGCAAACTAGGATTGTGATGTTCTCTCGTTTCTGACACTATCGTCTGAGCACATTCTCATTTCCTATTTTTTATGAAAAAAAAAAAGATTTGAATGCTAATGAGACAAAGCAGATAAAATGTTCCCAGGCATCTACAAAGGTGGTACAAATCATAGGCCGGAGGAATGACGACATAGTGATCATTCAATCTTATCATGGAGGTTCACGACCAAGTAGTGTGCATCGTCCAAAAGCTTCCAGATATCAAGCTGCCCTGCCATGCTGTTGCACTCTCTGAGAATGTCTTCCATACTGCTGTACTTCTCTATGATCATCTTCCTCCTCTGCAAGACTGCCGCTGCAATGGCATAGAGCAACAAGTCATCAGTGGGTGGTGCTCTTAGCCTGATTCTTCCCCATACGGATTTCCCTATTCCGGCCCGTATTGCTGCCTGATCTGCCCACATAACCTCCCACAAGCAGAGGGTCTGTTCAAAGGTTAGCTCTCTGCGGAAAACAACAACGACCATTCTGTACACAAAGAAGCAATCCTCAGCTTGAAGCTTCTCCAGGTGCCTATAGAGATGAGAATCCTTCGACTTAATAATCTTAGAGACAATTCTTAGTTGTCTCCTGATGCCTACCTCGTCCAGCCGGAAGTTATGCCTAGCTTTCTGCATAAATCCAACGAAGCACCAAAAAGCTTCATTATCATCCTCTATGACAGCGACTATGGGAGACAGAAGGTCACTCATTCCTTGGCAATAGCCAATTTCAGGATCATGGAGTGCATAGGCTTCTAGTATCGCGACCAGACGTGCAGCATGGTAAATCCTGCAAGGCTCCAAGTGCTCGTAGTCTTTCAAACCAACACGGGTAGCAAACTTGATGGCATTGTCTCTTGAGACTTCAGCTTGGGACGGATTGTAATTTCTCCACTCATCATTGGCTCGAATAGCATCCAGTCGCATGATGCGTTTCCATGTTGTGAAATTTTCGTCTCTTTGAGGAGATTTGGGGATCTCTCCCGTGGAGGAAGGAATTTTGGTAAGTTCAGGATCAACTTCACCGAGTCTTGTGGAAAGGGAGGACATTCTAATGCTGCCAGGTTCTTCCTCAATGGAGGATTCACTGAAAGAAGATTCTGTATCATCTGCAATACTATTTTCGTCGCCTTCCACAATAACATGGTCAGGTGTACCTGATTCCTCGTGCACTATGTGATCTAAAGTGCCACTGAATGGGATTTCTTGTCCATTGCCGTTTTCATCGCCATGATTTAACAATTGCCAACATCGGCGTCTCAGTTTTTCATATATCTTCCTGTAATAACAACATAACACTTAAATCTAGTAGGAAGAGTAAACCAACTTGTCTCATTGACAATAATTGTATCATTCGTTAACTGCAACAAGAGGAGCAAAATGATGGCAAATATTCGCTTAACAGACTGAAAGATATACCTCTTTTGCGCTTGAATGACTTTTCTTTCAGCCCTTGAACTCCTCAGGTCATAGCTACACATCAGAGGAATGCAGATCAATAAAAGGCTCAAGTAGCAGATATCTCCGCAAAGATTATAATATTGCTAGTCCTTGTCCATGAGATTTCTTCGTGTTCAAAATATAATCAGTCAAGAAAAAGAGCTCATATGAAACATAATTTCCCACACAAGTTTCAACTTATTGCAACAAAAAATCATTTAGACAGTCAAATTTTGGTCCTTGTCACTTGCTCTGATAGTAACAATAACTTAGCATTAGTTAGGGACTGTATAAATAACTTATTTCATGATGAGCTCCCACAAGCATTCTGAGCTATATATTCTATCTTCACATAGACTTTTCCCTTCATTTTAATTAAATTTGTTTCATTAAGCATAAATAATGATAGAGTTTTTCCCCTTGAAAGTAAATTATGCCTTATAGGACAAAACAAAGGGATTTGAGGATAACCCGAGTGAGAAAGAACAAGCATATTGGTGGAAACTTGTATTGTGTGGGTCAACACGAAATGGTCTCTTAGAGTGCATGATCAAGTCTATCAAGAAGGTTCATAAAATTTAATGGCCGAATTTATAATCAAAAGATAATTTGTCCAATGACCATCATAATAATGTTGAAGATAATGTAGGCTTCCTACTTTTATTCCATCATTGTGCTCTAATCAATATTATCTAGTTAGTAATGCCTGAGTAATTTAATTGTTATAGTTATATTCCCGTGGTCTCTTTCTGGCCATTTTGCATGCCTTCATGCTTCACTAACCACAGGCCGTAAAAATCAGTTTATCCCATTATGAAGTGACTCAGCTGTATTACAATCTGCTTTGCATATCCTAATTTTGTTCGGGAAATTAGACAATTAGACATTTGTTGCAAACCAACAAAACAAGAATTTTCTAGTGTTGTCCAGAATCAAGAGTAAGGCATAGAAAAAAAAAACAAAGAACAAAAAATTATTTGTCTACTTTTACCTACATCTTCAACTTTAATGTTTCAACTAATAGATCTTTATTTTAATAAGCATATAAGATTTGTCTATACAAGATATAGGTAAATATAAATTTATAAATTTGTAGTGTATGTTTACAAGGAAGGAAACAAACAAGCAGCATACGCTAGAAGGTAAAAAAATAGGTAGCGGCCATAAAAATGAAGGCCTTTTCCTGTGAAAAGAGTACCAACTCCTTGGAAAATTGAAAAGGGATTTTGAAGGAAAAAGACAGATGTGTATCATAGTAGCATATAACTAGTATGTAGATATAATATATCTATTATATTAGTATATTGTATCTACAAAATTTATAGAGGAAAAAAGGAAGATGTGCAACATATAATCAGTTATGTAAAAACAAAATAATTTGCAAGATATTGAGATATAGTATGCAATGGACAATGTAGGTAGCCCGGTGCACGAAGTTCCTGCCATGCGGGGTCCCGGGGAAGGATCCATTATACACAGCCTTACCATGCTTTTTTGCAAGAGGCTGTTTCCAGGAGTCGAAACCTATAGGTCACAAGGCAACAACTGTACCGTTGGGTCAAGGCTCCCCTTCTTACTCTTTTTAGATACACAGCACATAAGCATTATTTATTACATAATAAATCACAACCAAAATATAATGGCAAAAAGTGATTTTTAGCTAGGAAAAATTTATGATATAATCCCTATACAATTCAAATGTTAGATTTATAAAAGAAAAGAGTATTTGGTAATTAGATTGATATGATAAAGGGCATATGATAACATAGTTACTAGTGTTAGGAATTGGGACCACAAGCAATCCAATAAATGATACCACTACACTATAGAATTACATTGAAGGTTGGGACATCACTAGAACCTGTATCTTTTAACATAATATGCATGAAGCACTTGTATCGTGGAGAAGAGAATCTTTAGAACTCAAAAATTATAAGTAGGAATATAATTGGTATTTAAATGCAGTTTCAGCAAAGATAAAAGTCAGAGAATAATTAAGATAGACGAACAAAATGTCCATTTTAGTAGAAGCTACACATCTGTTAGATCTAGTTAAGGACATTTTAGTAGAAGCTACACATCTGTTAGATCTAGTTATGAAAGTCGCATTAATTATTTGATAGTTTTTTATTTTTCACCATTTTGTTTCCCACAAGCATATCATGTTAATGCTTGCAACCTTAATTTTAACCAATTCATGGAAGGTGTTTCTATATAGCAAATTACCTACCTAATCTTGTAACCACAGACTAGCTTCTTTATTGGCATTGATGGTTGACCTATAATAATGTGAAAACCTTTATTATTTTGCATCACATCTGAGCAATGATGTGACTGATTGCTTTCTCCTTGCCCACCCTTTTCATGTGTTCAGGTGGTAAAGGCATATTGTGTTAGAATGAAGACCTAGATTTTTAATGAATATAGTTAAGATACATACTCATAAAGTTCTAACACTTTTCTACAAAGAATGTGAGAATTTAATGCAACCCTCAACCTTTTTTCATTCAAGCTTAACTTCAGAATCGGTGATTTTGCTGCCCTTTGACACAAGACCAGATAAACCAATGGTGAAGCATTTTACGACAAAACAATGTAATCACAAAAAAACAACAGACACTCATTACTAAAATTATCAAATTATAGATGTGCTAATAAAGTAAGGATCCAAGCTTGTGGTTGAATAGGTTTTAATCCATCCCATAAATATTACACATGCTTATAAGCAAGCAATGATCTAAAAGATGGTCTATCTTACTACATATGAGTATGCAGTGGTTCACCAAATTTCATAAATTGCATGATCATATAAGGTAGTATATGAGGATAACATAATATTTCTCTTCAATTTGTTAGCCCGTACTAAACAAATTTATTGGCATAGAGTTGACTAACATATATCCAGTTCAATCCTGCTACTAGAAGCTAAGTTCCACTTGTTATAGAAATTGACCAAAGATTTTTTCCTATTTTCTCATCTCATGTTGCAGAAGAGGAATGTAAAGAATTCAGTGATAGTCTTTCTATCATGTAACTTTGTTTCTAAGGAAAAACAATTTCGTATTGCTTTCAGATACCCACTATATGCTTATATATTGACACTTACAATCTTACTTGCATCTTGTTATCTATCATGAGGTAGATATAAATAAAATATATGAAGTCCTTGAGGGAAATTTAAATTATCATTTTTTCTAATATACAAAACTAACTATTT
This sequence comes from Kaempferia galanga, assembly GCA_037974795.1. Classification (NCBI taxonomy): domain Eukaryota; kingdom Viridiplantae; phylum Streptophyta; class Magnoliopsida; order Zingiberales; family Zingiberaceae; genus Kaempferia; species Kaempferia galanga. The sequence goes on along the minus strand of JBBPFP010000126.1, from coordinate 2,551,090 downwards.
ATGGTGAGGGCATATCTTGGATTTTGCATCTATCTGCATAACATATCCCTAAGTGATGCAAATACTTTGAACTTTAGGTGCAAGCTTAAGATAAGAGTTAAATGATGAATTAGATAATTAACGCGAAGGCTAAACAAGAAGTCAAAGAAAATAATGCTGACAAATTAAGGGGGAAAAAGACAATACAGATTATATTTTGCAGCCTATTTTAAAGTTAAACAAGGTATCAAACTGTTCAAAAAATATGGTTTAGAGTCTCACACTCCAAGAAGGAAAGGCCAGACTTCAGGCCTGATGCTTGGGTCAACTCCCTGAATCACAATTCAAAGTAATTGCTTCAAATGTATTCATATTTTTTTTGTCAAAATAGATCATAACTAATATAAGCATCAGAAAGTGACATTGAACTACGAGGAGACTTACTGCAGTCCGAACTTTCTTTAAGAACTTAATTCCACCATCACGAAGCTTTCCATCAAAGATGAAGAAATTGTTCCATTGGTGCCTAGTAAGGGGATGTTTCCCTTTCCTCCGAGACCATGGTGACCTAAGGCTACCTCTGAAACACTACGATGATGTTATGAAAGAACTAAATGATGAAGAGCGTAAACATGGTAAAATTTAAAACAAATGATACTCTTATTCCCTTGTTATAAATGAATTTACAAAAACAGCCAAGAATGTTTTCATATATACAATTTTTGCCAATTAATTTATCACCCATAGATAACTAATTTTATATTTACTCGGTAAATCCAATTAATTTCAGCAAGTAACACACTAACACAGTCTATGGAGAAACAATCAATCACAATGCAATACAGCTACCAGTTCAACAATGAGGTATTCCTGATATAAATAGTAGAATATTTAATTTGATTGACACAGCTCTTTCTAATAAAGTTCAGGAAGGACCTTTGTAGAAGGTAACAATTTTTCTCAGGATAGGAGAATAGGAACCTACTGTTCTTCTCAGCTTTCATATAATAGTATAATCTAGTTATTTTGTGAGACAAAGCTACCGTTACTTTCCTACTATTCTTAAGAATAATAGCATCCATCGATCAGTGAGAGCAAAATTTAAGCTCGCCAGAAACCGGTGTGTGGATAAAGAGTAGGAAAAACATGACAGAGGAAAGATAATGAAGGAACAAAGTATACTTAGCTACTGTCTTTAGGTGAATTGGGAGAGTGAAGTTCTATATTGAATCCAATGGATGATCCAGAGAAAAACAAGAAGGCACTGAAAAGGCATGGAAGAGAGAGGGAAAAGGGGACTCACCGATCAGGAACTAGTGAGGAGGCATTAATGAGGAGTGATTCAAATGAATCTAGAATGACCTAGGCAACGACAAAGATGGTGAATACGAACCCATACGGGTTCGTCGCAGGGTGCTTCTCTTTCTCTCTTTCTCTCTCTCTCTCTAATAATCAATTT
>JBBPFP010000126.1:2467353-2514126 GCA_037974795.1 Kaempferia galanga | reverse complement strand
CCCATTCCATAATTTAAGCCAACCCAAGCAATATTATTAGGAATAATATCCATTCAAGTATTTATACCAAACATTATCAATTCAGCCATTATTTCAATTGTCATTAACCTCTCAATTAAAACTTATTACCATTTCATCACTAATTTAGTCAAAAATATTATATATATATATATATATATAAGTAAGGTCGGGCTATATGAATTATATAAAAATATTTTTTATATGTAATATTTTTTGATTAAATTATATTAAAAATAATTTCTTTTAGAGTTTAGGATTTATAGTATCTATTTTATAATTGCTATAATAAGATTTGAATAAAAGTATTTTTAGAATAATTTTTTTGTCTTTTGAAAAAACCTTTACAAAAAATGATAATTAAAGGCGCTATTTTTTTATTTAATTATTTTACCTTATAGGAACTGAACTGGACCGGTCTAATTCGATTCTCCTCCAAGCAAGCGGCAGAGTCGCTAGTCGGGAACTCCTCCCGACGAAGACGTTGGCGGGCGGCGGAGCGCTTCTTTATCCAGAATGAAACCCTAGGTCTTCAATGCTGTTCCGGATGAATCTCCCATCTCTACCGCGTATTCCTCGCCGCTGCTCCACTAGCTGTCACCTGTCGTTTCTGGCGGCGGAGGTTGCTTCCGAGGAGGAGCAGGAGCTTGCGCCCGGTCCTTCTTATACCTCAGAGACCAGGAATTTCTTGGGAAAAATTGTCTCTTTATTAAATCTAGAGGCCGAAAGGGTTGTTCCGTGCCGATTCGGCCACGGGGGCATCCGTCAAAGTGGGGCTTTGAAGAAGGAAATGGTACCGTGGCCTAAATTTCATGACAGCTGCTGGATATCGAGGTTGGAGGCTTGCCACGCCTTTGCCAGAGACAGGAGATTGGAGGACATCAGAAGCGTTTTGCAAGAGATGGTGCATGACCAAGGTTTTTCTTGTTTCTTCTACCACTGCATTGCCTTGCCGTATTTGCGCTTGTCTGAGTCGATAATTGTCCTTTTTATCCATAAAAAAATATCATATTTTCTGCCAAGAGTTGATATAGTTCGAAAAATGGTTGGTTTGTCTCTCAAAATCAGTATTCTATCCTCACACATATTTGATTGACCAAGGAAATCCTTGTGAACATTGTATAATCTAATATTTTCAGTCTCAACTTCTTAGTTTTACATTGCAATGATTATTGATAACATTAGTGAGATTTACAATGCAGTTAAAGGATCGTATTTGGTTTTAAACCAATTTAAACTTGACTAAATTTACAAAACCATGTATTACCTTATTTAGTAACTTGTCACTCGTAAGTGTTAAGTTTTGCAAGTGATGAATGCTTTAGATATTGATATAAATATTATTTTACTCACTGCATATGGTTCTTGGCCCTGCCCCTGCATACGCTCTTTGAAACCTTGCAACTAGCTGAGTAAATCTTCTAATTCTTTCTAATTTTATATCGTTTACACTATGTATGGACCTATAAATTGTACCAATTGCTGGTTGCTATAATTCTTTGTCCTTTTATTAGATTATATGTGTTTGCTTGAATGAGCATGGCTTTGTAGCTTATTTGTGAAATTACCTTTTTTTTTTTTTTAATGTGAAAAGGAGCTGGATCGGCACCATTATTCTGCCAGCACTTGTTGATTCATTTCAGACATTGGGATTCCGGCAGCATTGTTTGGGATATGTTGGCAAATGTATATGCTAGATCAGAAATGATTGACGATGCTCGTTTCGTATTAAGCGAGATGGCTATCTTGGACATGCAAGCTTCTGTATCTACTTATCACAGTTTATTATACGGTGCAAGGTATACAGACATTGTTCTTGATCTTTATCGAGAAATCAAAGCTAGTGGGATTTATTGTGGAGGGCACACAATTGATCTCCTTATTGATGGTCTCTGCAAACAAGGAAGAGTGCAAGATGCAATATCATCCTTCCAAGAGATAAGCAAAGAGAAATCATTTTACCCTCGTTTGATTACCTTCAATTCTCTCATATCCGGAGCATGTATTTCTGGCTTTATCATGATCGCATGGTCTCTCCTCTCTCTTTCATTTAAGTATGGATTTGTTCCAGATAAATATAGTTACAATGCACTTATGCATGGATTGTGTCTAGCAGGAAAGGTGGGAGAAGCTTTGGAGCTCTTTGTGCGCATGCAAAATGATGGCATAGAGGCTGATGTGGTTATGTATAATACTCTTATAAATGGGTGTCGCTTAATTGGATTGATGCGTGAGATCTGGATGCTCATTAGAATGATGATAAAACAGGGACTGCAGCCTGATGTTGTTACTCATACTATTGTGATAAGTGGTCTTTGTGATGAAGGCAATGTCGATGAAGGATTGAAGAGGATGGATATGCTTGCTAGGGGATGCAAGCCGAATACTGTGACTTACAGTGTTCTCTTCAATGCCCTTTGCAAGAGAGGATGGATTGCGAAAGTTGAAGAGTTGCTCGATGAGATAAAAGATAATAACATTGATATGGATCTGGTAGCATATTCCATCCTCATAAGTGGGTATTGCAAATTAGGAGAAATAGACAAGGCACTTCAGTTATGCCAGATTATGCGCTCAAACAATGTGATCCCTAATTCATATTTTCATGGAACAATTCTTTCCGGTATGTGCAAGAAAGGTTTGATGTGGGAAGCGAAGTGGTATTTGGAGTACCTAGTTTCTAGTGGTCAGGCATTGAACATTACATCATATAACATTGTTATCGATGGTTTTGCAAAAGTTGGTGATATTGAAGAAGCTCTTGGATTATATGAGCAACTAATTAGGTTGGCCGTAACTCCTACCGTTGTGACCTATAATTCCTTGATTTATGGCTTTTGTAAGATCGGAAATCCAACCGATGCAAGGGAATTTTTGAAGCAAATGGATATGCATAGATTGGCTCCTACAACCACAACCTACACTACACTTATTGATGGATTTTGTGAAATCGGGGATATCAATTCGATGAAGATAATGCTTGAGGAAATGAATGGGAGAGCAATCATGCCCAACAAAATTACTTATAGTGTAGTTATTAAGGCGCTTTGTAAAAGCGGTCAAGTAAAAGAGGCTTTTGATAAACTGAACAATATGGTTGCATTGGGTATAGGTGCCGACTCGATCACCTATGCTACAGTTATGCAAGGTTTTTGTGAACAGAGAAATTCAAAAATGGTTTTCCACATATATGATATAATGATAAATGGTGGTCTTGTGCCTACTCCTGGTACGTATGGCTGTCTCATTGATTGTCTTTGTTTAAATGGTCAAGTTGATAGAGCAGAGGAGGTTTTGTATTATCTTTTGCATCAAGGTGTCAGATTGAGAAAATATTGCTACATGACAGTCGTTCAAGCATATTGTGCGATGACAATGCCGGATAAAGCCTTTGTGCTCTTCGATGAAATGCTGAAATCTGGATGTGAGGTTACAATCAAAGATTTTAGTTCAATAATCAACCGACTATGCAAACGGCGCTTTGTACACGAGGCAAAAATATTCTTTAATAAGATGTTAGGTGTTGGCATATATCCAGATCAGGAACTGTCCCTTGTGATGTATAATGCCTTCCTTAAGACCAATGATTACAAGTCATTGTGTACTCTCCTTGCCTTTTTGGTAAAAACAGGATTGTAGCTACAATCACATAAGCACAATGTTCATCGCGATCCCTTGAATCCTCCTTTGTCAAAGAGCATGAGGTATTTTTTAAGATATTTGTTATCTGTGATTATTATGACAAATTGGTGTTGTTTCATACAAAATCAACATAAAATTAACTTTATGATCATTTCTTAGTCTTTCAGAAACAATGCCTTTGTTATGTGCACTCACCTGATGAAGAAGAAGAAACGAAGAGGACTAGGAAGAAGAGGAGCACAAGTGTATCCTTCTGGGTCTAGTATGCCAAGATGGATCTCCTCCTAGTTGATCATGCTGTGGTCGATGACATCCCTGCTCCAATGATGTCAAGTTGGAATTTACTTAGCCGCTCCTTAGCCAAAGTTCCAATACTAGAGCAGTGTTAAGATAAACGGCCCGATGATCAAGGACACAAAGAACACCCAAGTCAAGATTTTTGGGGGCGACTTGCAAATCTTTCTTGCGACCCCATCATCTGATATGCCAAGATTGATTTCCTCCTAGTTGATGTGGTTGACCATGTCCCTGCTCTAGCGACATGGAGTCACTCAGATTTCGTCTAATGTCTCAGCTCTATAGGATGGTTATCAATCATGCAGTTTATGCATATTCCCTGCCTGGATCTTGTGATGTATGAACTGATTTTGCACACTTCTGTCAAGCAACTTGGCTCTATCTGTTTCCTCTGGCGAATACATTGTTCAATGTTATAACACCCCTTCTTGGCATTGGTCGAGGGCACTGACTAGTCACATCAGATAACTCTTAGTTGAGACCTTGCCAGATGAGGTCAGCTTTTTGGACTGTTCTTTAACTAATTGCATTAGCCGATCTTGACCAATCTTTTAAAGAACTTGTTAAAAACTTCAGTTTGGCTCCCTTTATGAACACTTATGCTTATACCCTGCCTGAATCTTGTGATGTATGAACTGATTCTATATACTTCTGTCAATTAACTTGGCTCTGTCTGTTTCCTCCAGCAAATACATTATTCAATGTTATAATGCCGCTTATTGGCATTGGTTGAGGGCACTGACTAGTCACGTCAGACAACTCTTTATCGAGACCTGGTTGGACGAGGTTAGCTTTTTGGACTGTCTTTAACTAATTGCATTTGCTGATCTAGACCAATCTTCTAAAGAACTTGTTGCAAACTTCAATTTGGCTCCCTTTATGAACGCCTACTTTGTTCATTGCCACACAAGTTCTAGACATAAAGTTCATATGTAACTCTTTTATCTTAGTGGACAACGGTTATTTTAGATCTTATGTATCACTTTTTTTTACAATAGATAATTGTGTGCAAACCATTAATATATTTAAATGTACCAAAAATTCATTAAATCAAAGTTTTTTTTTGAAAAAAAGAATCCAACCAAACACAATGATCATCCCCTTTTTTCCATGTGAGCAAACTAGACAAAGGAAGATGTTAATGAATGATAAAGGATGATCCCTCTAATTGTTGGATGACTTTGGAGTGAACTCTAAGATCCACCAACCACTAAAGCTTCAATCAACTACTTACCAAGTAGTTGGTGTCATTGCTTTTGCTTGCAATCTCACCAAATAATCGACTCTTAACAACCTTAATTAATTCAACAATGCTATTTTTCATTTTTCAATTTTTTTGATTCCATTGCAATGTAAACTTAAATTTTAAAATGTATGAATGAGTAAATTCATTCTAAACTTTATTATGATTTTATCGACAACAATTATTTGATACAATGATAAATAAATTAGATTCCAAGGTCCTTTCCATACTAAACAAACATAATAATTTATAATCTTGAGGCCATTCTAAAAAATAGATAAACTTTCAAGGATGTACATGAAATTTCTCTTTGAGCATACCAAACATATATAACCCCCTTCTCATTTCTTGCCATGCTCATAGATTACAACTTCTCATCTCAAAAATCAATAGAAGATAACAGAAAGAGAGATCTTCTCCGGCAGTCGTTGCCGGTGGTGATCACTGGCACATAGGCTTTGCTGAGTTGGGATTGTGACTGAGGCAAAGTTTTCTTCCCATTTTGCTCTTTTTCTCTTCATAAAACAAGGCATTTATATCATGATATGTCATAGCTATTTCTGAAAAGCATATCAAATTGGCAATCTGATAGCATATGTGTTGTTGTTTCAGGTATTAAGCAGGAAAAGATGGCCTCTGTGGAGGGTTCGGGGTTTCAGATTGGGGTGGTTGGGTCTCTAGCTCTCTCAGTTGCCTCCTCGGTTTCCATTGTCATATGCAACAAAGCTCTCATGAGCAGCCTTGGCTTCCCTTACGGTCAGTAGCTCATAATACAAGAACTAAAACAAGATCTCAAGCATTGTTGGAGCCATATTTGATTGTTGTGCTATTGAATTATCCATTGGCAGCTACAACCCTGACAAGCTGGCATCTGATGGTGACCTTCTGCACCCTCCATGTGGCACAGCGCTTCCACCTCTTCGAGCCCAAATTGATTGATGCAAAGACAGTGGTTCTCTTTGGGATTCTTAACGGCACCTCCATTGGATTCCTCAACCTCAGCCTTGGCTTCAACTCGGTTGGATTCTACCAGGCCAGTAGTTTCCTACACAAGCCTAACCATTGCTAAGAACATAAATTTATAACAGCAGTTTATCTTACCGAATTGCAGATGACCAAACTAGCCATCATCCCTTTCACAGTCCTGCTGGAGACTATATTCCTGAAGAAAAAATTCAGGTTTGATGGAGAAATTCGATATCAAACTCCTTTTCTTACTGGATATCTGGGTGTTGGAAACTTACTAGAATTTGTTTCCAGCAAGAGCATAAAGTTCTCTCTTCTTGTCCTGCTCTTTGGAGTTGGCATTGCATCGGTCACAGATCTGAACCTCAACCTTGTCGGCTCAATCCTCTCAGTTCTGGCTATTGCTACTACATGTGTTGGGCAAATTGTATCCTTCCTGGACATTGTTATTTGCTACACAAATTTTCCAAAAATAAGGGTGAAAAAACAGATCAAAGTTCGAATCAGTTTTTCTTGACCATAAAATTGAATGGTAGATGACAAACACAATACAAAAGAGGTTGAAGGTTTCATCCACACAGCTTCTGTATCAATCATCACCATTCCAAGCTGCGATTCTATTTGCCACTGGCCCATCTGTGGACAGACTGCTCACCAAGCGAAGTGTGTTCGCCTACCACTATTCCTTTATGGTTCTGGTATGCTGATTTGATTGAATCCTTTCAAATCCATAACAATTAGCTTATCTTGTATTCCAACATTGATACACTATCTAGGTTTCCTTTCTCTACCTCGCTCAACTAGCAAGAAAATGTTGATAACTCGTGTGTGAATTCCTTCTTAATAGGTGTTCATTGTCCTATCTTGCTTGATCGCGGTTTCTGTCAACTTCAGCACCTTCCTAGTAATTGGAACAACATCACCAGTGACATATCAAGTTCTTGGCCACGTCAAGACCTGCCTTATTCTTTCCTTCGGCTACATTATACTTCACGACCCCTTCACAGCTAGAAACATTATGGGAATCCTGACTGCCATCTTTGGAATGGGTCTGTATTCATACTTCTCTGTGCAAGAGAGCAAGAAGAAATCAGCAAACGATTCGTTGCCCATTTCGCAGGTGTGATTATTCAGTCCTCATGCATTCTTTGTGATTGATTTAATATTCTAATTCTTCTTGCAAATATCTGTCATCAAAATATGTGTTTCTCCTAGCATTTTGACGATAACATGGTTGTTGCTATTGCAGACGGCACAAAAAGAGACGGTGCCACTCCTGGCGAGCAAGAACCAAGATAAAGACCACAATGAGATCAAAAAATCAAATGGAATCCCTGCAGCTTCCAAGGACTCTTTTGAGTAACACAATGCAGAATTACATCTCCAGAGATAAAATATATGGATAGGTTTCTTGTTCTGATATTAAAAGCAGTTGAATTAGGTTTACTTGATTCTTTTAAATGAGTATAAAACCTCACTTGTTTCTGCAATAATAGTTGATACGGAAGTCATCTCATAGTCGTCCTAACATGTGCGTATATACGAGTGGAAGAATGTATGTGAGTTGCTGCCCAGGCTTGCAAATGAGTTGTTCACCAAAACATAGCATCTAGGCAATGCCATATCAAATGAGATAATACTCTAATGTGGCAAACCTCCTCATCGCACAATCATATGCCTCCTTATCAGATGTTCAAATGGATTGTTCAACGAAACAGGGCATTTAACAGTGTCCTAAAATGAGAGCTAATAAAGAAGATAATTAATTAGCTTATAGTCAATCTAATACAACCCTAATCATTCAATAAATTGATAAGTGGAAATATGAATTGCATTTATGTTCAATCAGCAATTTTGCACATCAATTTATGTGGTTGCATAGCAACTACAAAGAAATCTAACCAATGTTTAAAGCAAAGAAATCTAACCATTAGAATATGTAAGCCATTCTCCTTTTCAAGCTGCATTAAGAATTGTGAGAGCCTTTCTTCTTGTACTGGGAAGGAAGACTATGAGACAGACCTTCCTATCTATAACTCTGTGATCATAACTTTTTTCTCAGCTGCCACTGGTTTGAATACCTCTGTCTTGGAAGGATCCAACAAGTCTCTCGAGCACTGAAGAATGACATTCCTCTCTGTTGCCTCCTCCCACAGATTGGTTGCCTGTTCAAACCTTCCACTCCTACTGAGCTTCTCTATTAGCAACTCATACGTTGGCGCATTGTACTGCCCACATCTCTTCATTTGGTCGAACATCTGGAGTGCATGATCCACCTTCTCCAGACCGCACAAGAGCCCTACTAGACTATGGTAGAAGGTTGCTCCAGGAAGCAAGCCAGCCTCGAGCATCTCCTTGAGAAGCCTATCGCCTCTGACAAATCTTCCAGTCAAATACATGAGTCTGATGACGATGTGGTAGCTTGCCCAATCGGGAGAGCATTCTGCCTCACCCTGTTGCATTAGGTATAGGATTCGACAAGCTTCCTTGGGCCTCCGAACCCTGGAGAGGGAAGATAGCAGGATGTTGAAGCTGGCGGTGGCGGCGGGGACGCCTGATGCCCTCATCTCCGTCATCAAATTTGTGGCTTCCGGAACAAGGGCGGACGGATTGGATTTGGCGTTCCAGTTGCACAGGCAGAGGAGGAGATCGTTGTACGATGCTATGGTCGGACGAAAACCTAGCGATTTCATCTCATCCATCACGCGGCGCGCTTCCTTGACGTCTCCCCTGACGCACCATCCGTGGAGGAGACTCTGGTGTATGATACGGGTGGCTTCGCCCCCTCCCGAGAGCAGATTGCGCCGGTGGCGCCACACGACGCCCCGTGCCATCCCCGCGTGCCCTCTGGCGCATAGGGCGTGTACTACGACGAGCAGCCCCCAACTCGCCCCTTCGCCTCCGCCGTCCTGGATCTGCAGTAACTGCGCTCGAACCAGGCCGCGGAAGAGGCGAACGGCGTCCTCCTCCTCGCCCGACTTCACGAGGGTGTCGGCGACGAGGGCGAACGTCTCTAAGGCCATCGTTCGGCGTTCCTCCTGTAGATGGAAAATGGCGATCCCCATGGCCGTGAGGTCCTTCATCGAGGCGAAGGCCCGGATGGCGCGGTTGAAGACATCGTCTCCGAGTTGTTCTCGGGGAACCTGAGGCAGGCACCAGGAAAAGAAGCGCAGAAGTCTTCTTCCGCTGCCGCTCCCGCCGTCGCCGGCTTCGCTTGTGCAAGTGTCGATGACCGCGTTCATTAAGTCTTGGTTAACCGGGACGCCGGAGCGGTCGAGGGCCGCCACCATGTCGTCGAGGCTGCCGACGCCCAAGGCAACGACGCGGACCAGCGAGTCGTGGTTATGACGCAGATGAGGCGTCGGAGAGGATGAAGAGGAGACGAGTCCTCTGAAGGCGAGCAGTTTCGCCATTGCCGCAGCGCGAAGACCTCCATTAGCATTTGGGTCAAAATAAACGGATTCGAGGGTAATTTTTAGAATGCTCTCCAGTATTTGGCGTTATTCTCAACACTCCCCGAAAATTTTTTGTAACTTTAATTTTTTATTTAAAATACTCTTTAATTACGCTTTGAAAATAAGTATTTTTCTAAATCACTTGTTATTGTTTAAACCTTTTCCTTAAATTGTCTCTATCTTTTTTAATATTTTTTTTCCATATCGGTCATCAATAAATGAAAAGGCAAATTCATTACCTTAACTACTACTTAGTATCGATCCCACGAATACAAAGAGAGGTTCATATAAAAAAAAAATGATAAACCCAGTTAGCCTCTTATTGACTATCCCTGGGATGGCCGACCCGGCCCCACGGAAGTTTTCCACTGACCACCAGGGTAAATCAGGAAGTACTTGCGGTGGCCAGCCGAGAATCCCAACATCCCTTAGTTACGAATCCCATTTGGAGGAAAATTTTTGTAAATACGCTGTAGCAGGGACTCGAACCGTGGATACTTGGGAGATAACTAAGCGTCCTTATCGCTGCACTATAACCCCGGGGGCCAAAGAGAGGTTCATATAGTTATACAAGTAGAAGGTATATGATAAAGTAAATCCTAGATCATCAATTTTTGAAAATCGTCCCTTAATTATTACGTTAAAGATGTCATACATTAATTATCTGCGTTACGTCCTGTCCATCGATAAAGATATAATTGAAAAAACAGATAGAAAATTAAAAGAGTAACTTTCTATTCCATTTTGAAAGAATATCAAAGGACATCATATAGTTTGAAAATCCTCCACTTATAAAAGTTATAAGTAAATTTATTTCACTCGGTGCCCCTAAGTGTGTCTCTGTATGTTTTAATCATTTATATTAATGACTAGTAGTTATCCGTTGGCTCAAGGATGAATTGGCGGAGGCACTAGAACAAGCAAATCACCTTTTTAACACATATAAATAAATTTACTTCACCATGTTCAGAATTATCAAGTAATTGTATTCAAAATAATTTTAATATTAGTCAAACTATTTAAATATGAGTTAAAGTTATTATTATTTAATCAAAAATAATTCAAATTAATCAAACTAATTAAATATTATCAAAACAATTTTATTTAAATTCGTATAATAATAGTTGCTAAACATATTTTTAAAATATAAGATGTTTTTTTAAATAAAGGGTGTTTATAGAACTGTTCTATTTATTAAAATCAAAATAGAGGGCGTTTTTTAAAATTCTAAAGAAAAAGCCTTTAAAGGCAATTACCAAGAAATAATTAATTTTATTCTTCTGAACCACCGCGCCACGGCCTCTCCCCTCGCCCTTCGATTTCCCGACCTTGTGCCTCCGCTTGCCCTGTCGCCGTCCGCCGCCACCGTCCGCAGCCCGCCACTGCCACCATCCGCCGCTGCCAGTAGCCTTCGGAAGCCCTTGCCGTCGAGTGGTTTATATCTCCAAGCACTAGTAAGGTATGGATCTCCCATTCTCCCGTCTTCTCTCCCTCCCCCGCTTCTCCTGTCTCTCCACCCTACTTTTCTTTTTTTTCCTTTTCCCTTCCCCCAACATTTATACTCTTTAATTACGTCCCTTCACAACTCCCTTATCACACTGCCAACGGAGGATTCAAACTTATCTAGTTTTCTTTACGATTACCAGTAAGGTTAGGTTTTACTTTTTCTTGTTGGGTTCATCAATCATTTCGCTTATCGTCACGAAATCTTGGTTGACTTCGTGTTATATGGAAAATTTGAGTGAATGCCATAGTCGGATTAGTTCGCTACGAAGTACGAGGGTCGTGAATTTATTCTCGTCTATTTTGCTCCGAATAGACTTATATAGAGTTAGACGTTGGATTTGATCGTTGGGTTCATTAACAATATTGCTTCTCATCTTACAAGCTTGATGAATTGATATTATATGGAAAATTGAGTGAATCCATACTCATGCAAGTTCGATACAAAGTATGAGGGTCATGGACTTCTCATTTGCTACAAAGATAAGTTTTTGCTTGTTTTGAAAATTAGCGCTTGTATCTTACTAGGGTAACGTACATCCTCTGTTTGTTAGTTTTCTGCATTTCAATAACCAAACGAAGGAAAAAACTAACATTTAAAATCTTGTTCTCTCAATTTGTATGTTTGCTTTGGTGTTCTGAGAGTTTGTCAGTTGGCATACATTCATAAGTTGGAAATTCTTGTGCATTATAAAAACATGATTTTAAACGAATAAAATTTGTTTGGTACTGGTATCATTAACTGATTTGTCTATATCATATGTTGCTGGCATAAACAAGTTTGATTTGCAATTATGCATACATGCGTTGTGAACAAAGTTTGGTTTTCTAGCATTAGGTGCAGAAAAAACAAATACTACTTAATTGTGAAAGATTAACATATAATGAAAGAATTTTTAAATTTGAGGAAGGACATTAGATTGACAATGGAACTTAGATAAGTCTGTAATTATGCTTTAAAAATACAGTAACTGTACTTGACAATTTGGGTTTCTGGTTCATATAGATGTGTTGAATGGGTCTCATCAGCTCCCTTTCTTCGAACCTTTGGCAATAACATCAACCACATGAAAAAGGTCTTGATCTGCTCAAACTAAGTGGCATTTTTTAGGATCTGCAATTTGCTATGATGTATTGCAGAGGCCAATAACTCACAGAATAGTTGATGATTTTCTTTTTCCAGGCACAAGATATGGGTCGTTCTGAACCATGCATCTTGTTTGCTCAATCATTCGTTCATTCTCAACTTGATGAATATGTTGATGAGGTTAGTGACTTGTTTTAGATCTGTTATACCATCTCACTTGTTTTTTTTCCCATCTTTTTATCCCTATCAGATTCTTAAACCATCATGACATCATCTACTGTCCCGTTTATCTTCCCAAGAATTTTTTTAACTTTAATATTTGCATTCTTTTTGTGCTGCTGGAATTCCTTGATTTACATGATAGTAATCTTGGTTGGATTGTTCCAGATTTTATAACGATGAATTATTTATTGAGTGAGAAGTTGGACTTAAATTTAGTCTATAACATTTTTTTGTTGAGAATTATTTCATGTTTTTTTTTGAAAGTTTATTGATCATTGTTATACTTAAGTTTATGCATACATTTAAAAATGAATGAATTTTTAGACTGGCTCATTTTATATGAATCATGATCTACTTATCTAAAATAATTCTGAATTGTGGTGTAATTTAATATTACTTCTGCAAGTCTTACCCTTCAAGATTTCCTTATTGTATTCTTTCCTCTAATTTCCACTGTTAATAAACCATGAAATCCTGCATGCATTGCATCCATTTGATCATTTGTTTGGCATGTGATACTTGGCCAACAGTCACATTGCCAAATTGTCTACTTGGGCGTATTTGATTTTCTTTTGCTGCCCATTTCCTTCCTATTGACTGTTTTTTTCTCATTGACTTCTATGAAAATATTGAAAAATAGGACAATTAGTGATGTAAATGGCGGTAGACGATGGCGGGGCGATTAGTGATCGCCTATCGCCTCAGCCGCCTAGGTAGTGCCTAGGCGGTTGAAGTTTATTTTTACTATTTCATATATAATATTATAAATAGTCATTATTCTTATATTTACTTTTAATAAAATATATTAATAAAAAAATAAATTTTTAATCTAAATATTTAAAAATAAAAAATAAAATAAATTTTAAAAATACATATATTAGATTAATAGGATAATTTTATTAGGCCTTAATTAAGTCTATTTAAATTATCCCAATCATAGCTAGGATTTGATTAAAATTATTAACCTAAGTTTAATTAAAATCGTGTACCCTATTTCAGCTAGGCGACGAGTCTTACGCATTATCGGGACCGTGTGTTGCTTGCTCGGGCGATGCATCCATGCCCGCTCGAGCGATAAATCCAGGCCCGCTCGGGCGATGGGTGATGCGTTTGGGTTGGGCTCAGACGATGTGTTCGGGCTCATGCAACGCGCTCGCGCGATGCTTTCGGGCCCTTCGCCGGGCATGCGAGACACATCTAGACTCCGAACGCATCGCAGTGGGGAAATAACGGTAGAGGTATTGGTTCTGGGTGTGGCGATGGCAGAAGCATGTGAGTTACCACGTAAAGCACCACCTTTGCCTTAGGCGGTGCGGTTAATGCCCGCCTCGACTGCTATTTAGAACATTGAGGATAATAAGAGAAAGAACTAGAGATGGATATATAGCAATTGGTTTCTCTAGGTTATGCTTTATATTATTCATCATTCCAAGGATGTAGCTATCGATAAAAAAAAGTTTTAAAAAGTCAAAAACCACTTAAAATAAATATTGGCATGGTATGGATTTGTGTTGATATGTAGGACGACTTGTTTACCTTATAAAGAATCAGTGTTCTAAATGGCGGTCGAGGCGGCTGCTTATACATGAGGCGGACATCAACCGCACCGCCTCAAGTTGTGGCGGACATCAACCACACCTCCTCAAGTTGAGGCGGACATTAACCACACCGGTGCTTTAGGCGGTAATTCACCTTCTTCCGCTACCATTACTCCTCAAGGAGCTGCTGTTTCGCCACCACTATCGTTGTTTCGCCATCGCTGCTGCCGTTTCGCCACCGCTGTCGCTGTTTTGCCACCGCGATGCGTTTGGATGTATCGCTTGGCCCAACAATAGGTCGGGATGCGTCACTCAAGCTTGATGATGCATCCAAACACGTTGCCCAGGCCCTGCGATGCGTCTGAACACGTCACCAGGCCCTGCGAAACATCCGGAGACGTCTTCCAAGCCCAAACGCGTTGCTCGAACTCGAAGATGTGCCCGGAGGTGTCGCCTCGAACCGATGATAGGCCTAAACGCGTCGCCCGGACCCGTCGACAAGCTAGAAGAATCACCCAAGCCCGACGATGAGTCCGAACTTGTGGTGTGGCCTCGATGATGTGTCAAACTTGTCGCCTGACCGAAACAGGGTACGCGGGAAAGTTATAAATTAGGGTTTAATTAAATTATTTAGGTTAATAATGTTAATCAACTCTTAACTATGATTGAGATAATTTAAATAGACTTAATTAAAACCTAATAAAATTATCCTATTAATATATCTATATATATAATTTTATTTTTTTTAAAAAATATTTAGATTACATTTTTTATTTTTTATGAATACATTTTATTAAAAGTAAATATTTTAAAGAATAATGATTATTTATAATATTATGTATAAAAAATAGTAAAAAAAATTCAACCGCCTAGGTGGTAGGCAATTAACACTGCAAAGAATAAATCCAATAATATCATGTTCACTTTACACAAAATATCAATGAATTATGAAACAATACAACATTGTATCTAACACAAGTTACTTTCACTGATGCTATGACTCTAAAAGGAGCATGATTAAAGTTTCCTTTTGTGCTGGTTATTATGATTGTGTTGTCTGCCAACGGGCGTGTGAAATGGATCGAGTCACCAGATTGGCCACATTCCTTACCATCCTTCCTCCCTCTTGGTTATGACTACCTGCTTGAGGGATTTGTGGATTCAGCTTCATTACGACAGCTTCTTCTTCAGTGATGGAGATTTGTCGCGTTGACTTCTTTTTCCACAACTTAGGGTGCAGGCAACTCTATGGGCTAGTGATCCACTCGATCCTACCTCCAAGTTCCTTCTTTTTTTTTCCTCAATCATGTTCTGGCTCCATTAGATGTAATACCAGAGAAAAAATAGGTTAAGATGGCATGACATGTTCAAATATGAACAATTTCTATGGCTAATTGAATCAACCATAGTTGATTGGGTGAAATGCAGAGTATGACCAAATACAATCTTATTTAACATAATTAAAAACATTTTAAAAGATCTTGATTTTACTAACAACATTTTCTTACATGACACTTGCTGGCAGGATAAGCTCCATGTTACTGATTTTAAGTAGTTAGGACTTGTCTTGTGCTGGGTGCTCAAAAACATCTATATAATATGTTGATTCATTCCATGCAGGTCATTTTTGCTGAACCTGTTGTCATTACTGCTTGTGAGTTTGTTGAGCAGAATGCATCCCCTTCTGCACCAAATGTATCTCTTATCGGGTAAAATTAGCTAGTTATATACATACCAGTGAATTTTACATTAAGACAAGTATAATGGTTCAATTGATTTCATCTGTGTGCCTTATTCTTGTTGATTCACTTAGATTTTTAAAATTGAATTTGTTCTAGATAGAAGAAAGTGGGAAAATAAAGATACTTGTGATAATTCAAGTTTTATGAATTGCTTTTATTTCAGCATGTTAAAATTCTAAGCATACTGGAATTCTATCTGCAGTTAGACATTGCCAACAACTCCCAGTTTTTTTCTCTTCAGTTTGCACTTCAGATTTATTGTAGTATAATTTTAGCCATTGATCCAAAATGGCTGTTTGCAATTTTGATCAGCCAAGTTGGACTAGATTTAACCAAAGCTATCAGTGGCAAACAACTTCCTGATGAAAATACACTATCTTTGACCAAAATCAAAGATTTTCTCTGGAGTGGCTACGGCTGGATCTATTGGGTCTAGTGAATCAGTCTATCTCTTTGCAAACTGACCAATCTCATTTAAATTTCATGCCACCAATTTGTTAATCTTGCATAGTGTCATGTATTTTAATTTAGTTAAGCAAGTATGAAGCTCTACCATGTGAAACTTTTGAAAATTTCTCATGCAGGGCAACTTCACCCCCTTCCTTTGCACTAGAGATTTTTGTTCACTGTGAAGGTGAATCCAGATTTCGGCGCCTTTGCCAGCCTTTTCTTTATTCACACTCTTCATCCAATGTTTTGGAAGTTGAGGTATTTTATTATCTCTTCTAATTTCAAGTTTGTGCTATTGTTCCACTGAATCCTTGTGTCTGCATTATTTTTTTAACAAGGACGAATTGCTACTTTTAAATGCAATGACAAGCATATTAGTATAGAAAGAACTTTTCTTTGGTTACCAGTTTGTATTTCTAAATTTATATTGATTGTTCATAATCATGTTTTGGGCTTCAATGTGACTTTAACGTCTTGGATGGCTGTCTATATTCCATTTGGAAATTGCTAATAATTCCTTCAAAAATTTTAGCAAAGGATTGCATCTACTAAGTTTATCATTATAAAAATGTTTTTTTTTTTTTCATTTTCATTTTCATGAGGATTATTCTTTGAAGTATATTGTACTTGAAATCAAAGAACTCATGCATAATTTTAGTATCTCCAATTATGGTACAGTTGTGCTCTCATTCTCCTTGGTATTTCTCCAAACTATTTCAGTTAAAGAAATTTAAATTATTTGGCAAGAAAAAAAGACATTACCAATTTACCATCAATGGAAAATGAAATCTCATGTGACTGTTGCGGTGGTAGAAGTTAAGTAGACTATGTCACTTTTCCAACTATTCTTTCTTTTCAGAACCTTGATTAAGTACGTGGCAAGGACATGGCATACCATTAATTATCCATGGATAAGGCTAGGTTTGTAAATGAGCCGAGGTTAGCTTAACTGTAATTTGGTTTGATTAGTTATTTAAAGTTTTAAACAATTTGAACCAAGCGTGATTGTTGTACCGCTTCTTAGTAATCTTGTTTCAATAGCCTGGTTAGTATTGCTTCTTCGTTATCTATACACATCTTTAATACCTTGCAAATGATTTGGGGTTACTTGTTTATGCGATGTATGAGATTGTAGATGACAGTTCTATGAGAAACAGAGAAGAAGTGATAGTTCTTGCCTTTCTTGCTCCTTCCTCCCCTTTTTTCTTGTTTTAAAATTTTCAACCTATTAGGTACTTTATATTAATGCCCCTTTTAATACCTTGAAAAGAGATGGTTTGTTGATATATGAAATTGTAGACGACAGTTCCAAGATGAAATAGAGAAGATCATCTAGTGATCCTTTGTTAGTACAATGATATGAGATGATGTTCAAGTCTGAATAATGCCTGGTGTTACTTTATGGAGCATTTAATATTCTCAATGGAAGATTTTCTTAAATAGAGGTTAGGGATGACTAGAAGATGAAGTATCATTTTGATCATTAGAGATACCATGAAATGGAGATTGGGAGCAGATGGTTTGGCTGCTGCGAAGGAAGCTAGTCGCTGGAGAACTTTGGATTATGGATGCTGAGGATTGGTGAACTTATCACCCCTGTTCTACTAATTTATTAGAGGTTGGTGAACAGTGGGCAAATTTTGCATGAAACAGGCTAACTTACGGAGGAGATCAATTGTCCGAGTATGTATGGCTTGGTTTAAATTCTCTATTTCCACAGAAGACTGCCTTGATTCCCCCTCACAAGGATGGTCGGCAAGTATCTTTGTTGCCATCTCTACTTATGCTTGGGCTCTTGATGTACCCATTCTGTACTCTTGAGTCTTGACACATGATACTTTGAGTGGGCTGTCAACATCCTTATTGATCACGTGTTGAAGTTTTTATAAATACTTGAGTCAGACACTTGGATCTACATCCATGTCGATGTCATGTCAGATACTCATACTAGACTCTAGGTAACAACACTCTCAGGTAGTACTTTAACTATTCTGTAATTGAGCCAATTGGCTTATGACTAACAAAATTTCTGAAAGATATCTTCTTGTTTGTTTTGTCCTGTGTTTTATCTATACTGGTAACCTCTGACATTGGCACAAAAACTTCACCCTGTGCTGGCATATGGTAGTAATTACCAGTCCGAGCATGGACCAGTAAACAGACCAACCAATTTTTGTGGTTCACAGTGGACATAAAACTGGTGCTTTGGTATGTTATGGTGCCAACACTACTTACAATTTGCAACTGTGTTTTTTTTCCCTTTTAATTGTTTTTAATTTGTTATCTTACTCTCCTATGATATAACACTGATATTTTACAAGCCTGATGGATCCTCGTGATCGTCATGGATTTGAAATATTGAAGCACTGCTTTTAATCTAGTTAGTATTGTTTTGAAAGCTATCTACTTAGGATAAAGCCAGTACATATCTATGCTGGTAAGAGAAGTTTATTTTCATGTTTGCCCATTTTGCAATTTTGAAAGATACTGCTTATATTTGTTAGCTTTGTGATGGTGTGTGTGTGTGTCTTGAAGTCGTTGTTAAAAATTCAATTTTTAAGGTGATTATCCATTGTGCTTATTGTTGTTACACCTTATGATGCAGGCCATAGTTACAAATCATTTGGTTGTCAGGGGAAGTTACCGAAGTCTTACTCTTATTGTTTATGGAAATACAGCTGAAGATCTTGGACAATTTAATATTGGATTGGATATGGACAATTCACTTGCAAATGTTGTTTGTTCCCCATCAGAAGGAAAACTTGAAGATCTTCCACCAGCATTGCATTCAAACAAGTTGTTGTTTGTAGAGCCCATGGCATCCTTAAAATTCATGAGTTTACCTTTTACTAAATTCAAAGTTTCTCCTCATTTGAAGCAGTTTTTGCTGTTAGCTGTCAAGCTTAGTGAAATTCCCGATGTAGAAAATCAACTTTCTGAGATTGTAGGTAATGTTGTATCAGCTGTCCTGTCCTGTGTTAGGAAAATGAGTAGCACCAGCACCTTTTACTGGGACCAAAATATGGAACTAGGAATCACTGACTACAAGAGAGATACAGAGAAATTAGATGATGCTGTTCCTCAGGCTAGTAAAGAACTTCTTGAGCTTGGTAGATTCAAGGGTGTATTTACAGACAATTGGTCACCAGATGATATAGCTGGTTCGGAGACAGCTGAAGCACTGATCTCTGATTTGCTAATTAGTATGTTTAACAAATTTGACACTTTTAAAAGCACTTTAAATGCTGAGTTGCAATTAGTTTCTCAGGTAAATCCTTTGCTTCATTGATATCTGAATTTTAAAAGTTCTTGTTTGAAAGCAAGTTTCTTTTTCACTGTTATTAGTGTTTTTATTTTCAGAACAAACAAATGATTCTACTATTGGGATTGGCTCTTCTCTTCTGCTGTTGGAGAAAGGGATGCTTTCATTTTGTAAATAGTGGTGGCATGGAGACAATTGTTCATTTATTAGAATGCAAGATGCAAAATTCTCCTGCCGTCGTATTAATGTTGCTAGGTGTTGTTGAATGCGCTACTCGGCATGGCATAGGATGCGAAGGATTTTTAGGCTGGTGGCCACGTGGAAATGAGAGTTACCCAGATGGTAACAGCAATGGCTATTCAATTTTGCTAAGGCTTTTGTTGGGGAAGCAACGGCATGATGTTGCTTCTCTTGCATCATATATATTGCACCGTTTGCGGGTCTATGAAGTTGCAGCCAGATATGAGGTTAGTATACAGCTTTTTTGGTGCTAGTTTCCCACTAACTGCCATCCAAGAAACTATAATGGTTGTTTTTCTTGATGTTCCAGTCTGTAGTACTGTCTCTATTGGATAATTCATCTCGCGATCATGTGATGGTTGCTGAGGGAATTGAATTACTTGTCGCTGCCAGTTCCCATCTCAAGCAAATCACGGTTTGTTTCTCTCTACTGATTAGATCTTTAGTGTACACTAGCTGATCATATTTAGGACAATGGTGGCATGCTGCAGTACAAGCCAGGGACATGCCATAGCAGAAGCCGCAAGCACTGTGATGGCATGACCTTAGACCTGTATTGTATTTGAAACATTACATTGCTTGTTGTTATACTTGCATGAAACTATAAGAACTGTTCCAGTGACCAGTGTCTCAAATTTGATTTTGCTGACAAGTATTATTTTGCCGTAGATTTAGCTACTTCAATTAAGCATTAGCTAATCGCTGATAATTATTATCACTCAGAAATTGATAAACCTTTATGAGCCGATTGAAGATCCATCACCTGTCACCTTTGCACAAAAGTTATCTATTTTGGGGCTACCAGAAGGCTTCTTGTCGTACAAAGCTACTATTGACTGCATAACAACTTCTAAATATACTTTTGCACGATGGGATGTTGACTTGTGCTTGCTATCACTTCTTGAGGTATTTATTTTTTTTGTGTAAACTTCAGAAGGCAATGGAAGTTAATGATATTTCTTGTTGTGTGTTTCTTTTTTGATTATTGTCTGCTATCTTTGGAATGCTCATTTGAGTTTTAGAAAAGCAGATTATTAACGAATATTTAAAGAGACTTATGATTGCTTTTACATTACGACAATAGGAAAGGGGGTTTTTCCCACTCTCATCAGCCCTCTTGTCATCTCCTGTTTTGCGCTCATCAAATGACAAGCAAGCAGATATTTTTATGGAGATTGCAACTTCAGTTGAATATGTTCTTCTTAATTTTCTTTTTCATCGTTCAGGTTCTCTCTTCTTATACCTTTTTAATTTTGTTTTCATTTGTCACAGCAATGATCATTAATAACCAACCCCAAATAGTTGTTCATGGGAGTTATTTTAATATGGCATTGACCCTAATGCCATTAAATTAACTTAATTGGTTTTCAGGTCTTTGCTTCTTACTTGCTCATCGTGAAGCAACTGAACTTTTGGTTCTCTCTCTTCAAGATGTTGAAGAGACAACAAAAAAAGAATGCATGACTCTTAGACAGGCAGCAGTTTTTCTATCAAAGGGTTTCATTTGTCATCCACAGGAAGTTGCCATGATCACAGAGCTTCATCTCAAAGTGGTTAGTATAGTTAACTAAACTGATTTTATTAACACAATCTCTAGTTTGGCACATGCATGCCCCATCAAAAATATTTCAGATGCAATATCTCAAGAAAAAGTCAACAGTCAAATAGGGTCGAGAGAAACAGATTTTTATGAATTTTTCCTGAGTGATCAGGATACAGAGTCTTGGTTCCTTAACCTAATACTATGTTTTCCTTCTTTAATAGTCGTATCAAGGGTCAATCATGTCATAGTGGGTTCCCATCAAAGTTGGTCTACAATGGTTAATTCTTGTGTAAATTGGTCTTTTATTTTAACTCAAAATTTTATTGCTTAGGTGGTAACGGAATAATCTTTTTAATGTACTAAGGTATAATTTTTAAAACAACACTTTGAAACATTATTTATGATTACAATGCTTATTCATGATGAGCTACTGGATTTTATCCATGAATGAACTTTATTTTATGTAATTGGAACCTGACCAATTTTTTAATGCTCCAATTCTGGTTTCTCCTTTGTTTCTACTTTCAAAATGGATCTTCTACTGGGGATTAGCGATGTTTACTGTTGGGACCCTTGGACACTACTGTTTTTCTTCTGCTCTCATTGGCTGTTCTTTTTTGATTTTTTTAGGGAATTGCTATTGATCTGTTGCTTGCAACAGATCCACATTCTGATGAATTTCTGTGGATTCTATGGGAGCTTGGTGCCATTTCCAGGTTCTACATCATAGACTATTTTTTTGTGTATAAAATTTATATCTTTTTTGAATCAGAGTTAAAATACAGGTCTGACTCTGGTCGGCAAGCATTGTTAGTTCTGTGTCACTTTCCTGAGGTATGCTATCATGTTGTTCTCAAAATGATCTTTTACCTTCTTATGGTAATCAGTTGATTTTACAGGTGGTATCAGTTTTGTTGGACACACTGCGATCATACACAGAATTAGAGCCAACTGTTAAAAGAAATGGTATTGATAGTACTTTTATGTGTATTTCTTCTAATTGCCTGCCTAGAAACTTGCTGGTTTTACTAAATCTATTATTTTTCTGAATTCAGGAACTTCCCCTTTGAGTCTAGCCATCTTCCATTCAGCTGCAGAAATATTTGAAATCATCGTTACAGACTCTTCTGCATCATCCCTCAGTTCTTGGATTGGACATGCTGTGGAACTTCATAAGGCTTTACACTTTTCTTCTCATGGGACCAACAGAAAAGATGCACCCACAAGGTTGCTAGAGTGGATAGATGCTGGTGTTGTTTATCATAGGAATGGGGCTATTGGCCTTCTACGATATGCTGCTGTTTTGGCTTCTGATGGAGATGCTCAACTTAGTTCATCTAGTGTACTAGTATCTGACACAATTGATGTTGAAAATGTTATCGGTGACTTGACAAACAACTCATATGCTCAGATTGTTGATAATCTTCTTCGGAAACTTGTCTCGGATAAGGACGTTACCCTGTGTAATAGTTCTATAGTTCAACTGACAACAACTTTTCGAATATTGGCATTTATATCAGATGATCCAGTATGTTCTTTCCCCAGCATTACTATATCCTCTTTTCTGGATATGATTATTTTATTCATTTGATTATTTCCTTTTTCTGAAGGTCGTAGCAGCTTCTCTTTTTGAAGAAGGAGCAGTGACTCTTGTATATGTGGTGCTAGTCTATTGCAAATCCATGGTTGAACGATTGTCAAATAGTTATGGTGAGGTCTTTATTGTTTTTATAATAAGTTGGACTCCTTCATTGATTGTGCAGTTTCCTCCATTCTTATTATCCAAAGGAAAGGTCCACCAATTCTTTGAATGAATAGTTTATCTTTTGGTGTCTTTTTTGCTTTCGACAGCCCAATTTTTTTCTTAAGCAAGTGATGCTTTGGTTAAGCATAATGGGCTTGTCTATTGCAAATGGATGACATTTAACTAAGGTGCTTTGGCATAAAGGCCACCTATAGTGCATGAGATTCATTTTGTTATTAATAGGTCATCCTGCTAGTGATTTGTTTGCGTAGCAAAGAGCACAGTTTAAAAAACCACTGTGTGTTGGTCAACATGGATGCAACATTTGTTCCATTGATCAACCAGAACACAGAAGTGATTGAGGCATCGGAATTTTGCATTGTAGTCTTTGCATGATTCTGCTTGTCTAGAACACACTGAAGTGGACATCTCCCATTGATGAAGTGAACTTCTTCCAATGATGAAGTGCCAAAGAATCAAGGCGGCAGCTTCTTCCTCTTGTGACAATGACATGAGTCTTCTTTTGGTGATGTTGGTTGAGATATTTTCTCCAGCAGTGAAATGGGTCTTTTCTTACTCCGCTGATATTTTTTCCACCTATTTCGTTTGTTTGGGCTCAGCACAGGACCCCGTTGTCCCCTTAGCTTCTTGCTGCTGCTGCTTTTAAGGCTTGACACAGGAGTAGTGCAATGCTGCATCTTGCTATGCTTAGGGATTGGTGCCTTGTCTTTGAATGAGATTTTAAACATTGGTAGAGGGGATTTTATGAACAAGATAAACTTGCCCTTAAAACTAATAATTTCTTGTTTGGTGTTTGTAAGTGAGCCAGGCCTTGTTGGATGGACATGAGGTGCATTTGGACTTGTCTAAAATGATAAGCATTGTAGATCTGTACCATAGTTTGACCCTAGACTATATTTGTCCAGTCAATGATTTACACCGATGGTATCTTGATGTAAATCGTTGATTAATATATAAGTTTCATTCATTTCATATTGTCAATTAAGGCAAGGTCTACATTGAAGAACCTCTTCCAGGAAGCTTTTGTCTTTTCTGTTAAGTTACAAATAGGGTATGGAGCCATGAAGTTCTAAAAGATTCTCAGCTATGTTTTGGTTCTATACAAAACTGGGTGTTTTTGGATTTATTATGAACTATTAAATGAATCGTAACTTCCTATTTGACCTGGTAAACTCAACAGCAGAACATGTTGAAATTAGTATTGTGCATAAACTTTGCCAGAAAGTGAAGCAAGGTAGTTTAACCAAAGAAATTTCATGATGATCAATATATAGTTTATTGTTTGAACCATTTTGATATAAAACTGTATCTAATTGCTTTCTTCAGATAGTGCCAACTTCAGTATATTCATTGTTTGTCTAAGTTTTGTGATCTACTCCAACTTCAGATTATCTTGTCGATGATGGCGCTGAATACAATACAACCACTGATATACTTCTGGATAGAAGTCGTGATCAGAGTCTCATTGACCTGATGATTCCTTCGCTTCTCTTGCTGATAAATCTTCTAAAGAAATTACAAGTAAGTTTCTTGTGTGTGCGCGCGCACACACACACGCATGAGTGCTTATAATCTAATTTATTGTATACTTTGCTTACCCTCAACATGCAGCAACAGACAATTCTTATTCTTAGAAAAAAATTAATTCCTCAGGAAACCACTTTTGTTTCCTGGTATTCTTTTTGGATTGATTTTTGTTCATCTCAAACTACTAATTCTTGTTGATTTTGCATTTTTAATGTAGATGCTTGTTATACCTACACACATACCTTAGCCCACCACTTTTTTTTACATCTCAAACTATTTTATGATGTAGGTGCTTGTTTGATTTTGTTCATCTTTTTGCTTGTTGATTATGCACACTTAATTGAAGGTGTGTCTACTTAAATTTGTTATGGCTTAGGTGGTTGTTATATATTGTCTTTGCATAATTTTTATTTACTGTTTTTTTTTATCTGCTAAGTAGCAAGTTTTTAGTTGGGCATATCCTCATAAGAACTATCTCTTGTCTCTTTGCAAGTCTGACTTTTTATTCATTATCATAATTGTCATCAAGCTATTTATGCTATGATAATACTAACAAGATGATATTGCTAATTTTTGCTGATTTATAATTCATGTTTCTATGCCACAATATGGTGTATGACTGGTTTCTGTCTTGGTTCAAATTAAATATATTCAATCAAAATCCTGCTGTTGATGAGAATTTACAGCATTTCCCTTGGCAGCATAGGATCAAAAATTTTATAGAAAATTATCTTTTCTTACATGACATTTCTCATTTTAGGACGCTAAAGACCAATATCGCAACAAAAAATTAATGAATGCCCTTTTGCATTTACACCGAGAAGTAAGGTAAAGTATTCTTTTTTGTTCTTAGAATGATCACTTGCTCTGTACATCTAAGATGAACTTTGATTTTGCAGTCTGAAATTAGCAGCATGTGCCGCAGATTTGTCATTCCCCTATCCAAGCTCCACTGTTGGTTTTAGTACTGTTTGCCATCTTCTTACATCGTCGCTTGCATGCTGGCCAGTTTTTGGTTGGACACCTGGCCTTTTTCACTGCATTCTTGAGAGTGTTCAGGCAACTTCATCACTTGCTTTGGGTCCAAAAGATGCTTGCAGTATCTTTTGCCTTCTGGTTTGCATCTTTTACTGGCTTATAATTCTTCATTTAACGTTCAAAAGATTTTAATGTCTTGATATTACCATTTGTGTGTTTAATTTCCATGTGAAGGGTGATCTATTTCCAGATGAAGACATCTGGTTGTGGAAAAATGAAATGCCTCCACTAAGCACACTTCGAACCTTGAGTACTGGGACATTATTAGGCCCTCAAGCAGAAAAAGACATCAACTGGTAC
The DNA here is from genome assembly GCA_037974795.1 of Kaempferia galanga. Classification (NCBI taxonomy): domain Eukaryota; kingdom Viridiplantae; phylum Streptophyta; class Magnoliopsida; order Zingiberales; family Zingiberaceae; genus Kaempferia; species Kaempferia galanga. The sequence continues at coordinate 2,488,288 of JBBPFP010000126.1, read as the reverse complement.
TTGCATCCAGAACACACATCAGTTTTACTCATTCAGTTGACACCACAACTTGACAGAGTTGGCCAAATTGTGTTGCATTTTGCATTTTCTGTATGTATTGACTTCAGATGCTGCAGAATTTTGAATCTCTCTTATACTTTAAATTGGTTCACATCACATACTTAATTATTGCTTTCTATAGGCTCTACTTGTTATACAAGATATGCTCCGGGTGTTCATTATTCGCATTACTTGTCAAAAAGAAGAATGTGCAGTTGTCCTGCTGCGCCCAATATTTTCTTGGCTGGATTCTCATATTGATGAAACCTCCTCATCAGAAATGGATACTTTTAAGGTTATGTAACGATAAAATTATAATTTTCTTTCTAAATAGAACTTAAACATATCATTATAATTTTATTTATTTTTCAGGTGTATCAATTACTGCATTTCATTTCTAGTTTGTTGGAACATCCCCACGCCAAGGTGACTTAGGTTATATATCACTGTGTTTTTTTTTTCAACCAGAAAGTACTGATTCAGTTAGTTTGTCTTTTCCAGTTGTTATTACTTAAGATGCAGGCATTAAGGATAATGGGAAAAGTTCTTCTAAGATGCAGTAATATATCTAAAATGGAGGGAAAGCTATCTCTTGAAAGTAGAGTTCCTGCTAAAAACATTTCAGTGCTTACTTGGAGCTTTCCTGTATTAAAGTCTGTGTCCTTGGTGTTCACTTCACAATCCCCCGTTAAACAAAGTCCATCATTAGAGAGGTCAGTAAATTATTTTATTTGGTTTCTCCCTTTTTTTCTTGTCTGATATCATGCCATATATTTCGTCTTGTGAGTATATATAACAGTAGTATGCTTTGAATTTACAGGGAAGTAGATAGCATCATCAATGAAGAAAGTTTCTTTATTATACATCAAATCCTTGTACTATTACAGGTAAGTTTGAAATTTTGTTATTAATTTTGTGACAAGCTGTTGGAGTATTTTTTTATGGTAGTGTTAATCTCATATCAATTTTTATTTTGCAAGATCACTTGACTCATTCCACACTGACCCTGCATTCATGTATGCCATTTCTTATGTAAGATTACTATTGCATTGACCATCATACAAACCGTGGTTCAAATCTTGTATTGTATCGGGAGGCACTCAAAATGTACTCTTCCAATAAATTAGCAAAAGTACCACTTGTATTGATATCATGTATGCTAGCATTATATATGCCTTGGTATGCATCAAGATGGATACAAAGAATATTTGCTATTTTTTTAAGCTTAACACAGTTGATTATCTAATTGTTGTAGCTTCATTTTTACAAGTAAACAAGTGGAAGATTAGAGTAAAATTTGTATAAATTCATCTCAATTTCTTGAAGTAAAATGAGTAAAGTCAATTTTGATTCAATTACTAATTAATACTAGAAAATTTAGGTGAAAAGAATTTATTGGAGTAAATCCATTTGAATATGTCATAGTAAGCTTTAACAAAATTAAATCTAATCAGATTTCAATTGTCTTATTTTTTTTTTAATTTTATAATTTCAATAGTCTTGTTATGCTTCAGCATATCTGAAGTGTGCAGAGCGTTAGAACAACATGGTGCTACGTTGTTGAAATCATACTATCCATTTGAGGATTAGTACTTAGGTAACTTCTCTTCTTCATCTCTGTCTCTCTTCACCTTCAATTTCCCACATGCACCATGTGTTGGCACTTTAGAACGAATGAACGATACCAAAATAGTTTCATTTTGATGGATCACTGCAACTGTGTTGCACACCAATTTTAAAATTTGATACAAGCAACTTCATTTATTCTCAATTATTAGTGGACTAGTACTCTTGAATAACTATATCAACTATTCATAAAGTGTTTAAATATAAAAGTTAAACTATGACATTTGATTCCTAACTTTCTAAGATCATGAAAAGTAAGCTAAGTACCTTGCAGATTTATGCTAGGTTTAAGTAAATATGAGAGTTTTAAGTGAGGTGTTAATTTCTGATAGGGGCGCTGTTATAGCTGTCTTGCAGTCTGCCTGCTGGACCAAATCTCTTTCTATGTGCAGTTTTACCAAATTAGTAAACAAAACCTGATGCAGGATTAAATACTCTTGAAGATCATCTTTATGAGCAAGCTGACTTCAAGTTATACTTTTAAAGCTTAGCCTTACTCTAAGTGCCTACCAAAGCATCTTCTAACATCCTGTATTTGTTTGTAGAATTGCAAAAGGTAGCCTGTCAAAGCGCTATGATCATGGGTTGTTTGGTTTCACTCGAGTGAAACAAGACATGTGATTGAAATAATTATAGAAATAATTAGAGGCAACTGTAATAGTTAATACAAAACTGAAACTACTTGTACACAAGCCAATACATTCTGCTCAATTTGATTGAGCAAGCCTGCTTGGGCAAACTTCGTGATTGTTTTGACCTTGATAAGGGAAAATATTTTCCTTCATGTGCACCAAACATAGGTAAAATATTTTTCAACAGATTCTAGTAACTCATCTAAATAATAGAACTAATGACGTGTTTGTCATATCGGATTACCATTATCAAGTTCTTTGTAGCTCAACTTGTTTCGTTGTATAGTTTATTGGATTTCAATGGAAATATTTTAATTTCTTTAAGAACAATGACCATCTAACCTTTTGCATTACCAGGTTTTACCTGTAGGAAGGGAGTTGCTATCTTGTCTTCTCACTTTTATAGCAATAGTTTCATGCTGTCAGGGAAGAAGTGCCCTTGCGTCTGTAGTTTTTGATAAACAAAAACGTGATGAGGGGACTAGTGATGGAAATATGTATGTTGCGAATGATTGGAGATCTTCTCCTTTCCTTTCTTGCTTGAAAAAACTTGCCCAGTCATTAGATGCCAAGGAGGGTTCTCAGGCTGTTGTGGTTGATATACTTTGTTCATTGTCTCTGTCTGCATTACATCTAACGGTACAAGATGATATGTAAGTATGTTCTTGCCGCAGTGTGAATTTCATCCATGTATATACTTTGTTGTGTTTTATAATGTTTTTTTCCTATCCATGTATGCCATTGGTTTAAAATGATGCTAATATAACAAATTTTAACACAATTTCATTCATTTTCACTCTCAATTTGAGCAAATTTTATTAGATATACTTGAATTTATAATTTAATTTAAGTAATTTATGTTTATTCTCTTTGTATCTCTAGTTTTTTTCTTAAACTTCTCAATCTTTCTTTTCTTTGTGAGACGTCATTCCTGAGAAAAAAAAATCAGATTGACCATTGCCATTAGCCTGATTCTCAAATCAAACTATCCATATTGGTGTTGACGAATTCTGGTAATTAGGACTAGACCTTCTGTTGCAATACTAAGCGCTTCTATACAAGTTTTAAAATATCTGCCGTAGAAACAATATAGCCTTTGTGTCATGCTGATAGCCCTAAGTAAGAGGAAAGAAATAAGAAGACTTTGAGGATGGAATCAAGTAGAAGAGGTAGAAATTGAGTAGGATGAACTACTTTTTTTTAGTAATCTAGGTATCTAGCTCTTCAAATCGATTAATCTTGGAGGTGATCAGCCTGACCCTACGAAAGTTTCCCATCGGGGTAAATTGGGAAGCACTTGTGGATGCTTATCCAAGCGGCCAACGTTCTTAGAGTTGTCATCCCACCCTAGGACCGCATCTGGGATTCGACCTTAGATGTCTGGTTTATCCATGCTTCTCTTTGAGAAAAGAATTATGAACAAATTTGTGTATTTCTATTAAAAGAAAATACAAATATATAGACAACTCTATGATCTCTACCTTAGCAAAAAATCCCTATAATTAAGCCAAATAATTACATCATACCTAATTTGAAAGATTATGATTTTATTTCTTATTTTACATAGTCCTTATTGCCTCTTTCTGATATTATTTTGATTCCTTATTTTTCATGATCTCTTTCCAACACTTCCCCTCAGGTTGGTTTATCGATATTTGATCATTCCCAACTTCGACACATTTTCTTCAGCAATGATTTAGTAAGAAGGTCAACATCTTGTGATTTTAAAGGCACATAGTTAAGATGGATCTTCCCATGTTCAATTCCATCTCAGATTTTATAAAGTTTCTGTCGATTTGAACATGCTTTGTCCGATCATGTTGAATAGGATTGTGAACCACTACTATAGCTGATTTACTATCACTATACAACTTCATTTTGTCTTCAAATTGAACATGTAGGTCTGACAATAGTCATTCAATCCAAATTAATTCACACACCCCTTGTGCGATGGCTCGATATTCTGCCACTGCACTACTTGAAACTGCTGTTTGTTTCTTGCTCCACCATGTAACAACATTTCCCCAAACTTTAGTGCAATATCCAGTAGTAGACTTGTTATCTTCAAGTAAACTAGCCCAATCAGCATCGGCAAATCCTTCAACTGTTCTATTATCACTTTTCTTGAGAAGTATACCTTTCGCTGGAGTCCCTTTTAAATATCGAAGAATGCCCACTGCAATTTGATGTCTCACAGTGGGGGCTTGCTTAAATGGACTAACTATGCTAACACTATAGGCAACATTAGGCCTACTAAGGATAAATAGAGTAGTTTTCCAACAAGAGTTGATACCTCTCTTTAGCAGGTGGAGCATCATCTTTTGTACTTTGTTGCCTCCAAATTTTTTCCATTGGAGGACTTGCTGGACGACAACCAAGTTTTTCTGTTTCCTTTAGTGGATCGGTGGTACTTTGTGAAATGAAAATCCCAGTTTTGTTTCTAGCTATTTCCATTCCAAGGAAATATTGAAGTCTTCCAAGGTCTTTTACCTTGAATTCAGATTGTAGCAGCCCTTTGAGGTTTGCAATCTCATCTTTGTCATCACCCGTGATCAACATACACAATCAAAATAGATTTCTTTCCATCCCTTGACTGTTTGACGAAGAGAGAATGATTTGCTTGACTTTGTGTGTACCCAAAGCTTTTCATGACAGTGCTGAATCGAGTGAACCACACGTAAGGATATTGTTTTAATCTGTATGGGGACTTCTTCAACTTGCAAACTCCTGATGTTTCCTTGTTCTCGAACCCAGGGTGTATCTTCATATAGACTTCTTCATTTAGAGTCCCATTTAGAAATGCATTTGAAACATCTAATTGATGCAATTCCCAATCTAATCTTGCTGCAATGGATAGAAGCATCCTTATAGAATTTAACTTTGCAAGCAACGAGTGCAAATGTTTCCTCGTAGTCAAGCCCATATGTTTGTGTATACCCTTGAGCCACCAAACCTGCTTTTTATCTCTCTATCTTGCCTTCCAGCCTTATTTTGACAGAAAAAATCCATTTACAACATACTACCTTCTTTCCTTTGGGCAGATTTACTATTTCCCAAGCGTCATTATTATTCAGTGCTTTCATTTCTTTAAAACCAGCATCCCTCCACTTTGAATGCTTTAAGGCATTGTATATATTTGTAGGAATCTCCACATGATCAAGTTGAGTGAAAAATTCTCCGTGATTGTTAGACAACCGATCATAAGATATGTGCCTTTCAATTGGATGTTGAGTAAACATTCGTGTCCCTTTCCTTAGAGCAATTGGATGTTGAGTAAATTCCTGTTTTGATGACACAGTAAAGGAAATGAATGTAGTTTATAATAATAATTTTTTTTAGTATGTTGCCATCCTATTTGTTGCTTTGAGTTGTTTCAAATTAATTTTGCACTTATTAGGCCCCACATTTACCATCAACTATCGTCCATGTTAAAGCAAATATGGTAGCTATGCTTTGAGCTTCTGAAGTTTCTTAGTAGACATTCAATGTCGTGGCTCAAAGTGATGAAGACACTTGGCATAACAATTTACTGCATTATTAACCGATGCTAGCACCAAAATTCCATGGACAAGTATAGAATACTTGAATTTGCACATAACAAGCACAAATTCAGTCACTATAAGTAAACTAAGCTGCAAGCAATTTATTTCATGTCTTTCAGCTACTTTATCACTTACTTTGACTTCTTTTTTCTCTGAAATATATATACACAAAATGTTCCTGAATTCTGGCACCCTTTTTTCCTGGATCCATCTCACATCAATAACTCAATCCCTTCCACCGTTCCCCCAACAGATGTCAAATCAATTCTTACTGCTGCACTTATGCCATTTGTTTAGATTGTTTCTAAGTAAAATACCCTAGCAGAAAATTTAAAATATTCAAACAGCATTAAGAACAACAGTGGACGACATTAACAAAAGCTTATCACTGTAAATTTCTGTGAAAAAATAATCCATACCAGCATTCAAAGGGGTTGGAAGAAAATTCCTGATCAAATCCAAGATTACAGACTAAAATTTCATAGTTTCATTGTTATATTATTGCTCAATCCATTCAAAAATCTATAACAATTTTAAACATGACTGGTGATACCTTATCAAATCCTAGATAATTAAGAAATTCAAATATTAAACACAATAGAACAGTTGAAAAATCACTAAACATTAGATACAAATGTTCCTTCAATCATAGCCCTTTGAAATCTTTGTAAATTTTTAACATTAACATTAGTCATAATAATAGAATAAAGTTAAAATCATAAGCACCTTAATTAACTACCAAAAATCCAACAACTTGTAAATTATCAATTGGTTTGGTCGTAGAGGGACTTAGACTATATAGTTCATGACAGAGTATGGCACTTAATAGCCATCTTTTCGTGCATTTGGGGAACAAAGCATGAAAATCAAGAGAAATGCGAGTAGTAATGTAATATATGCATAAACTAACTTCACAAAGTTATACATCTAATATAATTGTTTTAGATGCTTAACACTTAACTAATCCATTATTGGTTCCCTTTAGCCTTTAACTGTCTTCATTTGTATTTCAATATTGTTTATTCTTCCTTATGACATCCAAATTTCCATGTAAAGTATGTATGATGTTATGGTGTGTCATTTTGGTTATATTGCCTTAGGTTGGACGGAATCTTGATTTTAAAATGCCTTTTTGGGCTTTCATCTGATGTCAATAATGCTGAAGATGAGAAGTTGAAAAATGTGTGTGATACAATTGAAAATTTGGAGCAGAGAATTATTGATGATGAGGGTATAGTTCTATTGGTAGGAAAGGCAACACTCTGTCAGGTATGATAAGTATAATTTCTATTTTTTCTTCTGAAATATTAGGTTATACGATTAAAATTTAGTACATATAGCATGAGTTATAATGAGGGATTATATTTATGTAGGCAACCCCAATAGTTGGGTGTAATGGCCTTTTGTCTATTAATAGCACGCTTTAACTTGCAGGTCAAGGATTCCTTAAAGTCAATGTTATCTTTATTGCAAGGCCCTTCCAGTTCTTTTGGCTCTGTTTCAGGTGAAGATTCTTATAACCATTGTGTTAATGTTCAATCTTTACTTATTCCATCACTTATGATGCCATATTTGACAGAAATGTCAAGGCCTGATGAAACAGTGTTACCATTGTCAAACATTTGGATGTTGAACCAAGATGTTAAAGAAATTAGTAATGAATTTTCTACCGGAGAATTTGCAGAGAAATTCATGTGGGACTGTGCTGATTCTTCTCTTGATAGACAATTGACACCATCCCTCGCTTCTAGAAGAAAATTGGCTTTGGCAGATGGACCAAACAAACGTGCACGTGAGAGCCTTGAGCCCGAAGCGGTTGGATCTAGTGCCTTGTCTCGAGGAATGAGTATTGCTAGTGCTTCTTCAGCACCTACACGGCGAGACACATTTCGCCATAGGAAGCCTAACACCAGTAGACCGCCTTCTAGGCATGTTGATGATTTTGTTGCTAGGGAGAGAAACATTGACGGTGCAAGTAATGGGCCAAATACAGGAAGTTCTGTTCGTGGGATTTCCATTAGTGGAAGACCTCCGTCGATGCGTGTGGATGAATTTATGGCAAGACAAAAGGAGCGCCAAAACCCTATGAACACAGCAGTCGGTGATAGCTCACAGTTCAAGAACTTGATGCATGCCAATTCCAGCTATTCTGGTAAGCCAGATAAACCACAGCCAATGAAGACAGATCTAGATGATGATCTTCAATTTGTGTTTGATGAGGAATCAGAATCTGACGAACAACTACCATTTCCTCAACCAGACGAAAGTTTGTGCCCCCCTGTTGTCATTGGAGAAAGTTCGCCAAGTTTGGTTGCTGCAGAGATTGAAGGTGATGCGGACGAGACTACTCGGCTTTCTGTAGAACCACCTTCATCAAGTAGAGATGGAAGCTTACGTGCTGGTAATCCTTTAAGGAAATTAGCTTCAATGTCTGAAGTTCCAGCGTCTCAAGAAGTGAATGCTTCTTCAGAGAACTTTACTGGCATGGCTGGTGAAAATTCTCCTTGTGAGCAATCTGAGGAATCAAAATATGTGTCTCCTAATGATGGGTCAAGAATTTCTATTCACCATCTGTCCAAGACTATGGGATTTTCGCCACACACACAGAATCTATCCCCTGCTGCATCCTCAATGCTACCTTTGTCATCATCAACACTTCGTCATAGTAACAGCCCACAGAGAGGTGTTGATGGTTCCATATCTTCTGGATCACATGACAAATCAAGACTTCTAATGAACCAGCCTCCTTTACCCCCAATGCCCCCTCCTGCTGCTGCATCAACTCACATTTTAGAGCCTGTTGGAAGCCACACATTGCCTTTCTCAAACAGTGCAAGGGATATGCAACCTCCAATCCCTGCAGGATATCCTCCACGATTTTTTGATGTAGGTATCAGTAAATTTTATAATTAACTGAAGAACTGTTTATAACTCACAGGTTACCTTTTTTCTTATTCAGGAAAATGAGCTTTCTATTTTTGTTTTGCAGCCTCAATCAGATAATGCACCATCGACTAGCAGTAGTTCATTTGCAAATGCTCAGCCTGGTGTTGATTCCAAGTTACATTGGAATATGACATCTAGCAATAGATTTCGTTCTGACAATTTTACTTCTACTACGTCAGTACAATCAGTGCCGCCTCTCCCTCCAGTGCCACCACCATTCTCTGCCTCAGTTAATCATTCATCTAAAATATTTTCTGGTTCCCAGGCTCCAGTTAGCAATCCAATAACCAATGCCGGAGCCCAGATTCATATAGCTTCCAATAACCTGAATAGCACAAATTATGGAGCTTTGTCCGCATCTGGAAATAGCTTCACTTCTTATTCATTACCTATGTTTACACCTCCTTTATTTATAAGCCGGCCTGGTTCTGTATCTGGGTCATTTTTCAGTTCATCGTCAATGCAGAATATCCAAAACACATCAAGCCTTTCACAACATTTTACTGCCTCTCAGTTTGCCTTGCAGTCTGTACAACCCCGGCCACCACCACCTCAACCACAATTGCCACGCCCTGCTCAGCAACTGGCACTGCCCAATCAACTCTTGCAAACCCAATCTGATCAAGCCATGCAGCTTCAGCAAAATCCTGTCCAAGTTCAGGTTAATCAATTGCAGGTTCCCCAGCAAATTCAGGTTCCACGAGTACAACTTTATTATCAAACACAACAACAGGAATCTCTCTTGCAACCCACGCAGTCAAGGCTTGAGCAAGTTCAACAACCAGCTCAAAATCTCCAAGCTGATAATTCCCAATTTCAACAAAAAGATTCAGGGATGACTTTGCAGCAATATTTTTCTTCTCCCGAAGCCATCCAGGTGTCTGTCTGATACTAAGTTGTATTTTCCATGGTCTTGTATTTTTTGCTCCTGCATCTGAGTCCTTTTTCTTTTGGTTTACTAGTCCTTGCTGAGTGACCGGGACAAGCTTTGCCAGCTTTTGGAGCAGCATCCAAAGTTAATGCAAATGCTTCAGGTTTCATCCATTTCTAACTTTATCTCAATTCATTTTCTATACTAGTAAACTTTGAGATGATCTTGTCTTCCTTGCTCGAGTATTTTATTACAAAACAGATTAAAATTTGTGCTACTTGGCATTCAAGCTTCATTTTCATAGTTAAGATGTAGCTGTCATGATTACATACTTATGAATGCTCCACCTTCATTAATTGTTCAATATAGTCTCATTTCTACAATTTGAATGGCCTTCAAACATAGAACTGCTAATGGTTGTCCTATTCTGTTCTATTTCCTATTTTCAAAATTTGACCAGACTGACTGGTTCAACTTTTTAATCTTGAATCTGAAGCAAAACCAAATCCTGGTTGAACCAGATAAGCCTAGCTAACTGGAAAAATTGGAACTGAAAGTGCCACTTGTTCACCTGCCCCAGTTTTAACAACACTGGTCCTGATTCTGTCTGATCGCTGTTCTTGCACGCAAAACTTGTCGATTGCATTCCAAAATTCTTATTTCTGTATTCATTACCACAATCGTGTTTCTCAATTTGACTTGCCACCAACTTTGCTCATGCAGGAACGACTAGGCCAACAGTAGATCTTAGAAAAGGAACCGAGAATGTCTGTTTCTATGAGCCAAATGAAGTTAGAATCCTAGCAATGCATTTTGTGCGATTTTCGGCAGAAGCGGATAGAATGCTTCCATGTCAACCTGCAAAAACAATAATATCTATTGTTTTACGTGTTCAAACATTTTTGTACATTATTCGTGCAGTTGTAATATTTGTGTTCAATCCTGTTGGGAACTTTCCATCTGGGTGACTTGTATTGTATTACTCGAATTTCTCCCATGGAATTTTTAGGGAGCATAGGTTATAGACAACGGTGGGCTCATGTTTAGAAACGACACAATCTCCCCCTTGTGTGATTCTGGTTTATCCCACAATTATCTTTTGTTTGTTTGTTTTACATTGTTGCATGATCTATTACAAGTTAGATGAGAGATTAGATTATAGAATTGATCATTTCAATTTATCAGAAGTACTTGTTAATCTTAAATGCTTAAATCGGTCATTCAGTGTCATTTTTTTATATTAATATATAGAACTAAACCGAAATGTTCTGTTGCAATATAATACTTCCCATATCATAATGGGCGAGTAGAAATGTTTAATGATCCAAATTATGCACTTTTTTGTTTCTTTTTGTAATTTAGGGAGATGATTTTTCTGCTAAATCATTTACCGAGCAAATGTTGAGTATGATTTATGCACATTCAAAAGTTGATTTCTTTGATTTTCGTCCTGTTTGAAGTACCAACGAGACTCAAATTATGCACGATTGTGAAGATCTCATGAGACCAAAAGGTAAAAACTCATACTCGTTAAAAACAACACATCTAAACAAGTCTGAAACAGAACAAGCTCAAGTATCATTGTTGGTTTGCAGAGAAATTGCCCATCACTATTGTTTTCCCTAGAACAGGGGACTATATTTATATAATAATAGGCTTTACAATTTGAGAAGAACAAAACTTCGATTGCCAAGAATTGCACTGCCTATACGAGTGTTCCAAGTTTTATGCATAAATCCCCACTAATCACAGAGGCAAGCACCGAAGAGTTTCTTCACAATTTTAATTTGCTCAGCTCGATCTTCTTCGGAGGGTATGTGTATGCTTCATAATCTATTTGCTGGCCTAGAGTGCTCAGTTTTGTGAGTGTTGTTATAAGATCAACCTGAAATGAACCACCACCATTAGATCACAACAGCGATAATGAAATTTTGCAAAAATGTGCACCTACTAAAGAAACATTAGCTTGATTGTTGTTATTGTATATTTCTTCTTTTTATCAAATATCCTTTTCTTACCAAAGTCAACCCTCCAAAATATATATTATGAACGTGGAACAAGCAGACTCATCAGTTGAGCCAGACAAATCGAGCACACCACTAAAGCTGAGTGCATCGCTCAAGCAAATCAAGCAGAGCAAAGTGATTGGGTTAGTTGAGATGAACGAAACGATCAAGCAGAGATGGTCAGGCAATCCTGTTGAGCCATGATAGACCAAGGGTCCAAGACAGACTAATTGAGCTAAATGAGCCAAACAAGCAAAAAAAAAAAAAAAAAACCCTAGTCAGTTCCATTGAATGAGTCAACAAAACTGGTCCAACTGAGCAAACAAACTAGTCAAGTTGCTTGGACCGCAGATGCAAACCAATCGAAGCAGTTAGGAGGGACATGCCATGCGAGTTAAGCAGATCAGTTTGTGTAGGGTGATTACTGTTGGGCTCAATGGGTCTGTCACATCAGGAACCAATAGGCTGGGTAGGCGATATAGATCAATCACATTGAACTGGGTTGATTGTGCGAGTTAGACAAGTTGAACAAAAGATATTCCACTTTTACGAAAAACTCTTCTTTGTTTATATCCCTACAGCTTTCCTACCAAACAAATAATTATTCAATGTCTGTTCAATTCTATGAACCAAACCAAAAAAAAAATGTTATTTTTATTTAATTCCTTATTTATCCAATTCATAACATGAAAATCATTTGAAGAACACAATCAATTTTTTTTTTCGACATGAAATTTCTACAATAAACAAAAAGAAAAGAACCCCAAGACTAAGAATAGTCAGTTGTAGTAGGAACAGTATAAATGATGAAGGCTAATAAAAAAAGTATCACTGAAGTTTAGTTTTCGTAATTATAATCACCTCATAATCGGTTTGAGATACAGTTTCTCGGCTTCGCTGATACTTCTCGACCCATGGTCGGACATCAGGATCAGTTGACAAAAGGCTTTCGGTTGTCAACTGGTCAGGACCGAGAAATGCAGACATCACTGCAAGCTGCAAAATTGTGAACTAATCCTTAAAAAACAGATTAGCTAAAAGTATAAAAATAAATTGAGGGATATACTGATGGAGAGATTCAAAGAATTCAGATATTGATTACCAGATTAAATCCTAGATTCTAGAGGAAAGAAAGTATGTTGGCAGCTCAAAAGAAATTTGCAAATGTGTTAATCATTTATACTAAAAAGGATACTCTTATCTCACGAAATCATATTCGGTGAATGATTTGCATGTTGAAAATCCTAGATGACCAGTTTTTATTGTGGTCTTGATATGGCCGAAGTTTTGTTGAAGCGATGACAGGGCATAAATGGAAACTAATGACATCAGTTTTTTCCCCCAACACTATAACAATGATGAAGAAATTGTTTCCGAAGTGGCCATATGTTACTAAGGTAAACAGTGACAGTGGCACAGATGTTGGTTTGGAATTGAAATTTTGAACATATAAATAGTTGCAAATGGCGGCAAAATTTTATAAGGAAAGTACCTGGCGAGGACCAAAGCCTACGGCGATGAACTTTTCTTTCATTTCCTGAACGGAAGCCTTATTCCACTGAGGGATCCTTCCTTCAGGATCAGGAGCCTCAGCATCTTTTCGCCCAAATTGTCTGTCAAACAAACCCCACTGAACAAATGGGAAAGGTGCATCATTTTATCTTCAGAATGTTTTAACACAGCTCATCAAATAGAGAATTTCAACACAGTCATCTAGTACAGGTTCTTCACTCACCTCTACTTTCTCTGTAATCAATGATTCAATTCTTATTGAATATATCGAAGATGACCTCAATTTTCATTCAGAAAATCTAATACATGTACTCTACATTGAGGTCAACGATCACAGGGAAAAGGTAAAAATAGTAACAATTCATATCTTAACAGTGCCCTTCTGCCAACTTCCAAGATTGGAAATGCAAAACAGGCAGTGAAACCAGGAACATGAATTAGCCATTGTAAGGCAGGAATTTCCTGGAGTGCTCAATGCAAATCCTAGTCTTGGTTTTAATACAATACCATTGGATATATAGCCACGTAAACAAAAAAACTTCTAAAAGGCTGACACCCAATATATATATCCAATACCAAGTCTGAGGAGGCATGAGCCAATTGCCATGAAAAGGTAAATGACCTGGCAATTAAAAATTAAAACTAAATTCGATACATTATCTACAGAAGTACTAATATTATTTGGAGTCTTCTGAGGTTAAGATCCTTAAACTTAGCCTATGATGACAAATAGATCATATAGAGATTCTGCAGCATGAACATCTTGCTGACTAGATATCTGTAAAATAGAGACAGTATATTTAACAATTACTCCCATAAAAACTACAACAAAATTAGCGCCCTCTTTGTTGGAGGAAATGGAATTAAGGAGATAGATAGCTTTGCTCCTCCAGCACAATATTGTTTAGCGGAGATTGTGGTTCAAACTGAGATGAGAGCACTCGAGGCTGAAATTCAATAGTCAAGTGAAGAATTTAGCCTATAGAAGACCCAGTGGACCATGATAGAAACATTCCAAGCATGAATTGGGGCATTATCCACAGTCGTAAGAATCATAAAAAAACCAAGCTTGGGGTGAGCGATATCACCTTTTGGCTCCAATAAAAAAAGTAAGGTAAATCTAATATATGGCAGATACAGATGCTATTTAAAACAAGTTGATGGATATGTTCATTGATTTTGCTAATGCATGCTCAACTGGTGCACTGTAACACAGTTTTTTCTTGGATCATTCTTAAAAGTTGGATGGAAGTTGTTACTTGTCATCCATATATTTCAAAAATTTTGATAAATTTTAATGACATGCAATACACTGCCCTTTCTCTTTATCATGAATCAGTCATCAGGTGCATGCTATTTTATTAGGAAAGGATATGAGATAATGAGGAGAAGAAGAGACAATGGATTTGATACAAGAAGATAGAAGGGGTGAAAAAAGTACAGGAAAACGGAGGAAGAAGAAAAGAGTGAAGAGGAGAATAGAGAACAAAAAAAGGAATATTACAAAAAGAAGACGAGATTTCAAGAATATTTCAATTCATAATTCTCACATCACCTTCCAATCGATAGGTGGAGGTTTTGCACCCAAATCCAAAGGCATGGCATAGTAAAAAAATCAACTTATGAGAATCATGGGGACCTCAGCAATTGATTATTCTATCCATTATTACAATAACAAAATAAAATAATTGAAATGACATAAAATTCAAAAATGTCTTTAGATACCAAAGAAAAAGGATGTTTACACTAGATGAATAAACCCACGCTCTTAGTCTTGCTTGAGATATTGGCTACAAATGAATCAACCCATGTTCTAAATCAAGTAGGTTTCTTGAGGTATTGTCATTTGATCATGATGAACTTATTAGCATTTCTAGGGGAGGATAAGAAAATAGTATTAACTCTTTTTTTGGAAAAATAAATAAATTTCTCATTTAAGGAACCAACCTGACCACTAGAGCCATATACTGAATAAAGAAATATTCCTTTATCTTCCTACCCTCCACATTTCTTGATTGCAGAATCAAGAAAGGTTTTCTTTATCGCTGATTGGGCTGTGTTTATAGAGTTCATTAAAGTCAAATAAAAGTCCATTATAAATGCTGTAAATTCAATGGAAAATTATAATATAAACATACAAATGACTGAGGTAACAAAACTATGACCATATCACTTCGCTCTAAATATTATCAGCACAGGTTCTAAGTTATCAATCCTTAATATGGAAGCATTGTAGATAAGAAACAAAAAAAGTAGTCCTGACTCCTAAAGACTGTCTTTTTTTTCATAAAGGATATCTCATAAAAACTGCTCATTGTAGATTAAACTGATAAACTTTAATGTCTTAGGAGCAGAAGATCTTGGAGCATTCTATGTAAGAATTAGTATCTTTTCAATATATTGCTTCTACACTAACAATTAGCTCACCAGCATACTGGATAAGGTCTGCAAATGAAATTGGACCGCCTTTGGAATACGAGTCTATCTCTTTCTTGGCATCAACTAGCAGATTCAACGAAGCAGAAAGCCCACTATTTTCAGGTCTCCCTATTTCAGGGCTAATGAGAAGGAAAAAGATTAATGGAAGAATCTGGTTATGCAACCAAATCTGAGAGTAGAAGATACAGAAAATCTATTGAAAAGAGACTTTTTTGTGTGTAATCAGACACATGCCTTAAGCGAATTGATCCATTGGGGCCTCCAGATTTTGTAGCCTAGAAATTTACTTTCAAACTCAGCTGACTGCACAGCTTAACTGTATTACATGAAATGAAAGGAAAAGTATCCTCCTATCTTGGATGAGTAATAAAGGCATTACCTTGTCATATGTCATGGCATCATTCAGTGCGAGAAGAAGTATGGATGGAATAAGATCTGAATGTTCCTTTAAATGATGCGAAAAAAGTTAACCTCTCAGGATATACCAGATACAAAATTTAGCCCATCATTGATATGAGGCTTGACAAAGCTTACGTTACAGTTACCTTTATAGCTTTAGAGAGAGTATCTTTGATACTTGCTGCAACCAAAATAAAAGGAAACTTAATTCTGAGAAAATGTGCTTACTTCAACAAGGAAGATATACCAATATAAGTGAAGCTTACATTGGAATTCAGAACGCTGCCGACGTTGAATCAAATCAGCAGCATAGGAAACTTCAGTGAATGGTCCTGAGGTTGCAACCAATTCCTATTGTCACATTTAGCATAGGGTCATTGATCTTTCTTTCAATGCATCAACAGGTTTTTGCATAACAGGAACAAGTAATGCAGAAGCATAATCATAGCTCAAGAATGTGTCTGATTTCGCAAGGGAAGAACCAGTTGTAGCAATATTAAATCAGAATGTGGGACATGAATAAAAAATATTATTATTTCGTTTTGAAATATTCAATTTGGTACTAATAGCAAGTACATTGCGTGGAATTTGCAAGGAATAGAGGTTATTCTTGTTTACACTGATCCAGATCCTCTTTTATTATCAAACATTGTAGAAACAAGTTTCTGGAATGGAATATAATTTTTTTTAAAAAAATCATTTCTTCAATTTCTTCAACAAAGAGGAAGGTGAGGGAAATTCATAAGGGATGAAGACTATTCTTGTTTACACTGGCCTAGATTCTCTTACATTCTCGAACATTGAAGGAACACATAGCCACATAGACACTACCTAAACAATCTTTTATAATGCTCCAAGCAGATGAGATCCAAATGTAGCCGAAAGTGATGGACATACCATGCCAACTGCAGCGCCCAAGCATTTAAGAACATCCCTTCTAGTCGGCAGGCATCTTTCGCCCGCGTCGGCGAGGCCAAAGCCATCGCCTTTGTGATAGCAGCAAACCCCTCTTTGCTTCTATCCGGTAATAGGGCAAAAAAAACAACAAACTTAGTGAAATCCACACCAATGCACATCAAATCGGCAAGAGAATGCAAAGCAAGAGAGCCGCAAGCCTACTGGAAGAGAGCGAGGACAGAAGCGGAGTGAAGTCGGGGCGGAGAGAAAGGAGACTGCCGCCATTCTTCGAACTAATGCTTCACTGCCACACCACGCGCTAGGTGTCGCTCATGGCGTCGAAGCGTACGGCTAGCGAAGCGTCATCTTCTTATCGCCAAAGGATCCAAATCGGTAGGAGACGGCCGCTTGGCGTTAACCACCTCCCTCCCTTATCCAATTCATATAAATATAATTATTAATAGTATATTAATAAATATTTATAAATAAATCTATTTGTATTGACCAATTTATATATTCAAATCTAAATGAAAACTAGTTTTTTTTTAAAAAAAGAAATTTTTAATTGAATCCATGCATAAATATTATTATTTTTGTTATTTTTAGCCCAACTAACTTATTAACTAACTAACTAAAGAAATATGATAACAAGAGACAATGAATAAAGTTGTCCTTGTATATCTCTTTGGATGTTCTCGTATTTTGGCAAGATAAAAATGTTAATTATTTCTACAAATGAAGACTAGCAAAGCCATAACCATTAGAAGAGGAATCAATGGTTTGTCATTATTTTCGCATTGCATTGTGCTTGTAAATACAACCCTGATCGACCCTCTTATTATTATTTTACAACATCACCTGTTGCATGTATGATACAAGAATTGAAATCAACCACTTTCATTTACCTAACACATATTACAATAAGTCCACATTCTATTATCGAGACTCAGTGACTAAGTTCGTGGTTGTTTGAGATGTTAACTAGACCCTCACCCAAGATCCACATTCTGTTATCATCACCTATTGTTTGTTTGATGCTAACCTCGCTCGTTATTCTAAATTGCTCGAAGGGAAGCGGTAAATTTGACTTTTCCTTCTCTTCCATAAAGACCGTCATTTTAGTATAAAAAAATTTATATTGATGGACAAAATAACAAAGATAAATTTCAAAAAAAAAAAAAAACAAAGCACACAAAAATAAATAAATAAATAAATAATAAAAATTTTGATTTAGAATGATGTGGTAAATCACTGTATATTTGTGAAACAAAATAAATATATACAAGTTATAAAGGGATCAATCTCTCAAATTAGTGGTATGAAAATTAACATTTGCTTTCATTATAAGTAAACACTACTCTCCAGGTGGATTGGGGGTCTTCACCCTATCTATCTATGCATATGTGCATATATATACAATACATTTCATTATGAGTGGTCGTTTACTTTCATATACAATGCATCTCTCTTGGGTGGGTTGCAAATCTTTCACCTTTATTTTTATATTTATACATGATATGTTAGTATTAGGTGGATTACAAGTCGTTTACCTTTGCTTGTATGACACATCCTTGATGGGTGATTACATGTCGTTCACCTACTTAGATAAAGTAAGATTAATTAAAAAAATGTGATGACAAAATGATTTATTTCTCACACATATGAATTATCACAAGGCTCTCCTATTTTATAGAGAGAATTTACAATAGAAAGGAAACTAATGGAAAAAAACTAAATAAAGTTATTAGGAAACTAATCAAAGCTAATATTTGACAGATTATCCTTTAATATTTCTTTTTCCATTTGTATATCTTTTGTAATCTATATTTTCATAAGAAATTGATCATGGAATATTCTACAATTATGACTAAATCAAGGATTGATCATGGAATATTTTACAATTATGATTAAATCAAGAACTTTAATGACAGAATTTCCAACACTCCCCCTCAAGCTAGTTTGTATATATCTTCCATAGGCAGCTTGCTAGTTAGCTTATCAAATTATTTCTTATGTAGCCCCTTCTTTAGTACATTAGCTAATTGTTCATCTATTGGAAGATATGCTATGCATATTATTCTAGCATTGATTTTCTCCTTGATGAAATGTTTATCCACTTCTATATGCTTTGTGTGATCATGAAGAACATGATTATGAGCTATATATGGAAATAGCAGCTTTGTTATCACAATAAACTTTCATAGGAGTTGAGTAAGAAAGCATCAATTCCTCAAGAATTCTTTTGATCCACATCACCTCACAGATTCCATGGGCAACAACTCTGAATTCTACTTTAGCACTACTTCTGGCTACCACATTTTATTTTTTACTTCACCATGTAACTAGGTTCCCACCAACAAAGGAATAGTAGCCTGATATTGATCTCCTGTCGGTAATACTCCTTGCCCAGTCTGCATCTGTGTAGACTTTGACTTGAAGATGTCCATGTTTCTTAAATAATAAACCTCTCCCTAGAATTTCTTTCAAATATCTCAATATCCTATAGATGACCTTGAAATGTTCTGCTCTTGGTGAGTGCATGAACTGACTTACCATGCTAACAACGAAAGTGATATTAGGTCATGTATGAGACAAGTAGATCAATTTCCCTACGAGTCTCTGATATATGTCCCTTCCTTCACTTCTTCAACTCTAGTAGTTTGCAACTTTAAATTAGGTTTAATCGGAGTCTCAACCATTTTACACCCAAGGAAACATGTTTATCCAAGGAGATTAAGAATATATTTTCTTTGATTAACAAATATACCTTCCTTGGATCCTGCAAATTGCATTCTGAGGAAATACTTGAGGACTCCCATATCCTTAATTTGAAATTCTTTTGCGAGTATTTTCTTTAGAATTGCTAATTCTTTTCATCATCTATAGTTAAGATAATGCCATTAATATAAACAATCAAAATAGCAACTTTACTTTTTTTGGATGTTTATAAAATATTATGTGATCTGCTTGACTCTGCAAGAAGCTGTAACTGACAACAACCTTTCCAAAGCGTTGTGCACTTTTTTACTACCAAGTCTCTTTTCAAATCCTAACGGTAGGCTCATGAACACCACCTCTTCTAGATCACCATTGAGAAATACATTTTTAATGTGAAGTTGTTGTAGAGGCTAATTTAAATTTACTGCAAGAGATAATAGAATTCTGATAGAGTTTATCTTAGCAATCGGAGCAAAAGTCTCTTGATAGTTAATACTATAATCTGAGTGAAGCCTTTAACCACTAGTCTAGCCTTGTACCCTTCAATGCTTCCATTAGCTTTTACATTTTTACATTTTATTGTAAACACCCATTTACACCCTACTCATTTCTTGCCTTTCGATAGATCAACTATCTCCCAATTAAGTGTCACTTCTCCTTAAAGTATTCATCTCTTTCATGACTGTTAAATTCCAACTCGGATTTGTTGGAGCAATCTTGGTACCCTAGGTTTTAATGATTGGACAAAGGTTTAAGTTAGGTTTATTATTGTATTTGATATGCATTGTGAGTATGCAGGATACAAGTACAACAAGGAAAGTCCAAGTGTGATCTTGGGAAAGGAGGAAAGTCTAAGAAGAGATTTAACGATGTAAGTCCAAGGGGGAGCCTTGGCGACGTAAGCCCAAGTGTGACTTGGCAAGCAAAGAAAGACTTGACAACAAAGGATTGAGGCTGAAGGAAGCTTTTGAAGGCAAGACGTGAAGGATGTGGAGCATCTGAGGGATGCAAGATTAACGGAGGAGGCTAGAAGGCTAGGTCTAGGTTAGTCAGGTGAGGCTGAGTGTGAGAGAAATGTATTCGGGAAGAGAAATTCTAGGTTTACTATAACAGTACTATAGCGGCACTACAACAGTACTGTAGCGGCACTATAGCAGTTGACTGGTGCACTGTAGTAGTCAATTGGTAACGAGTCGTTAGAGTGTAACAGTCATATTTCCACGAAGGTCAGTCGACTAGTAAGTATACACTACAAGAAAAAAAGCTAAACAACAACGCTTTTTACGCGTTGTCTTTGTAGCAAAAAAG
>JBBPFP010000126.1:2425241-2437121 GCA_037974795.1 Kaempferia galanga | reverse complement strand
GGCGTACACCACTCGATTGAATATGATTGTGAGTAGCGGAAGGATGACGCACAGTTCAATTACTAACTCGATTGTCACTGAGACAGGCAATTTTGACTGTAGACTTATGTTTTTTGTGTATTATCTGACTTCCATTCAAGTTGGAATGTAAAATGTTGTTGGACTTCAACTTATTTGTGCCTTACTCAGAATGATTAACCATGTTATGCTTGTGAGTTCTCATGTCTTTGCTACTCGCGGATTAGATTTTGTTTGATTGTACCCAAACTCTGTAAATAGCACTCGCGTTCAAACCCTGCTGGTTATCCAATGTGCGATAACAATTTGTAATTGCCCGCTGAAGCATTTTTGATCGAACGTATGCTCTAAATACTTGCGAGGACAATAACTAATGGTAGATAGCTGGGTGGATGCCATGTTAATTCATGATACATCTAAGTTGGTGGCAGCGAACTGTTGCAGGTGCTTGCTCCTACTCAATTGAACCTTTCAACTTCCAAAAATATCGAAGAAGAACGAAGAAAATCTTCTGTTTATCATATTTCAGAAACTGCAGTTTAACATGCATGCTTTAATAGAAAGCAGATTCCTTGCAACAAAACCCAAAAATGTATCAGAATAAAAGCATCTGCCAAATATCATGAAACCCCTCTCAGTCAGAGAAGTTGATTGCAAACCAATAACAAGTAACTTCATTTCCATCCAATTTACAGGAAGACACTTGCGCATACAATCAAGCAAAAAGAAAGACTATCCAATTTAAATCCACTGATCATTGAAGTCACGAGTCTGCTTGATCGAGGCATAGAACATCCAAACTTTTAACGTCCAAAGTAGCAATGGCATCCATAACTCTAGTATTACTTACTGGTCGGACACCGGCCTTCATAAACATGTCTACTTCTTTACATCTTTCATCTTTAATCTTCATAATATCTCTCGGATAATTATCCTTCGGATTGTCTGCATTGTAAATGAAATACAGATATGATTCAAATGAAGGTGCAATTGGAGAAGGGTACTTCACCATCAAACAATCCGCCTCCAACACCCTTCCACCACATTCCACAATAAGTTCCCGAAGAGACTCTTCAGATGATTGATCGAAGTGTTCACTTATATAAAAGTGTAGACCTGCAAACAAGTTTTTTGCCTGCCACAGAAATGCCAAATATTGACCAAGCCAACTTTGGAGCAATGCAATAATTGAATTAAACATCATTGAGCATCCAAGTGAGAAAGCACGAACCTTGCTGATGATACTATGCCTTCTTTTCTTGGGTCCATCTGCAAAACCTTTTTCATCAAACCTAACTTCAAATGGCTCTTCCTTGACAGGATGTCCCGACTCCAAGCTAACCTTAACCCCTGCATTAGATTTTTTTTTTTCCTTTTTTGTGCATCAACTATAATAAATATGAAAACTCCAAGCTAACTAACCATCAACAACTTTTAATTTTTTTTTATTTTTATTTGAACATGGAAGGTGTATCCATATGGAATATAGATAGTTAGAAATCACAAGTGGCAAGAAATCACAAAGTAATTAATGTTCTTTCAGTTAATAAACATACAAACACTTCAACTCTTTGATAATAGAAATTGAGAATTGCCTCGCAATTGAAATGAAGAACAAATTGATATAAAAAAACCCTCTCTTTATAGGAACTTACACTTTGTTGTGAGAATCCATTTCCAACTCAAAACAGCCAATAGGAAATCATATGTTCTTCTGCAAGCACCACACTCATTGGTTGAAACAATGACATGTGTTACCTCAGGCGTCCATCTTTCAGTCACCTTTCCACCAATCAAGCTTGCCAATTTAACAAGGAGGTTCTGTAAATTGATCCGGAGACATATACATTAAGTATACTTCAATTTTTGTACTTTTTGAAATTTATGATCAAAAGTTCAAAATGCATGACAATAGAATTTCTTCCTAATCACCTTTTCTGAATCCATGAGATCAGAGCCCATGAACATCATTTCATTTGAAACATCCATTGCAGCAGCACAATTATCACTTTGATCATCTTTTAGCTTCCCTGAAGGGTTAGAAGATTCTCTATCAAGGGAAGATGCCGTAAAAGATTAGAGATATGGAACACAATATAAGTGATTAGTGTACACAACAAATTTATAAATGATACAAAGAGAAAGAGCACACACATCTGAATAGATTGGAGATTTGTACCATTGTTGTTCTTCCCATAATCATCATCGCATGGTAATTTTCCCAAAGAGTGAGAAGGGCACAACACATGAAAATTTCTCTGTTATCATGCGACAACCATGCTGCTCAACCAAAAAGAAACCAACTGGATATGGGTGAAAATGAAGAAAAAAGAGCCATTGTAGAAGCTTACATAATCCAATCGACAATCTGGGATCTGAATTGCACAAGTGGCATGATAGCTCTTACGGCAGTTGTTATCATAACACCCAAGAGCAGCACCTTTCAATCCACATTTGCTGCATTTTAACTTTGATGCTCGCTTTAGTTCTAACTCAAAGTTTTCCCAGATTTCTCCAGAAAAATACACTTGGGGAGCCCTAAGTAAGTACACAATCACCAAACAGAAAAAGGATCACTAAGGAAAAAACATAAACCATCTAAGGTCCAGGAAAAAACATATGACAAGAAGGAATTGCTAAAGGCACAAGAATAAACAATATAAATGGATTTAGCCAGCGATGTAACAAACTGTGGAAAGAATGTGACAAGCTAGAAAAGAAATCATAGTGCGCAATTACTTTGAAATCCCATAATTCTGAAACATTTGTTGAACAAACAACTTACCATACAAGGCACATTTCATGAACAAATATTCCATCAGGCTGGTTTGCTTCCTCCAATGGAGTGAGTTTGCCATCTCTGTAGCAATACATAGGTCCAGAAGCCTGCAAATGTCAATTTGTAAAGCAAATATTGTTGCAGAATATCCGCTGTAAAAACAATTACTAACTCAAAAGATCATAATAACACCATGAGTTAACTAAAATTTAAACTGAGTAAAAAAGGGAAGGACAAAACTTCACATATACATCACCTCTGTAATTCGGAAAGAATGGCAAAATGTGCATTCATCACCAAACAAACGTCCACCACTATGATAATCTGGACTGGCATTATTCCAGGTATTTGCATTCTTTGTCGTCTTTGCTTTCTTGAAATTCTTGAGTCGAGAAGCACCATATTTCATTCGAGAAGAGGCTTTGAGATTCTATAATATAGAAGATTGTTTGTTCTTAGAATTTGTTGCTTAACAAATTAGTAATATGTAGTAAGCTAATTTCATATGAAGTTGAATATCCAGCAATTCAAGTAAGTGCAAATCACTACCACAATGTATGGGTTCACATATCCTAACCTGGAAAAGGGGAGAAGAAAAAAAAATATCATGTCCTTTACTCTGAAAAATCAGTAAGATGTAGGATCAAAATTGGTTCATAAATTTTCTATCATTTCATCAAAGAAGAAACAATGTATTTGTGAGAAGTGAACTTTGTTTGGCTCTCGTTATTTAATTTAGGATACAACACAATTTTATCAGATATCATTTAGAATATGCTATATTATGAATAGTTTTAGAGAGACAACATAGTCAGGATACACGAACTCATGTTTGCAAATAGAAAATAGAGATTCCACATACTACAAACTATGGTTAATAAGAAGTTTCCAAGTCATGGATTATGTATTTTGCATTTGCACTCCTTACACACAGGTTCAAATTTACAAGATGGGCAGGGAGGTAAACACAAATCTACAATAAATGTCCAGAAAAGCAAGTATCGATTTGATTGACTCTGATTGACTATGCAACCAATAGAACTTCTGGAACGGAAGACAACCATGTTAATCATAAAGAGGTGCAAACAAACAGCAACTTACTTGTTCAGGATAGCTATCATGTTTGTGCAATTTAGGATCAGTATTTTCACCAAATGAAGGGCAATAAGTGGACTCCTTCAGGTTCAAATGTTCTTTTTTGCCGGACCATTCTTCAGAATTCGTGATTTCACTTGGCATTGCTTCATAGTTTCCTTCATCTACTCTTCTTTTTGAAGTCCTGTAATCGGCAGATGCAAAACCATGTGAACCTGAATGCCTTGGTTTATCTTGTGCGTTATGTGCTCCTGATGGTTCATCTTCTGCAAGTGACTTTTTTTTTGAGAGGCGTGAATGGCTTGGTTTATCTTGTGCATTGTGTTCTCCTGGTGGTTCATCTCCTTCAAGTGAAACTTTATTGGAGAGGCATGAATCACTTGGTTTATCACCTGCAAACGAAAATTTATTAGTGTGTTGCAGCTACAAACATCACAAGCTAGGAATCTTCATCCTAAGTTGAGAATTTTGCATACCAGGCACATTTTTAGAGAGGAGTGAATGAATTGGGTTATCCTGTGCATTATGTACTCCTGCCAGTTCATCTCCTGCAAGTGAAACTTTTTTAGAGAGGCACGAATGGATTGGTTTATCTTGCACATTATGTACTCCAGGTGGTTTATCACCTGCAAGTGAAATATTTATTAGAGTGTGTTGCAGCTAGACATCATCACAAGCTAGGACACTTCATTCTAAGTTGAGAATTTTCATACCATGCACATTTTTACGTGATGGACTCTGTTGAATAATGCTGCCAATAGCAGCGTCGAAAAGGATCACCATCCTTTCTACGTGCAAAGCATGCCTTGTGTCTGCAAATATTTAGAGGGCAAACACATGAAATGATTTATAACTTCAGAGCTGTGTAAAAGCTACCAATCGTAACAAACACATACCTTCGTATCGAAAAGGGCTTTGACAAGCAGAGCAAATTAAAGGAGTGGCAATACAGTCGCTGAATAAGCTCAAAGCATGACTTTGAATTAGCATTATCTATCATCGGATTTGGATTAACACACAAATGAACACACATACCTGCAAACTATGTGATTACACGGTAATAATTTTGGTTTTTTAAACAAACCATTGCTGCAATTAAGAAAATAAACAACAATAAGACCTATTATTTCATTCTAAGTGAACTCTGCCAATAAGAGAGATAACTTTTATCTCAAATGAAAAGAAAACTATTCTCATCACTGAAACTAGTGAACTGAAAGCCTCAGAATGACTGAATCACATTACCACATGAAGCATTTCAGTTCCTTCTCTAACTTGATGAGATAGTTAAAAAATGGACTCCACATTTGGGATATCTCTTCAGGATCAATCATCTCCGCAACACTACTAGCAAAAAGGAAAACATTAAAAGAGAAATACACACGAGTTCTTCTTCCATTTTATATATACGTAGCTTCCATTGTAGAGTTGAAAGTATACACAGTAGAATTACCTCCTTATCGGCTGAAGCGATTCTGTTTGGCTGCAGCAGAAGACGCCGGCGATGGGAACCAGGGAAGTAGAGAAGGAGATAGTGCGACAGTGGGAAGTGAGAACGACGGCGAAACGGTTCGGCGTTCAATCCTTACAGAGCCATAGATCTCTGCCTTCTTTTGGTGACGTCATCCGGGGTCGTGTCGGCCCGCTTGCCGAGTCGAAAATTATTTGAAAGATAATAATAAAAAATTCAGATAATGTTGGAAAATTAGCAAATATTTAAAAAAAATAAGTAAACAAAAAGTAGAAAGAATAAAATTATTTATTTTTTAAAAGGTTAATTTAGAAATTTTATATTAAAGTTAACCTTTTTCTAAAAATTGAGGAAGTTGCGTTGATCGATGAAAATTGTGCACAACTCCCTCGGCCAAAAGCAAGCAAGCAAAAGATTCGAAAAAATCTGTGGTGGGATGGCATTAAATGAAGGATGGCATAATGAATAAAATATATTTTTTTTAATGCAATTCAATTCTTACATTAGATAATTAAGTTAAGAAGATAATTAATCTTCATTAATGCGATCTGTTATTAAACAAAAATCAAATAAAAAGCTTTTGTTTATTCAGTTTCAAAAATATCCTTTGAAGAAAATATACCTAAATGGTAAATGATTAGGAAAACCGGATACTATTGAGTTTGGGTGGATGATGGTTCGATGTTATAAAAATTTTTTATCGACAATTAGATAAATTGAAGTGTTCTTGTCTAGTGGCATAGAATCCTAGTATTTTTTAGTTATGAGTCACGTTTAGAGGAAAAATTCTATGATAATTAAAAATTGAACTATAAATATTTAAAAGATAATTGAACACCCTTATTATTGTATTATAGCCTGTTCTCACCTAAAACAATCTAATAGATCCATGATAAGGTAAAGAAAATAATTTAGCATAAGAGCATAGGCATTGGCGACATTAAAATTTAGATGATTATAACACGCATAAACCCCAAAAAACATTAACTGCGTTTAATGAAATGAATGCATTCAGTTTTTTTTTTTTTTTTATACTTTTTTATTCATGATCCGTACCGGGAGGTGGGCACAAGGCTGGCCCACCCCCCGATGGGTCAAAAGCTTTTTTTATTTAATATATATGATTTTTTTATTATAAAATTAAAAATAATTACGAATAGTTTTCATCCTCACAACGGATAGTTTTAATTTTTTAATGACTTTTCAACGGATAGTTTAAAAAAATTAAAATTAAAATCTATAAATATTGATCACCTTATTTCAAATCTTTCAAATATCTAAATCCATCTAAAAATCTTCTCTTATTTTCCTCCAAAATAGATAAAAATAATTAAGGATTTTTTAAAAATTTTATAAATTACTCTCATTCGTCGGAAGAAAATTTTTTTTTTTCAAAAAATTTACAAATTCCACTAAAGTATGCATATTTTTCACATCCACCAAATTATCCACATAATCTATACCCACCAAATCCAGATGGTTAATATCCACCAAATTATCCATATAATCCATATCCATAAAAGTATCCATTCATTCTATATGTAGTCAGTATGCCTTTACATCTCCGATGGAAAAATGAACCGTTTACTCCAACTTTTGTTCCAGAGACTCAACTGTCTGACCGTGAATTCCCAATTGAACTCGCAAATTTGGAGAAGGCGGATTTTGACGATGTGGGTAGAAGAAAGCGGTCAACCTGGAGTAATGTTTATTGGGACCTTGACACTAGCTAGAGGGGTAAATAGATGGTCACTCCAACCTTGTTCACTTCCTATACTTGTTAACACAGCAAAATACCAAATATACAAGTACAGAAGTTAAACCTAATACCAACAAGAATAAGAAACACAAACCGCTAGCACGTTCGTGTAACGTGGTTTTGAGATTATGGCTCTTACTCCACGGTGCGTCCGTAAGGTGGACAATCTGATCCGTAGGTGGATCAATCTCTGAAACTTCAGCTTAGCATAATCCTCCTTGTCGTTATAGAAACCTTACCATAATCTCAACTAAGATGTTTGGATTTGCTATGAGTTTTGGAGATTTTATTAGAGGTTAACCACCTCTAATTTTGTTACCTAAGTCTGCCACCCCAAGCTTTATTAAATAGAGCTTCGGGGAAAACACCTAAGCTGTTTTCCCCTACCAGTTCACTGGTAAAGTCACCAGCCGACTGCCTCTATGAAAATTTGACCATTACAACCCAACAACTCAATACCAGTTGATTGCCCTCATTGACTAATCGACTGCTCCACACACCAGTCGACTGTCTGATCAACTGAACCACCAGCGACCGAGACATCCTTAGTCAACTGGTAAACCCTCAGATTGGGTTTTACCCCGACTATATTTCTTTCACAGCACTTGACCTTGCCCACACAACTCGACCTTACCTTCTAGTCATCTTCTATCAACCTTGCATACTTTGGATACTTCCCCTTCTTTTACGCCTTACCTTCTAGATGCTTGCTTTGACCTTGTCCTTGTTATCAGGTCTTTCCATGACTTTGCTTTCTATTGGACCCTTACGGTCGACAAGAGGGGGAGGGGGTGAATTACCTGCAAATTAAAGCCAAACATTTCTCGATCTTTTACAGGTTAATTATAAACACACTTAAACAGAATTAAAAAATACAACCAATAAAATCGTACGAAACACAAGACTATTTACTTGGTTCGCAATCAGAGGATTACTACTCCAAGGAAAATGCAGCTTACTATCAGAATCTCCTTCTCAAACAAGATTAGAGGCGGAGAAGCCTCATACACAAAATGAAAGCTCGGAAATGAAAGTATAGAGTTTGCAAGAGAATACAAAGTGTGTTGTTTAAAAATAAGCTGAACCAGGGCTCTTTGTATAACACCTGGTAAATTCTATCTCGCAGCCTTCTGGGCGCCCTGGATGGTGGAGGAAAAAATTGTTGGAGCAATCTAGGTACCTTGGGTTTTGATGTTTGGGCAAAGGTTTAAATTAAGTTATTATTGTATTTGATATATGCTTGTGAGTGTTCAGAATACAGGTACAACAAGGAAAGTTCAAGTGTGATCTTGGCAAAGAAGGAAAGTCCAAGTAGAGTCTTGGTGGTGTAAGTCCAAGGAGGGAAGCCTTGTCAGTGTAAGCCCAAGTGTGACTTGGCAAAGAAAGACTCGAAAATAAGGATCAAGGTCTATGGAAGTCCTTAAGGCAAGGCATGA
Organism: Kaempferia galanga; assembly: GCA_037974795.1. NCBI lineage: Eukaryota > Viridiplantae > Streptophyta > Magnoliopsida > Zingiberales > Zingiberaceae > Kaempferia > Kaempferia galanga. The sequence goes on along the minus strand of JBBPFP010000126.1, from coordinate 2,428,563 downwards.
AGGACGGGGAGCATCCGAGGGATGCAAGACTACTGGCGGAGGCTCGAAGGCCAGGTCTAGGTTGGTCGAGCGAGGACGAGTGCTGAGAGAAATGTACTCAGGAAGGAAAACCTTAGGTTTAGGGTTTTGCCAGTCAACCGACATTATTACAGTCGATCGGCACTGGTGGCCGGAAACACACTTGATTGTTTCCACCCGAGCTCTATTTAAGAGAACTCAGAAATCTTAAGCAAGGTCGATGACATAGAGGTTGTCAACCCCTATTAGTAGTCTACCAAATGCTCTAGAGATCCAAGGTTATGATCAAGACTTTGTGGCGAGGTTTCTCCACCCACAAGGAATTACTTGAGCTAGTTAGAGTTTGTCGGGGAGTGATCCACCGACCGATTGGGATCGTCCACCTTACGGGAACGTTGTAGAGTAGGTGCCCTAATTTCCGAACCACGTAAATCATCGAGTTAGCGGTTTGTCTTCTTTCTTTGTGTTTAGTTTTAGTTTTCTGCTTGTGTACTAACATTTGTAGAAAGAAGTGATCAATTTGGGTGACTAACGTATTCACCCTCTCTAGCTAGTGTCAAAGGTCCCAACAAAAAACTTCCAATTGAACTTCTAAGGGACTGCTATAAAAACTTGAAAGAAGAGGGACATGATTAGAAGATTTCGAAAGATTAAAAATTAACTTATCTTCGCCAACTTAGAGTGACAATGTGTAGTTCTTCACATCAATCAATGCTTCTACTGTGGCGAGAAAAGGTCTTCCCAATATTAGAGGGATCTTCATATCTTCCTCCATGTCTAAGACAACAAAAATCAGTGGGAATTGTACACCATCTACTTCCACTGACACGTTCTCTACATTCCCCAAAGGATATCATCATGAATAGCCAGCTAACTACAGTGCTATGGTGGTTAGTTTTAAGTCATTAAATTCAAATTTCTTTCATAAAGAAGAAGGAATAAGACTCATGCTCACTCCAAAATTACAAAAAGCCTTACCAAAAATTGTAGTTCCTATCTTGCAAGGAATTGAAAAGCTACATGTATCTTTGAGCTTAAGAGAAATTGTATTGAGCAAGAGAGCACTACAATCCTCAGGTGGATAAATTTTATCTATCCGTAAATGGCTATGCAAATAGTATTTTATCTGCTTTCAAGTGCTCGGACTCGTCCGGGCGCTCAAACTGTACTGAGCTGGCAACTAGTTCAACGACTATGTGACGCAGACCACCCAGGCGCCCTTGGTGGTCCGGGTACCTGGACGGTCCGAAGCAACTTTGCGTTGACTTCGGCTCCGGTCAGTTCCGGTCACCTTTGGTCGCTTGGGTGATCTTAGACATCCGGAGTAGGACTCACCCGAACCAATGTTCCGTCCTTTCCGAGTGAGGTTCCTCCCTGGCTTCACCTCTGAAGCGCCGAGTCCGTCGACTCGTTTCCCGCATCTTCCTTCTCGTGCACCGCGTGTTTCACTTTACTTCTTATGTTCTTAAGCTCCTGTATACTTAGACATAAGGTTAAAAATAATATGACCTAACTTAACTTAGTTGACCACTTCAAAACCAATTTTGGCACCAACAATCTCTCCTTTTTGATGTAAGCAATCTTAGTTAAGATAAGGGTAAAACAAACTTTAAATAAACAATTAAGTGCAATAAAAAATATGTAAATAAAAGATTACAGGTTAAAGATTACTACCTCTCCCTAAACTTAACACTACTCTTCTCCTTTAATCACATTAAAAATAAGGGCACAAAATAAAAAAAAACACTTAATTATTAAGGGTTAAGAAAGGTAGTAAAAAACTTAGAAAATTATTTTCAAAAATATGAAAAATTGAATTTTAAGTATCAAATTTGAAGAATTAATTTTAAATTTTGTATTATTTGGTAAAAATATTTGAAAAAATTTTCTAATCACAAGATTATCCAAGTCTATAAAATATCTTTTAAGAAAATATGAATTTTATACAATAGAGAAATAAATAATTGTTTTAAAAAATAATTTTTTACATAGTTAATTAGGAAAAAAATATTTTTTTAAAGTAAAAAAATTATAAAAAATTTTGTTAATGTTGGAAATAGAAAATCCACTAACAAGAAAATTAAATTTTCAAAAATTTTATTTTTTAAAACATTTTTAATAATAAAAATTACTATTTCATTAAAAAATTTGTAGAAAACTAATTTTTCGTAAAAATTTTTTAAAGCTTATTCCTCTATTTTCTAACTCATTTAAAAATTTTAAATAAAATAAAATAAAACATTTAAAATAATTTTTAAATAAAAATAGACTAGAAAATTCATTTTTGCGTGTAATATTTTAAAATTTTTTGTCCTAACAACAACTTTGATTTTCTTTTACTTTAAAATTTTTAAAATAGATTTTCAACCGAAAAAATCAGAATTAAATCAATATTTTTTTAAAAAAATAATGTTGAATATAGGGTTGTGTAAAAAAATTGAGAAACCGAAAATCTGACTGGAACTGATAATTTATGAGTTTTGGTTTACCGGTTAACCAGTTTCAGTTAACCTATTTTTAACGGTTTATCGGTCGGTTCCCGACCTAAGATTATTTTCGCGGTTTAACTAGTAAAACCGGTTAAATAGGCTTATCATCATAGATGGTATAGACTAGTAAAACCGGTCTATATCATTAGTGACTGATCAATCAAACAGAGTTGGTGATGGTGTGATTGCTTCTGTGCGCTCTAACGGAGTTGATGATGGTGATCGGTGGTGGCGTTGCGGGCCTGATGGCATCTCATTTGATGTAGTTGGAGCTTCCCATTCCTTCTGCTTGGAAGAAGGTTGAACCATCGTCGACGACGTCGATAACACAACAACACCGATCAACACAACAACACTGAATGGTAGGTGGCGGCACCGGCGACTACTCTTGGACAACGTCAGCGACTCGACTAGACGCCGGCAGCAGCGTCGACGAACAACTATCAGGAGTCGGCTAAACCTAAGGCGTGCATGGAGTTAGAGTGAATGAATTTGGGGATTTAAGAGGAATTTCAAATTTCAGAGGAGAGATGAATTTTTTAGCTGGGCTTTTGTTAAAAAAGGGCCAATAACTAGGCCTGTCGATTCTTGATTGGAACCGGTCAATCGACTGGACCTATTCAACAGGAACAGGTAGAACCGGGAATAAAACCGGCCAATTAACCGGTTCTATATAAACTATTATTAACTGGAATTAACCGGAACTGATAAATCAATAAACCGATTAACCGACTGGTTGAACAGGCCTAGTTGAATATGATTTAGGAACCTAATAAATGTTCCTTTCTACATGTTTGATTAAGTATTTTCTAGGG
>JBBPFP010000126.1:2404370-2419446 GCA_037974795.1 Kaempferia galanga | reverse complement strand
GGGAACGGCGCTAGGGAAAGGGACTTCGCGAGTGGGGAACGGCGCTAGGAAGGGGACTTCGCGTTCGCGAGTGAGGAACGGGAATTATACCTAATAGGGTGCAGCGGCGCGTGGATTGTATTGAGATTTGTTGATTTTTCGGGGCGTTCGAGATTATTATTAATAAATTTAATTATTTATTTAAAATTATCAATAAAAATTTTATATGATTTAGATAATTCATGATTCTTAATTTATCAGTAATTTGGTTATTTAATCCAGAATATAAAAAATCTCAAAAAGTAGAGATTTTTTTTTATTACAGGGTTAAGATTTTTTTTTTTATTTATAAAACTAACTCCTAATATTTACCTATTGAAATAAAATAACGATCAATTAATATCAATTTACCACTTAAAAATTTAAATAATTAATATAATATATTTTATTTATATTAATATAAATATAATATATTAATACATTATAAATTAGTACTATTAATATTATAATAATATTAATGACATTTAGTGATGGCAGATATTGGTGGCAAAAGGCGATTTCGCTTGTCTCCAGCGCTCCCGTCAATCCGTCCTAAGGTCAACACGGAGGAGATAAATCATGGGTGACTAATAACACTTTGAATAGTGACTAATACATAAAGGATTAGTGATGACAGGCATGAATAATAGCTTGGAATCAATCACTACCTAAATTAATAATTAGAGGACATTTCTATTGGCTAAATTTCTGAATAAATTTTTTTATAATTTTTAGTACACCATATTAATATCATATCAAAAGTAATAAAATTTACTATTCTCTTCCTTAATTAAAAAACTAACTTTTTCAGGAGTCTTACAAATTACATATCTAGATTTATTATTTTTCCATTTAAGATCTCTATATACTTTCACTAATATCTTACTATTTGAAGACTCTGGACTATTGGGAAATTTTCACTAATATCTTAAATTTCTTTTCACACTTAAAATAATTTTCAAATTTATTAGTAATTCAATCAAGAGTTTTAGACATAGCTATGCCATAGTATTAGAAAAATTTCTCATTAATTAATTACTGACCTAGAATTCAAGACTCAATTTCTTACGGCGTATTATTAAGAAATTTTCTCATTAATAGGTATTCATGCATTACATTAATACTTATTAATAATTTTTCTATTTTTTATATAAAAAAATGTACTATTATGATTTTCTTTAGTCCCACATATGATATAACAAATTAAATTTTTATTAGGTAGAGTTTACAATAACTAATTTACGTGTATTCATATATTATATTAAACATGTAGTGATGATTAATTATAATTAATTATGATCTACAATTTAATTGACTTAAAATTTTTAATTAATAGATTAATTAACTTATGATTTTTAATTTAATTTATAATTCCACCCTTTAATTTAATTATAGTTATTTTTTAGTTTAATTAAACTTATAATCTTGAATTAATATTTAATTAACTTATAAATTTTAATTTAATTATAGTTATTTTTTAGTTTAATTAAATTTATAATTTTAATTTAGTATTTAATTAACTTATACATTTTAATTTAATTATACCCATTTGCATTTTTTAATTAAATTTTTATTTAATAGTTTTAACAATTTATTTTTAGTTATTTTGAAAGATAAAGTATGCAATATTAATTATTAGCTCCATCTCTAGAAAAAAAAGTTCGATTTTTCAAAAATTAAAAACCTCAAACTTCACCAACGCAATCATTCAGAAAAAAAAGATAAACCCAGTTAGTCTCATTGAGTGTAGTTAGCCTGACCCGACAAAATTTTTTTATCAGCCACCAAGATAAATCAGGAAGTACTCGTGACAAACGGTCTAAAAGTACAATATCCCTTAGTTGCCGGCCAATTTAAAAGAAAAATCTTTACAGATGGCGGTAACTCAGACAATCATTCATTAAAAAAGTCTTTATTAATTGGAGATGAACATACATAATAATTTGGGAATCGATAGTTACCTAAATCAAATAATGTTAAATAATACAACCTGAGATGGATAACTAAAGTTATCGTTGATTATCTTAAACCAATCATACCCTAAGAAAGTTGGTAGGAAAAAGAATAGAGTCAAATACAAGAGTATGTAGACTTTAACCAAGGATCCCATATGAAAGGTTACGCCATAGATGACAGTTTTATAATTGTTGAAAGAATATTCTAATGATAGCAATCTTGAGTTTTTCTCATTGTTTTTCATTAAAATTTTGTTAGCCAAGTTTAGCGGGGGCAAATTATAATTTATACCTTCACCATTGTGTAAGTGTATATTAATTTGGATTGAGTATATTAATTTTGATTTAAAATAATATAGAGTTCTCAAAATCCATTAACGAGTTCAGACTTCAACAATGAAAATTTTAAACTTGTTTGATAAAATTTATGATAAATTTATAATAAAGTCTAAAAATATTTATGGGATTTCTTTCCCCACTCTTTTTACTATTACTTGAAGAACCTCTTCTACTTATCTGTATCTAGCCGGGCATTGATATATACTAGATCACTTAAGGAGAGTACTGTCACTTTTTGTCACAGGTAAAATTTATTTAATTTAAAATATCACACTTTTAAATTTTCTAATGATATTTATTCATTAGCCAATTTTACATGTTGCTCTTAGATTAAATTAGATAGCATAAATGAGAAGTAATGAGTTTTTCAAAACTTATAAAGCTTTGTGCAAAAATTTAGAGATGCACACGTTCAAATCCATATGATTATTATTCATGGCAAGAAAAATGAGTACAAGCCGAATACGAAACTTCCAAATAACATAGCGTTACAATAATTTTTCTAGAAATAATGTTTTATTTTACTTTTGATATTGACGAAATCATAATAAAAAAGATTTTAATAATCGAATAAAAATTTTCCAAATTTTATTTTATTTTCAGAGAATAAGATTATTAAAAAAATATTAGAAAAATAATGGCCACCGAAATATATACACATATATATCTTTATCGAAATCTCAATAAAATATTGCTTTCCGGAAGAGGAGGAAAAAAAAAATCTAAAAGGAGAATTTTTCTCGAAATTTTCCACCTGCAACTCCAAATCGCTCGGTCGGCGGCGAAGAGCAACTCTATAATCCCTAAAAATGGCTACCTCGCTCGCGACCTGTTCTCCGTCGCCTCCTCTCCTCCGTCGGCCAATGTCTCTCCTGACCCGCTTCCGGAGAAGCTGTCTCCCCCGCTCCATCGGCCGTGCCCGTCGCGCCCTCACTGCAGTCGTCGCCGCCGCCGTCAGACAGGACGCCGCGACCTGGACGCGGGAGACCCTAAGCCTCGTCGCGCCCGCGGACGCGGACGCCTCCCTGTTCCACGTCGCCGTGGACGTCTCCGACGCTCCCGATCTCGCCGCATCCTTCACCGCCCCGGGTCAGTACCTCCAGCTCCGCGTCCCCGAGGCCGAAAAGCCCGCCTTTCTCGCCATCGCCTCCCCGCCTTCCTTCGCCGCCTCCCGCGGCGAGTTCCAATTCCTCGTCAAGAGGTTACCCGGATCCACCGTCGACCTTCTGTGCGGGCTTGGGCGCGGGGACGTCGTCGAGCTGAGTGTGGTCATGGGCAAGGGATTTCTGGTAGACCGCATCTCGCCTCCCGATGCCTTCCCCACCGTCCTCATATTTGCCACCGGATCTGGAATCAGGTATGGTTCTGCTCTTGTTTCCCTGTAGAAGTTCCTGATACTTTTGAACTTTCCCCGAGATGCTAACTTTTTTGCTTGAAAATCCTTTGGCTGCACATTTGTCTTTCATATAAAAGAGTTTGCTTTTTCTTTGGCCGGATTCGTATCTTCCCTTTCATAATGCACAATTTGATTGAAACCAACCATCAAACCTTATCCCATTAGGTGCACTAATTTCCCGCTAGTGCAGATCCCGGAAAAGAGTCGGATCACATTTGGCCTATCGTATGCAACCTTATCTTGCATTTTACAAGAGAATGTTTCTGCGATTCAAACCCGTGACCTCAAAGTTACATGGCAGCAACTTTACTATTGCGCTAAGGCTATGCTTATGGGCAATTTGATTGAAATAGGATAAAAAATTCACTTTGTATTAGCATTTTCCCATATGCTCTATTTCTCCACTTCAATCTTTTTTTTAAAAAAAAACTGTTTTAGTGAATATATAATAGTTGCAAAACAACAAATGCTCCATTAGGCTATATGTGATTAGTCTAGGGAGAGGGTTACCAAAGAAAGAGTTGGTTAGCAACGATAAAACAAAAGAAAATTCATTTAATTATAAATGACGATATAATATGGGATCAAGTCCAATGGCATAGGAGGATCCGCATACCTTCATACCGTACTTAGTGGGATAAAGGCTTGTTGATGTTGTTGTATAGCAGTGGCAAATGCTACCGAAATTGAACTAATTTGAGTTGTATATGGCACTACATATGGTTCAATGACCTCATGAGATCCATTTAGCTGACCCACATATCCATTGCACTGTTGCAGTTGATGTTCTTTACTGAATACTTAGGTATAATCATTTACGTCCTGGTGATATCCATATAGCTGACCGAAATATCTGCCTTACGCAAGTAGTTGATGTTTGTTACTTTCAGACCTAGGCACAATCATCTAATCTCTGATAACTCTACATTTTGTTTGTTTCCTGGAACAATTGGAACATTTTTGGTGGACTCTTTAGCTTATTACCTGTTCGTTTGCAGAATCCTGTACAAATTCCCGACTATTCTGCATTTTTGAATGAGTTGTTGGCCAGTTTGTGTTGTTTGTTAATGTCTTTATCGTATTTGAATGGTCGTGACAGTCCCATTCGTTCACTCATCGAGTCAGGTTTCGGTGCCACTGAAAGACAAGATGTGAGACTTTACTATGGAGCTAGAAACCTTCGGAGAATGGCATATCAGGTCTCAAATATGAGTCCACCATTCAACCATGATTATAAATCTCAATATCGTTAAACTTATTGAAGGAATTGAATGTGATTCTGTTTAGGAGAGGTTCGAGGACTGGGAATCAACTGGAGTCAAAATAATACCTGTATTGTCACAACCTGATAAAAGATGGAGTGGCGAAAGAGGATATGTGCAGGTAACTCTTCTAATCGATTAATTTTTTTTTCTTTATAAACTCTACTTTCCGTCAAATATGTTTTTACTACATTGTAGGAAGCTTTTTCAAGAGCTAAAGATATACTAAATCCTTCATCAATTGGCGCTGTGCTTTGTGGGCACAAACAAATGGCTGAGGTATGTTTTTCGAAGACATTATTCAAGTCCGCGCAATTTTAATCTGCTCGCTCCGTAGTTTTGGAATTTGGTTGATTGATTTCTAGATGTGCTGGTACCTTGAATTCTCTTCGTAATGTTGGCACCAATCAGTTGGAAGCTGTATGGTTTCCTCAATCATTTCAATTGTTGGATCATCGTAAGCTTTGTGAAACACGAATGTTGATAAGCGCATGTTCTCTACATGTATAATGAATGTAGCTGCTTGGCCTCAAGAGGACCTAAATGTGGCTGCTTGCTTCCTCGTCACTAGTCACTAGCGCCAAAACTTTTGAATATACGGAAATCAATCTCTCTAAAATACTTGTGCACCATATGGGTCCGTGATGAGATAGATATATCAACAGTGGTATTCTTCATTTTGTCTTATTTTGTATCGACTTGAGGTCAAATATCGACAAAAGAACAAGCACCTCTTAGTGTGTTTATTTTGGATGAAAGTCTGAGAATAGAGAGTCAGACCTAGAATTTTTCTTCCTTTTTTTTAAAAAAAATTATATTATAGATCAAATATGGACTATTGCTGGATTTGTGTAGATTTTATGGATTATTGATGCTGCTATGATATACGGGGCTATGATCTTCAAAACAAAACTTCCTTTGTGAATGTCATAACTTATTTTAGTTTTCGATACAAAACTAAGACCAGACCTGTGCATATGGATGATGTTTCTTGCATGTGATAGGATGTTACATCGCAACTTGTGGCTGATGGTGTATCGAAGGAGACAATCTTGATGAACTTCTGATCAAGGAGGGTAAGGTCCCTTTTGTTGTTGCAGCTGTTATACATTGAATCAACATAATTCTTTATCAGATGCCACGATCGCTTGATCGAATTTGAAGTAGAAAAAAACAAGTTATCACAAATCTATTCATCCTTCTTATTACATGTATTAAATATCTCCATCATGTATGTATGTTCAAAGTGAGATGAATTATTTAGATTTATATTTTGATTAAAATTGTTACATGAGCTTGAACTGGCCAAAATTTAGACTCTACTGAGCTTCTTAGAACTTCTCTTGTCCCTAGGATTGGCTCAGCTGATGGGTACTGACTGTAGAGGTCGGAGTCAAATCTTGGCGGAGGAATTTCATCACCCTTTGATGGATGTCTGCCCATGCACTTATCCGTTTGAATTTCTCCATTTATCTCCCTGATGTGGGAGTTCCTCATTTTACTTAGAACTTAAGTCATTTTATGTTTTTTATTTTAATCAATGTAAATTCATATAGTTGTATTAATTAAAATTATTGTATTGATATAAAGTCAATGCAATGATAAAATAATGAATTTTAACATGTTTATTACTTCATTAAAAAATTTATAAAGCACACAAGGATACAGGTGGAACATATTTGCATTGGTTACTTTCAAGGAAAATAAAGTAAATAACATAATGTATTTTTTAATCCATTTTTCGTATTTATTTAATCGAGAAAGGTCAGAAGAAAAGAACAATTAGTTTCTTTCCCATATTACTCGTATATGATTTTTTTTTTTAAAAATACTTTTATATTGAATGGAGCTTAAATTCAAATTAAAAAATAAAAACTTTTTAAGTTTGCTTTTAATTTATATACTTTTCCTAAACAAATGATTTCACTTTACTTAAATGCTTAAAAATTGTAATGTTCATGCACTTTAAAGTTAATACCTTGAGAAGAGATCCGCTGATCAGTTCCTTCTTGGTCTACATTAAGAGTTATTAGGTCAAATCAGGAAAAATCAATACATTAATCCTTAATCTGATCCAACGACTCTCGTGTGTGTTCATAATCCTTGATCCCTTCCTGGTCCATATCAGGAGAAACCGTTGGATCAGATCAGAAGAAACCAATATATAAATCCTTAATATGATCCAACAACCCTCCTAATATGAACCATCAAAAATTGTGGACTAGAAGAATGTTTTTTTTTTGTGTGTGTGTGTTTAAAATTATTAAATTCGTATTATTTATAATTATAAAGAACAAGGCAGTTAAAATTGGATAAAATTGACATATTAAATAAGTCAGGGAAATTTAAATAATTAAGTATTTTACAGTTAAGTAATTAGATAAGCACTTCATAGCAACACCACTAAAAAAATAATAAAAAAACAATTGTCTAATAATTAACAAACTTTGATTTTCCCAGAATAAGTATTTTTTTTTAAACAATAAATAAATTAATGAATTAGTTAGTACGTAGCAAAAGAACCATTAAAAAAAATTTAAACAATAAAAACAGAAATTACATAACAGATAATATAAACTTTAATTTGTCAGTGTTATTAATTACATTTTGAAAAACCCAAATATAAAAAACTATATTGTACTTAGTGACATCCATAAAAATTTAATATATAGAACGATATTACCAATCCGTTAGTGATAATCAAACATGCATAAAGTCTAACAAGAATGCGCAAACCCAACATCGACTTACTGGCGGAGCCAAAATATATGGAAAGATGGGCAGTAGAAGTACTGCATCAACACGGTTGGATGATGGGGAAAAGCTTCTGTTAACAAGAGCTGCTTTCTGATTAGGGTTTTAATTGTCATCTACCTGACAGTGACTCACCTCATGTTATTTTGGGTTCATCGTAAGTTCATCTATCGTTTCTTCCTGCAGTGATTGAGTTTCTGGTTGCTGATCTGGTGAGGATGGCGACAGGAGCTGCTGATACTTAGGTCTGTTCTTTTTCAGAAGAATGTAAGTGGCCCAGTACCAGAACATCAGTATCCTGCCCTGGGCGGCAACAGTGTCCCGGATTCGACTGCCTCCAAATGAAAATCTTTCCAAAGCCTGCAAAAGAACATAAGATATTAATTGAATCTGCTTCCGCTAATTAGAGTTCACGGTGTGAAGTAGAAAACAATGGACCAAAAAAACTGAAACTTCTCAGACAGAGTTATAAATATAAATATTAGTTCATTGGTCAACTGAGTTAATGGAAGAACATTAGTCCTGTTTTCAAGTTTTCATTTTAGTATCTTAAAGTAAATTTTGCGTTGCTGTGTTCTTGATGATTTCAAATTGCAATTGCACCTGTTCTCCAGTTTGGATATCATATGAGTGTTGATGCTCAAACTGAAGGCCTTTGAATTCATTGATGCAAAGCCCCTGAAAAGCCCTGAAAGTGAAAAAGAAATGATTAGTTTGTGCCAACGAATGTTGCGAATAGAATGAGAATACCATCTGATTAGAGAGGCTCGGGGGATCCAGCGGAAGACTAGAGGTGTGTTCTCAGCATTAACATAATAGCCACCAAAAACGATGAACACAGTCATAAGAGATGGTCCCACGGCCATTGCCGCTTCAGTTGAAGGAACCATAGCCCCTACAGTGAGACCCATTGCTGAAGCAGCAAATGACTCCATAGTCACGATGCCGCAAAACTTTGCAAACCTACGCCATCAATTTCACAAGTCTGAATGTGGTAGATAAAAATTGCTAAAAAAATTACAAGTATAGCTTACATGTGAAATGACAATTGCCTAATAAAAGCACGATAGGTAAAATACTAATTGTGTAAAATTCTGCAGCATCAAATGAGACGACTATTTAGAGTAATACTTGAATACTTGGGAAAATATAACTAAGATAAGTAGCTTGCAATATTCGAGGTTATGTAAAAGGAATAGCAGCAAAGTCCATTAGTAGATTCAACCTACCTAGAAAGTGTAGGATGGAGATGAGCCATTGGATATAATATTGATCCAAAAATCAACGGAAATGCTGCTCCTATTGGGACTTCAGCCAACAATTTGGATAAAAGGTAAGGACCCAAATCATAGGAACTTTTGGCTCGCTCTCGATCTACTATGGCTCGTTCCTTTGGAAACACACCTACTGTTTTTGTGAGAGCTGCCATAGCAGTGTTAATTGCAGCCACCTTTTGCAAATGAAAGAAACATCAGTTAACCGGGGTAGTCTTTTTATTAGATATCACTGACGTCATAATAAAATGAGATGGGAAATTCAACAATGCTACTCTTCATTTTGTTATATGTATATTGCTTTATATTATCAAGAGGCTAGAAGTGCAGAACTTAACTTCAAAAAGACAGCCATAAACACAAAACTTGCATAGTCTTGCATAATATGTTCAAATGTGGAAACATAAAATAACAAACCCAATAACAACATCAGTCGATCCAGCAAATGATGTGTGCTGTGTCGGTTTAATTATTTCAAAACAGTTTTGATTCCTAGTAGAAGAGACTAGGAAAGATAAATAACATTATCTTACATTCTAAATATTATGGGTATCCACACTTATTTATTCCCATAACTACCAAGTTACGTGGAAAATTTTAATCACTTTCAGTATTATTCCAAATATTAGTGATTCCAGATCCTACTAAGTATTAACCAGTCAATAAGCCCGACATAGAGACTGTTAGTACTTTTTTCTGCCCGCTACTCCAATGTACTTTCTATAATTAATCTGGCAGTGTGATGCCAAAAATATATATAAAAAAATGATTAACTAGGTCAGGTAGATGCCATAAACATAAAGTAATTACACCAACTTGCCAGTGAATCATTTATTAATCCTACTCATTTCATGGCACGGACAAACAAAAAAAGATCTCCTTAAAATCCATTTTGGCAATTTTCAACAGCAATATGAGAACTAACCTCTATATCATCAACAAAATAGCTCTGGAATGGTATTTCCAGAAAGGTTAATGACACCTAATATCCGTCATCAATACCTAAATACACTTGTTTTTTTTTGTTGAGAAATATAATATTAAGAGTCAAACATTGTAGATTTTTGCAACTTTGATACAGAAGTCATTTATCCAAATGTCTCATATGCCACGGAAGAATTTGAAACTTTACTGTCCCCTTAGCTGCTCGCTCCTTATTGAACCACAAAGATTTTATTCTAAAATTTTTAATCATCATTATCATTTTTTATACCATGCATCAAAACGTGCAGTTTATTTAACTGATTTCAATAGAATTCTGCATGCTTTACATTTCCCTATAAGAAACATGTACGAAAGCTTAATTCAACAAAATACTGACCAATTGGGACTCAGAAACTGCAAGTGGTAAATGCACTACATGAACCTAGTTGAAACCATTTAAGAAGCTAGCTGATAAAAGATCTTTATTCAAAGAATTAAAGCTAACAGAATAAAGCAATAGAACATGCATACTTGAAGAAGTCCCATTCTATCTTGTATTGATGTTTGAGTTCTTCCCATTCGCCAAAATACAGAACCAAATATGATAGCTGATGCAATAGACATTCTTGCTCTTACTTTGTTTGTTGGACCATCACGAGAAGCCTGAGCACAATGACAATTTCTAAATATGAACATAACAAATCTGATTGTGACTATTAACCAATATAAACAAAGAACCTCTTCTCTTCAGGCCAAACTAGGCATTTTGAAGATTAACAATGTAAGAATAATTGCCTGAGGATCTGACCTAAGTGAGAAAGAATGGCATTGGCACAATGATTGAGGGTAATCACTAAACAGCTCATGGAATCCTAGTCATTCCCTTTTTTGTTTAATTTTTAAGAGAATTTTATGGAAACTTAAACAGTAATCAATACAAAAGAAACACATGACACTAACCTGCATCCATGCTCGTTTAAGGAGCAATCTAAACTGGCGCCACCAACCACCACTCCTTTGAGACAGGGTTTTTTTGCCAAACTTTGCTGAAACCTTAGAACTCTCCAATAGCATAATTGGAGAAGAACACTGAACCATTAAACTGCTATTTGAAAATGCTTCAACCAGATCATCAATTCTTTTTTGTGAGGTATGTACACTTTCAGCTGAACCATAATCAATTGAAATAAGATCAGCCAAAAATTCTGCAGGGTTTTCATGATCAGGACATTCGTACCTACAAAAATGGGTATCAGAAAATTAAAAATTGTCAATATTAATGAGTTAATAAAGAAAAAGTAGCATTAAATCAAAAATAATTTTGAAATCAACAGAACACTGGAACAGAACCACTGCATACCAACTTGTTCGTTCTTTTCAAGTCAAGTTCAATCTCTCTTAACTGAGGCAAAGCTAACAATGCCTTGGTGGATCATCTAATTAGCAGAGCATGTGCCAATATCATCTAAACTCTATCATCACCCTCACCCTTGCCCTCCTAAGAAAGCCAGTCCAATTTCATTTCTAGACCTAATTGTTTATCGGAGAGCTGTTGGAGTAGCTTTCTCCTCAACTAGTTGTTGGTTACTTTCCCTGTGGTGTAGGAGTGCCCTTTACCAGGGAGTTCTCTGTCAACTTCTATTCTTAGAATGGGAGTATTGAAAACCTCAGTAGTCTTTTGACTTTCTTAAGCTATCTATGTATCTTAGGCAAGCGATGGATCAGAGATTGTAGGACCATTTTCTACTCATTCATGAAGGTCCAATACTTGTGAAATACATATCGGATTCTCCTCTTCCAGAAAGCCAAAAAAAAAAAAAAATGCCAACACTACCGACCAACTAGGCATTACTTTCCCTCGAGGAGTGGTGGTTTTTTCATTTCAACATGTATTTTCATTACACATTTATCTGCAAATATAACTCCAATTGCACAATGTCATGCATATTTTGAAATGTGATATAATAGATTGAAAATTATGATGCTAGCAACTAGGAGGCAAATGACTTAGTAATGACCCTAATTTAGCAAAGTATGTCAATGTTTCATCTTTAGCAGGGCCCATATAAACAAGAGCTCCTTCTGACAACAACACGATATCATCAAACTTGCTATATACTGAGCCTCTTGGTTGGTGTATTGAGCAGATAACAGTATGCCCATCCTCAGCAAGCTGCCGAAGTGTTTCCATAACCTTTTCCGCCTGAAAAGCATCTAGTCCTGCGAGTAAGACAAAGGACTATCATGAAAATAAACACCACCACGAACTATTAAGTTTGACATACTGAAAGACGAGCAACAACATTGAAGATTGTAATCTACATTTGAAATTATACTATTATTGAATTGGTTTTAGCCAAGAAACTATTACAAATGTGGACAGAAAAAGCTATGGTGTTTGTTTGAATTTTATGGAAGATTCTCCACAAACAATTGCATAGAGATGCTCTTCTCTGAAGTTCAGTTAAGCTAAGGCATTTTCGTAACTCAAACTGATAATGTTCATTCCCCTATGAAAGGTCAATTAGAATAGATATCATCCTGTACTTAGTTTACTGCATGACCCTCCATCTGCTCAGCAATATTCTGTCGCCCATGAAATCAGATCCTTGCAGTTGAGATTCCATGTCCCCAGGCTTTGTCATAGATTTGCATCAATTTAAAAAGAAAAAGAAAATTTACTAATGATTGAAATGACAAAAAGACTAATAATAAGGTAAACAGACCTGTTGTTGGTTCATCCGCAAATACGACAGATGGACTAGCAATCAGTTCACAAGCTAGTGCAAGGCGCTTCTTTTCTCCACCACTAATTCCACGGACTTTTGCATCACCGACAATGGAATCAGCACAATTTACCTATTTTACCAAAAACTCTTGACAAATGAAAAGAGAAAATATGTGTGGCAGGTCCACTGTTATCATAGGATGGAAAGAACTAAGGAACATGAATAATAGACTGTTTGTACATTAAAATGCCTGTCTTACAAGAATTACAGGGTTAATTCCAATTTATTAATTTTGTTTGAGCGAAATAACAAAATTTCAGACTACCAGATTGTATTACTAAATGATTGGATAGAAACAATCCATGTCTTCAAAAACCTATATTCAAGCATAGCATAGACAAAACAAAAAGAACATTTCACCATATTCTGTAAAGAGTCGCAGAGGAAGGGGTTGACTGGAATTGTTAAATTAAAAGTATTTTACCATAGACCTGTTCTGACTTGAACTCCAACTGATACTGAGAATACTGTATCAGGTATACTACCTCGGATACTCACCAGGCCCAGTCGGAACAAGAGACTGCTGACATACTTATTCTTCTTTTCTGCTGACAATGTCTGAGGAAGTTGAAGTTCAGCAGCAAGTGATACTGTTTCTCTTACAGTAAGTTGGGAGAAGAAAAGATCCTCCTGCCTCAAATAAGCAAACCTGAAACATAAAGATCCTTAAGCTTTTGTGAAAAAATACAGTCAATTCATAATTCTTGAACAACATCACTGCACAAACTTGTATCCGCCACTTGACATCGGCAATCCATTGATATCCAAATGCCCGGAAAGGCGCAACCGAGGAGAAGCAAGGAGCTGCCCTGCTAAAACATTAAGCAGAGTAGTCTTCCCCGACCCAGATGGCCCCATAATTGCAAGCAATCTTCCAGGTTTCGCCACTCCGCTTAAATTCGTCAGCAGAAACCTTGTCTATCAACGACAATTTTAAAAAAAATAATAAAAAATCGAACGATTCATTGTCATCAGAACAAGATAAATCAGTTGTGAAAAATTTAGTCGAGTGATTCTATTCGATAGTTTCATAAGAAAAAGAGCTGAATCCGACTCCCTTTTACACAGAAAGAGGTCACGATCCGATAGAGAGAGGAGCAAGATAAAACAGCAAGGCTTCTCTTCAACTAAGATGCGCGATTCGCGTGAAGAAGGTTGAAGGGAAGAAAAACGGACGTAGGGTTCGTACAAATCGGCGATAAGATGAGGATAAGGCCAATAGGAATGGTGAGGGGTTTTATGGTCGATGGACACTTACCCTTGCGCCTCGCTTATCCGAGAGCGTGCAGGTGACGAAGCGCCACCGGATGGTAACAGGAACGACCGAACCCGAAGCCGACGCGTCCTCATCTCCTGCGGAATCCCTCTGTTCTTCCTTGTCCTCGTCTGCTTCCACCGCCGGCGGGAGTGCCGGTCCGACGCCGGATATGACCCGGAAGAAGAAGGCCGCCGCGAGTGCCGCGACGATGCGGCCCAAAGCTCTGCCGTCGAAGCCAACCGCCATCTCGCTTCTCCCCCTTCCCGTTTGAGTTGGTGAACGTCGGAGAATGGAGAGAGAGAGAGAGAGAGAGAGAGTGCAGAAAGACGAGTAGTAGATGTGGTCATCATCAGATTGGGCTTCATGCTTTAGGCCCGGCATTATTAGGCCGGATCGTTGGCCCAATTTCTAGATATTTTCGGCATCGGATCTTGATGACGTCAGCATTTCTCGTTGTCATCCCCACCGTCGAGTCAGAGAGCACATCGAGGTGCCGTTGATGGCGAAGGCAGCAGCGTTTGGCCGGGAGCGAACCAGAAGCATCGGAAAGGGTCCTGGTCAGAGAGTTGCTCGCCGGAACTGAAGGAAGCTTAATGACTTTAGCTTCATCAACAAGCCCAAAAGCAAACATCAGTCGACATTGGTTGTAGTTGATAGTAAGGCTAGCTAGGCACTTTTCAAATGGCTCTATCGGCTTGAATTGCCTTCAGACAACAAGAGAAAGGAAGTTAAACGTATGATTCGCATTAAAGTAGCAGGATGATTTGGGGCGTACCATTTTCTGTGAAGATTTACGTGCGTGTTTCATGTTTGGCGTTGGCATTTTAGGCTCCTTTCTCTAATATATGTGACTTCTGCCGACACCGTGCTGCTGTCATCAAGCACAGGACATGACACAGTTGATCTTGACGCTAGTCAAGTCGGTGAGTTGGTCTTGACGCTAGATAGGTCGGTGAGTCGGAGACACTCTCAGATAGGCTGGTGAGTTGGTCTTGACGCTAGTTAAGTCGCCATGACTCGAGAGACAATAACACGGGCCGGATGTGACGTGGATCCGGAAGACGACACTCAACCGGAATACCGCAGCGGTATGCAGGCTAGAATATA
>JBBPFP010000126.1:2307655-2318379 GCA_037974795.1 Kaempferia galanga | reverse complement strand
GGAGCGAAAGATAGAGTAAATTAAATTAATAAAGTTAAAAGTTCGGGTAATTTAGAAATAAGATTTTTTTAAAAAAAATATTAATTATTTTAATTAAAACAGTTTGATCTCAATTTTAAAAATTCAAATTTAGTTAAATCAATTAAATTTTATTTAACTATGTCAGATTTAGAATTATGAGTTTAAAATTTTTTTAATTCCATAATTAGTAAGTTCCTTTTCGGCTGGTTCCAATAAAAAATTAGATTATTTTTATTTTTATCAATTTAATTGATACTTTATTTATGGGATATGTTTGATTTTTGTATTAAAATTTGATCGGGTCTTACGATGGCTGACCGTTGAATGGGTCAGGATCAATTTCTGCCCCTTTTTTTCCCTCCAATGTCACGTGCAATTGCCGCGTGGCAGATAAAAAATTCGCTCCGCTAAATTTTCCAGTCCAACGAACTTTCAAACGATCCCAGTGAAAGTGATGTGTCTGCTGTATTTGCTGCACACGTGTCCTTGCGCTTCGGTCGGATGGCCGGTCCACTCGGTCAATGTCGGAGGGCAAATCATGTTAACCCGCTAACCCGAAGAAATGAAATACGAAACTCAACGGGTGGCTCCGACCCGTTTGGAGGTCTGTTTTTTTGTCATGTAACAGTCCGACACGGCACGGAGGTTAAATCAAAAAACGACACCGACACGAAGACAAAAGCGACACGAGCTTATTTGGGTCGGGTTGGGACTGGGTCGGGCGGATCCGCTTTCTTCTGAATCTCTCCTCGCCCTCGAGTCGATCTCCCTTCTCGCGCGATCGATCTCAAAGGAAACGCTCGTCGCTCTTCCCCCGTTATTCCTCTTCCTGCCACCTCTTGAATCCCGAGCGATTCGCTTCGATTTGATCGGTTGCTTACTATCTTCCTCTGGCGATCGCTCTGTTGCAAAGTTGAGTCTTTCTTCGATTAGGGCTCGGGGAGCCGTGGTGCCGCAGACATGTCGGCAGGCCCGCTGCCGGAGAAGGAGCCAGACGATCTTAACCCTGAGTTCGTGGAGATCGACCCCACGAGGCGTTACGGAAGGGTTCGTCAGCAATCTCAAGTTCTATGTTTTCCGCATAAAAATCTGTTTTTTTTTCGGTTATTAGATTAAACAAATTACGCGATGGTGTAAACCTAATTTGTTCGTTTTGACGTTGCAGTATAATGAGGTCCTAGGGAAGGGCGCTTTCAAGACTGTGTATCCTTAATGCTTCGTTTTAAGCTAAAGTTGTGTTTTTTTATTCTTTTATTGATTATGAATTTGTACGTCTAGCTTTGAATTGGCATCAACATGCTGATTGGAATCCTTGACTAGGCTGATCCATCAGGTACAAGGCTTTTGATGAATTGGAAGGAATAGAAGTTGCTTGGAATCAGGTGAAGGTGGTAGATTTGCTGAGAAACGCAGATGACCTGGATAGACTCTACTCTGAGGTTCACTTGCTGAAGACCCTGAAGCACAAGAACATTATCAAGTTTTACAGCTCGTGGGTTGACGCCAAGAATAATAATATCAATTTCATCACTGAGGTCTTTACGTCAGGGACATTGCGCCAGTCAGTCTTTCCTGCCAGTCATTTCCACTCTTTGAGGAACAACCTGATTGGCTTTGTTAATCTAATTCCTATCACGCTTGAATTTATTTTTATTTCGTGATCAGGTATCGTAAAAAACATAAGCATGTCGATAAAAGAGCATTGAAGAAGTGGTCAAGGCAAATTTTGAGCGGGCTTCTCTACCTCCATAGTAATGATCCACCAGTTATCCATCGAGATCTAAAATGTGATAATCTATTTGTGAATGGAAATCAAGGGGAGGTGAAGATAGGTGACCTAGGATTGGCAGCCATTCTTCGCCATGCTAACTCTGCTCATAGTGTTATTGGTGAATGCATGACTTTATTCTGTTTGGTTGAAATGTTTAGTTGGATTATATAAGATGATGATAGATCATAAATCTACAATTTATCATCCTATTGCAGGGACGCCAGAGTTCATGGCTCCAGAACTTTACGAGGAAGAATACAATGAGCTTGTAGATATATATGCATTTGGCATGTGTTTGCTAGAGTTGGTGACATTTGAGTATCCATATGTGGAATGCAGCAATGCAGCACAAATATACAAGAAAGTAACTTCGGTGAGTTTGCCAAGTGTTCATTGTGATATAAACTTTTAGTGCTAAAACTAAATACCATTATTGCTTGCTTGATTTTTTTCATTATTTAATTTGATTCTCGACTGTGGCAGTTCCAATGCCACTTTATGTTTAACAAGAAAAAATTGTTCCTTGATTGCACATGCATAAGTAGGCTTAGTTTCGAACCTCAAGTAGGCTTGTTATGAAATTTGAGTCCTTGTTTGATCTCTTGTTCTGACTCAAGTTCCTTTGTGATTTAGATTGTTTGGATCCCTTTTATGAGTGATCATAGATTCATAAGATGTTTCGAAGATTAATATAAGTAATAATATGATCGAGATGTGAAAGGCCATTCATGCATTTCAAATTTGTTTTATCTGATGTTTCAGATTGCATGTTTCTTATGAAAAATGAGTTTAGGCAACCATTTGACATGTGCATGAGATTCATTGATGTTTTCACTCAGGTATTTGAAATAGTCAGTTTTGTGTTTTGTCAGTTTTGTTGTCAGACCTGTATAACTCACCAAGATATTCACATAGTCATTATCATAAGTTGCAAGATTATATCAGATTGGAGATTGTCTAAAAGGAAAATATCATTAGGATTGTATTAGTTGGTATGATATTTCAGTTGAGAATAATTAAAACATACAAAATAATACAAAACATCGAGATAACTATAACATACCCTATGGATATTGCCTGATTTATAGAGAGGTTGTCCAATTTATACAAAAAAAAAAATCATGGACTACTGCACATTGACTAAGTAGTTGGCCACTTGGCCTCTCTGATTTGGCATCTTATATAGTATTCATTTAAATCAGTTGAACTCCGTTGGAGTTGGCTAATTATTTTCTAATTATAGCCTGCTCAATAACATCATCAAAGTTGGAAAAGTGGAAAATGTAGGAGAATTGATACCCTGATACCCAGGCACTTGAGAAAGATATCATTGGTTAAGTTGGGTTTAGATCAGGATTTAGATTTTTATAAAGAAAAACCTTAATTCTTCCCGGTTGTATATTGTTTTAGAATTATGTGTCATATTTATGGGTGTGTATAATACATTATCTATATTGGATGAACCTGAAATTCAGTAAAATTGTTTTTTTTTTCAGTTTGGTTTTTTCCTCAAAGATTTAGGTTTGAAATTAATTGTTTTTTGACAACTTGAGTTTAGGCACAATTTCTTCAAAAGCCCATCTCAACCCAACCCAGTTTCACCCATAAATGCCTTTGTCTTGTAATATTTTTGTTAATATAAATATACACTTTTACTAATAGTACTGTTCCTTCCTGTTCATTTGTACACCCTAATGTTTATCTGGTGGTAATTGGAATTTTTTTAGAAAAAGGTACTAATGATGCATTGAAATCCATTAGTATCTTCAGACCATGAGAGGCTTTTTTATATATGATTTATAATTTGCAATGATTACTTTCACTAATACCAAAACTTGTCTTTGTGTAAACAATAGCTTGGTAGGGAAGGGATCCAGAGATGGAATGCATCACATGAATGTATTTAAATTCACTTAAACATTATAAGTGATGGGATTGTGATTTCTTATTAATGTAAAATGATGAGAACAAGGATCTTGGTGAGTAAATGAGAGTAGAAGAAGAGAGGAAGAGAATCAGAGAAGTAAAAATTGTGGAAAGTAGGAAAGAAATAAAAAGAGAGACATCTTTCAAACAAAAATATTGGTGTGATCCAAGAATTTAATAATTGGCAGAAGATCATAATTACTAAGATAAGATAAGAATAGTAAGATGGATGTCTAGAGTATCTGATATTAATTAAGCGTAGGTGCAATAAATAATAAAATAATAAAAATTAGGTTAAAATGGTATACACATTCAAAGATTAAGAAGAGATTTTATTCTTAGACAAGTTGAATTGATCCAGGTCATGGCCTCACAGGCGGAGAGATATATAAAACTTAACCAAATTAAGCAATTAAAAGTGAGTTACTAAGATGAATGTTACTAGCAATGTAGCTTTGCATAGAGATCAATGGAGGGATCAAAACTATGTAATATACTTCGAATTGGAACTAACAGGATGATGCCGATGTTGTAATACCATATTCAGTTCTTCTAACTGTGTCACCATATTCAGTTCTTCTAACTGTGTCATTGTAATATTTAGATTTGGATTCTTGTAGATCATTGAATTGTGGTGTTGTCAGAAAATAAATAATGATCTTCCACCTACATTCCATACATGCACCACATACCTCTCTGCTAGTCTGTTCAATAAAGGGTTGAATATGTTAAGCCTGGTAAATTCCTACCGAGTTTGTAATTCAGATAGGAAATATCAATCTCTAATCATGATAGTATATATTTACAACCGACCTGTGGGTCCATACTTAGTTACTTACACCTGTTGTAATTAATCAGATATAGGTTGCTCATTTGAGAAATTAATCCAAAGCAAGGATTGGCATGTTGAAAGCAACCGAGGTTTGTTTAGAAAATTACAACTTCCTACTCGAGCTTGAACTTGATGCATGCTCATGATGAATTAGCTTTGTCTTTTCATTTTGATGACATTTCTCCAAATCATGAACTTGAGTTTGTCTATTTATTAATAAACGATACTATTTAGTTTTATGATATGATTATTATATAAACTATAACTCAGTTACTCTATCAATCGATTCTATATTTGGACACTCTGATACGCCTAGTTTCTTGCATGTAGGGAGTGAAGCCTGCCTCATTAGCTAAGGTAAAAGATCCAGAAGTTAAGAAGTTTATCGAGAAATGTATTGCCAATGTTTCTGAAAGATTATCTGCTAAGGAATTATTACAAGATCCTTTTCTTCAATTGGACTCAGAAAATGATCTTATTGGTTCTTCCCATGGACCAACTTCAAATCAACCAGGTAGAGAAAGATATGACTAGCATCATCACTATTTCCTCGATGTTTATGAGATATGTATTCTCTGAGATTCTTTTGCTCCCTTTATTTGGATAATATTAGATTGAAATGCAGATAATGGTGGTCAATCCGATGACCAAGCAGAAGGTACAAGTGGTGCAGATTTTACCATGGAAGGTCAACGTAAAGACATCAATACAATTCGTTTGAAGCTACGGTTTGAAGATTCTGCAGGTTAATAACAAGTTTGCATTTTATGGTTTGTTGAGTCGGACATTAACATCATGACCATTTTTATTTACAGGTCAAGTTCGCACCATTGTTTTCCCATTTGATATCGAAGCAGACACATCTGTGAGCGTTGCAGCAGAAATGGTAGCTGAGTTAGACCTTACCGATCAGAATGTCATGGCCGTTGCAGCAATGATAGATGCTGAGATACAAGCCAATCGTCCAGACTGGAGGCCTTTTGCAAACTGCAACGATGGAACAATTTCAGACAGCAATGGGCATGCTTCTGTAGCTGAAAACGAAGTTTCTGCTTTGCCCAATGAATTAGATCCATCAGGTAACCTCTCTCTGGAACGTCTTCATTCTGGTAGTGTGGACTCGCCATCATCCTTCGCACAATCGAATGCATATGAGTTGGTTTCGCATGGAAGTTGGGAGCTATCGGTTGAGGTTTGCGATGGGAAAGATGACTCATTTATTAAAGGTAGCCAAAGGGAATATCACTCAAGCAGTTCTTCACCGAAACCACAGAGACAACATTCCACAAATTTTAGTGATTATGTTGAAAATGTAGTGGTCCGTTCATCGCCATTATCTATCTTGACTAACCAAGTCTCTAGCAACAGGCCGAGCATAGATCATGAAGAAACAGTTTGCTGCACTGGATCTAAAACATTTAACTGTGGATCCAAACTCGAGCAGAATAAGGATAATCATGAGCAATCGTGCGGAACATCAGAGCCACTGGATCATGAACATATGCAGTTGATTGCTCAGAAAGTGGAGCAACTGTTGATCGAACAGAAGAAAGAACTTGATGAAATACAAAACAAGCATGAGATTGCCATTGCAGATGTATTGAAGGGACTACCAGCCGAGCAACATGGTACAGTTCTAAGTTTGTGTCGAGCAAAAGTTAACATCAATAAGCGAACATAGGTATGATGCTATATGCTATTATCGTCTTGGGTTTGCGACTTTGCGTGGTGTGCCTTGTAAGTAGGCTAGGTTGTCGTGTGGGTGCTCCAATAGAATTAACTATTGTACCTTCAACCGCTGGTTCACGATCATTCTCTTATTGTTTTTTCCCCCTTTCGTTATGGAAGTAACTCAAGTTTTGAGAATTCGAGTCAGTTGTTTACAAGGATGGCATTTTCGCTATCCTTGAAAAGCATGCTTTTATCTCATTGTGTTATAATACATTCCACAGGGCCTTCTACTTGAATCTTTTGAGTATATCTAGGGCTTTCTGCTTGGATCCTCGACTCAACTGTCCAACACATTTTGTAACATCTGCTCGGTCTTTGCTCTTAAATCATTCAATTCGTCTACTAATATCTTGTTTGTGAATGTTTATTTTACATTGACATAAGACAATGCAAAAGACATTATTAGGTAGATTTTTAATTGTCCCATCATTATCATTTTTTATGTGACTAATTTTCTTTTGAATGTATTATCAAATAATGACTTGTTAAATCTTTAAAATGTTCCATGTCATGATAGAGAAGATGATTAGTGTTGGGCATCATTCTCAACTTTTATATAAACTATCTGAACCACCTTTATATTCTCTTTATCTTCTTTTGTAGTTGATTGGTTACAATATAAAAAATAACCTTAATAAATAGAACTAAAATTCTTCATAACTTTCAAAAAGGTTACAAATGATATTTTTTTAGTTTAAAATGGATCATTACAAGTTACATTTGATCATAAATGTAGATCTCTAAATGAATTTTAATTTGATATATTGTGTGCCTCATATTTCAATCTGAGATGAAAGTTATCATTCTTCAAAGTTTCATCTAACATTCATATTATATGAGCTACGAGTTCGCAGCTACTACAACGTACCTCCAATTTAGGATTTAGGGAAATATAGGCAGGCTATAATAATGGAAACAGTGGAGGACAATTAGGTAATTATACATAGAGTGGGGTGTCTTTTTAATAAAAAAGAACAAAATCATTGTCATTTTAACAATTTAGAAAAAAAAAAATAAAGTGTTCTTTTGACTTTTTGCCTTTTATTTTTTTTATAAGAAGAGTGTCTTATCCCATGGCATATTTGTCTTCAAATACACAGTTCTATATTATTATCTCATCACACGCATTAAATCCTGAACTGATACAAAACAAATCCACATTATAGTAATTACAGTTTCGTAGTTACTATCATAATTACAGTAGTTATAGTTTTATATCTACTACAATTTCAATGTTATTGAAAAGGCAAATATGACTTGTAGCAAATATGAAATTATAGCTACTAATAGTAATTACGATTTCATATCTATCTCGCCTAAATCCTAAATCAGTCGAACACGTTGTAATAGTTATGGTTTCGTAGCTACTACTTGCTACAATATGAAAAATAACCTTAATAAAGAGGATTAAAATTCTTTAGAGCTTTCAAAAAGACTTCAAACGATATTTGTTATCTAAAACTAGGTTATTACAGGTTACACTCGATAACAAATGTAGATCTCTGAACGAACTTTAATTTGATATATTTTACGTCTCATGGTTCAATCTAAGACAACAATTATGATCTCTCAAAACTTCACCTAACATTCACATTATAGGAACTACGAGTTCATAACTATTACAACACGCCCCCAATTTAGAGTTTAGGGAAATATAGGTCAGCCATATTAATGGAAATAGAGAAGGATAATTGGGTAATTGTATATAGGATGGGATGCTTTTTTAATAAAAGATCAAAATGGGACACCCTTTTGACGACTTAGAAAAGAATACTCTTTTGACTTTTGCCCTTTATATTTTTATCCAAAGAATGTCTCGTTCCATCAGCTCTCCTTGTCAAATGACCTAGTTATCCTCAAATATATTGTTCAACATTATTATTTTCAACCACATACATTAAATTTTAAATTGATACAAGATAAATGTACATTATAGTAATTATAGTTTTACAGCTGTTATCTTAATTATAGCAATTGAAATTTCATATATACTACAATTTTAATGTTATTAAAAAGATAAATATGAATGGCTGCTAATAGCAATTAAGATTTCATAACTAACAGTAGTAATAATATCGAATTATTTAACAATTATTTTACAAGCGATTGAAAGGATGCCCGAGTTAGATTTTTTTTTTTTTTTTAAATGAAAGACCGGATTGTCGAGTGTTAAAAGAAAAAGTTTCAGAATTAACGAAGCCATGTATGCAGGTCAGTTAACTCCGAGGTAGAGAAAAGTTAAAGGAGTGATTTTTATGGAACATGATATGAGCAAATGCTTCGTTTCTTCCAAAAGCGTCAGGCACAAATAGATACACAAGAATCGGCAAGCAAACAAAAACCAAATCATACATATCGTACAGGATACGTACATGCATCCCCAGTGGAGGTAAAAAGATGGTGTCTTGAGATCATTCCGATAATGAGAGTAGAAGAGAACGAGGGCTTCCCCAAATCGGCAACTCCATTAAAGATTCCAGCAACCTCTCTTCTTTCTCCCTGCACAACGACTCCACATAATCGCAGCTCTCTGTGAGCTTCCTAAGAATCGCTTCTTGAATCTCCATCTAGAACACAAAAAGGTTCGATCAATTAGTTGATTTGGGAACAAACCCTAACCCTAGCCGCCCTCGGAATTTCAAACGACTTCGGCAATTTGGGGTTGTCAGTTCTCACTGTACCTGAGAAAGGAGGCTATCGATTAAGGGTTTCCGGATATCTTCCCCTGGATCTGGAGGCGGAGGCTCGGCCGCCGGCGCCGAAGCTTCAGCAGCTGCTTCGGTTGGCATGGCGGGGGTGAGATCGACAAGGCCCGACGAAAGGGGCTGCAAAACGTCCAGCTCCTGCAGGAACAGATCCCTGAGATGGAGAAGGCACCGTCGCCGAAGATCACGGCGGCGCCGCCTCTGCTCCGCCTCCGTATCCCCTGCCGAGCTCGCGCCTGTCTCCGCCGCCTGCGCTGGCTGCCGCAAACGGAGGCGGCGGCGCTTGTAGATGAAGCCTCTATCGTTGCAGATCTCCCACTCCTCGTCTCTGGAGACGGGCGCGGAGGCGGCGTCCATACGCCGGCGTCAGCGGAAGCCAAAGTGCCAGAGAGAGGGAAGAAGAGGGAGATTCGAATTTCTCTTCAAGCAATAAAATTTTCCAAAAATATAAAAATAAGACATTTTTTATTATTATTTTCCAAAAAAAAGTATCGAGTAAAAATATCCCTCTCGTAATCATTTTAATCGAAAAATAAGTGATTAAACTATTTAATGTTGTAAGATTATTTTCTATTAGTCAAAATTAATATAATGTTGATCAAAATTACTTTTAATATTGAATAAATTATTTTAACGTTTTTCAAAATTATTTTAATATAAAAGTTAAAATTAAAATAATATTTAATCAATATAATTTTTAATATTAACTAAAATTATTTGATTAAAATGCTCATAAATTTTTTTATATGCTTAAGTGGGAGAAGCTCGATATTTAAGAGCATCTCTAAGTAAAAGCTCCTTCAGAGCTTCCACCGGTGATGTGGCATGAGAGATAGACCTCCCTCCTACTCGGTTTAAGTAGATATCTCTTAGTAATTTTGTAATTTTTTAATAAAGAAATAAAATATAAATGAGATTTGGAGGATTTTTTAATTAAGGGAGAGATAGATATGTAGTATGGAAGTTTAAAAATATGGAACTCATGGAGGAGTTATTGAGAGGTTTTTTTTTTATAGTGGAGAGATATACAGGGTCAGCCCTGACTTTTGGAGGCCCTTGACGAAAAGAGAAAAGGGGGCCCTATAAAATTTTTTCCCCTAACAAATAATTTGAATAAAGTTTAATAGAAAATTTTGAAAAATAATATCTTTTTATTTAAAATATGATAAATTTCAGACAAATATATTTCTCAAGATTCTCCAAATATTAATGCACCATACAAATATATTTCCCAAACTTCTCCAAAAAATGCAACATCATATAAAATATATTTTCCAAACTTCTCCAAAAATGCAACACCATACAAAATAAATTTTCCAAGCTTCTCCAAAAAAGTAAAACCCTACAAATAAAATAAAATAAGTATCAAATAACCATTGAAAAAATTTAGATCTTCTAACATTTTGAGAAGCAAAATCATCAATAAGTTCTTCCAAACCAAGTTTTTCTAATACCTCATTTTCAATGCATAAAATTGACAAAACCATTTGATCTTTCTTGAGACATAGTTGAACGCAAGTGCGATTTTATTAATTTTAGTTTAGAAAAACTTCTTTCTGTCGATGCTACAGTAACATGTATAGTTAACAAAACTCTATAAGCAATGAAGATATTAGGAAAACAATATAAGACTTTGACAAACTCAAGAACTTCAAAAGCTGACTTTGTTTCTGTTGGTAAACACAGTTGTAACACTTGTAATTCAGAAAATAAATCATCAGCATCAATATCAGACTTA
>JBBPFP010000126.1:2280053-2294720 GCA_037974795.1 Kaempferia galanga | reverse complement strand
TCACTTTTATTAATATATAATGAAGAGTTGCAATTATCCATGTGGAGCAATGGATGTGGAGTTTCTTTATTTTAACATGCCCATCACGTCCATCATAACTCACAAATATAAGTGCTTTTTTGATATAGGTAGGATTCAAACCCCCAAACTTCCTGCTCTGACCACTTATCCCAAAATCAGGTTGAGCAATAAGGAGAAAGATCCATTTAAATGTATATGTATAATGGACAATCACACTTGTCCAAGTGGGACCAATGGGTGTGGTGCCTCTTAGCTTTGGCACTCTTCAATCTCTCTCATAGAATACATAGCCTTAATCTGGTAGCAGTTAGAATGAGGTATTGTCTGTTTTACTTTGTTTTCAACCTCAATCATCTCATTTGAGATCATCCAACATTTGGTGTCAAAGAAGAAAGCAGATTACATGACATGTTTAAACTCTTGAAAATATAAGCACCTTAAAAGTCACACTGACTGCAATCTGTTTGAGCTGTTTAAAGTTTTATAGTAGGTAATTCATTTGTGATGATAATTATGAATCTTTCGTATATGTTTATCAGTCTTTATCTTAATATTCTTAATTACCCCATTTATGCCTACCATGTTATTATGGCTTAACAGCTGCAAGAATCTTTGTGATTTTAATGTTTTTTACTTATTAGTCTTCGTCCGTGTCAAACTTGCAGTTTAATATATTCTGCTGTTGTATTCTCTAGATAAGAAGATTGTACCAAAAGTGGCTAATGATGTCAAACTCGTAAGTGCTGGCAAAGTACTGGAGAACAGCACAACAATTGCCCAATGCAAATCACCTTTCAGTGAGCTCCCTGTGGGGTTTATCACCATGCATGTTGTTATACAACCGACATTGACTAAAACCAAAACAGGTAAGCTGGAATCATTTGTTGGGTTTTACTTTTGATATTTTCTAGTCCCTTGGTTGGCCTTGAAAAGTTTAAACCTGAATCTTATAATTGATTTGTTTACTTGTCTATGTTTATTGCCATAGGTTTTTTTAGCATTGTGATCTTAGACTCTTTGAACCCTTGCATTAGTTGATAGCAAGTATGTGCCTAATATGATTGTAAAAAATGATCAGAAATGTTGGACGATTTCAACGCATAGAATCCAAGACATGGAGCATACGTTGTGAAAAGTTGTTACAGCAATAGTGGGGAATAACTTTTGGAAGTAAGATTCTTCCTTGCAATGTCTTTTGGATGTAGCCAAGTTTGGTTGAAGATGCTTCTTTGTGAACTAATTCCATAGATCATTGATTGCTGTTGATTAGGATTGCTAAGAGAAAAACGTGAATCCTAACGAACTGAATGCATTGCTCTCTAGAGGCCTTCTGAGCGAGCTAAATTTAGCCAACAGTCAGTTGATAGATGTTAGATACCCATTAATATCAATTGCTGCTCATTATGTGGCCGGTTGGTGTAGTACTTCTTTACGGCATTTAGTGCGGAACTACTAATTCTCATGCAAACAATATAATTGCCTTTTTCATCTGATCTAGAATAGTAGTAAACTCCTTGAACTCTGACTTTTAACTTTTGTTCAGATTGCTAGTGTTTCCTGTTTAGATATCCCTTGAGCTGATAAACCAGTTACACTTCTAAACTGGATTTTCCCTCTTAATTCTTGCTGTTTAGATTCTTTTTTCTTATTTTTGAATTGGTTCCTACTTATTCGTCATTTATAACGACTCCAGAAAAGAAGGTTGATGAGTTGTCCAAGAAGACAACCTGCTCTTGCTGTATAATGTAGGAGCTAGTCAGTTTTTCACTCCATCAGCGATGTCATGATCTGCTATGCAGTTCTGTGTCAGAAAACAAAAACCACCGACACAATGTGTTGTTTTGTTGGAGGAACCTGTTGTCCTGTTTTTCTATGTCCTTGCCCAAAGTCAGATCATCACATGGCTGTGTTATTAGTCTCAAAGATGCAGGTAGATATTGGCATGGGAAAAGGCAGCCTTATACAAGAGGGCTTTATGGACTAGGCTGGCTGTTCTTGTGGATTGCATTTACAATCGTCTATAGTTTTTGTTAAAACATGTTATATATGTTTCGATTGTATCAAATGCAATGTAATTAGATAATACTAATGTGTCTCAGCTATATCGATATTTGCTTGGTTTCTCGTGAAAACAAGGATCTTTTTGAAACACTTGACCAGATAATCTTCTAGTGAGGATGTTAGTAAATGGAATGGCAAGTAAAATAGGGATGCCTCCATGAAACCAGAATTTCAATGATTTTACAAAGTAGACTGGATAGGGTGAAAATTACATAACTGATTTTGATACTCTCGGTTGTGGGCTTTACG
Source organism: Kaempferia galanga (assembly GCA_037974795.1). Taxonomy (NCBI): domain Eukaryota; kingdom Viridiplantae; phylum Streptophyta; class Magnoliopsida; order Zingiberales; family Zingiberaceae; genus Kaempferia; species Kaempferia galanga. The sequence goes on along the minus strand of JBBPFP010000126.1, from coordinate 2,292,389 downwards.
CGAGTATTTTGTTTTACTTCACGTTGATAAGCTTTGTTAGTTCGTCCAACTTAGTTTTATCTAGCTCGCTTTACTTCGTCACTTCGTGTTGCTAAGCTTCATTGATTCATTTGACTCTATGTACTCACCTTGCAGCTCTGTTAAGCTTCATGCTTGAAGGTTTGGAGTGGAATCTAAGCCAAGCCGTCTACAAGTGGTATTAAATCAATGTGAGTTTCGAAGATAATTGTAAATGAACATAACATTTGTGAACAAGATAGATATTCGATAAGAGTTCGTTTATACTCATACATAGAGAAGAAAGTAAATTTAAGAATGCATAGATAAATTTAGTAAAAGAAGAGAAGAAAGCCTCTCAAAGCTTACAAAATAGCCGACTCATTCTTAGGGTTTGATCACCCACTGGGTCACCTTCATCAACACTATTTTAAAGACAATGGCTGACTTTGTCATGACTTATGTGGGTCGGTGGGGCCAAGGGGAGTCGACTTAAAACCCATTAGAAGAGTCGACGATGGTGATCTTTCCGCAATAATGATGCTTTGAGGGGAAGGTTCCCCTACTCTTAAAAATTGACATCAAGTGGGTTGAAAGAGTTTGCCCTTTCGAATCTCGCAAAGATCTTATAGTCGTCAATCATTATCAAACTGCATTTGTCTTGATTGTCTCTGGTCGATACACATCTATACAAAGTGTTTGTGTGTGCCTAGTAGCATTTCGTTTGCACCTTTAGCTATGGGTTTACTAATCGTCTTCTTCAATCTCAACCTGTTTTCGTGCCAAAGTTCATAACAAAACAATACCACAAACTCTTTGACTTAATAGAATGTATATACATATCATGTAAGGTATGCACATGCTCTCAAAATCTCCAAGAGTGTATATTTACATCCACACGCAATTGCGCGATCTAGGAAGAACAATACTTCTTTCTGTTTTATCACGGAGTATTCAAGTATGTATGTGTGTGTGCATATGGTGTTGTTGAGGGGTCTAAGTTTCTGAAACCGACTTAATTTTTGTACATAATGAACAAACCAAGGTTCATGAGTAGGATCCTACCAACCGAAAGCTCTGAAATGATGCCCTGAAGAGATTAGCAAAGAAAAGACTAATGGCGCTAACCACTTCGGGCGGATTTGCAGGCTGCAAAGGTTCGTTTTGCTTCACCGTTAGGCTCGGTAGCCCGAGTTGTTCGCGTATCGAATCGATTTTATCAGGACCCACAGGGGTGCCTGAGGTTTCAGAAACATAGAAGTTGTCCACTACTTCAGCTCCTTCTCTCGAAATCTCTGCTCTTCGAATCGTCAATCCATTCTCGCGGAATACCCGAGTGATTTCCGGTAGGGAGAAGTCCCTTTCTCCTTTCCTCAGCTCCAATGCCACGCCGCCCTGAGAATAAGAAGAAAAAAACATCAATACAAATCTGAATACATTGTTGACGACTTTCGTCGTACCTCTGAGGCTCTTCGCTCTATTGCTGCCTCAAGGCACTGAATCAGGCGTCGTTGCTCGTCCTCTTTGCTTATGGGGAGGCCGTCGGCATTTCTGATAAAGTATTCCTGATAAGCTTCACCCTCATCTGAACTAACAGTGCCATGATGCACGACATATTGCATATCTGTGAGCGTGCAAACAGTGTCGAAGAGAAGCTTCGGCCGGTCCTTAGACCTCAAAATGACCACAGTGTATTCCTTCTTCGAACAATTCATCAGAGTCACTTTGGGCCTCGACTTGTCCTGCACAATTTCTCTAGTGGCCACCTTCTCGTAATCCCGATCGTCAAACATCATCTGATGCAACCTCCTTTCGGGGTGCGTAAGTCCCATTGAGACACTCATCGTAGCAATTCTCGGATCGTTATCACCTCCAAGCACATTGCACACGCGGTCCTTAATCGTAGAAATCCTCTGGGGGTCTTCAATTGCTCCCTTAGTCGACTCATCGATAACATGAAGCACTGCTGCCACTCGACTGTTGTGTGTCCACAGCTCGGCCTTTGCCACATGGCACGATTGGTTCGCAAGCACAGCACACACTTCAGATAGCAAGCCAGGCCTGTCGGAGCCCGTTAACTCAATCAATGTGTGCTTGCTCGAGGCCGTTTCCCCGACCGAATTCCGCACTTCAGGGAAGAAGAAAGCATCCGATTCCAGAGACTGCACAAAAATGCAACACCGAACAAAACAAATCATACCAATGATGACTCGAAACATCAACAGGCTATACAGAGGAAAAAAATCAAACACCTTCTTGATGTAGGAGATGGCCTCTTTGTCCAACACTTTGTTTCCATCTCTATCAGTCACATTAAACACTGAGAGAATCAAACACCAAGAACAGGGTAACAATTAAACACACAGGAAGACGAAAAGTCGACAGATCGATCTGATATTTACCATCCATGAACCAGCTTCCATCTGAGGTTATGTAGGCCTTTCTGATGAACAGGTTCAGGTCAGTGAGGACTTGAACTACTTGAAGTAAAATACCATGCTTGTTGACACAATCCACCTAAAACAATCAAGCTGAGAATCAGTAAGAACTTAACCATTTAAGCTTTAATGATCATTAAGTTTGTTGCTTACTCTAATTACTGTTGCATCAGAGCAATAATCGTTGTCTATCACAACCCTGCGGCCAAGAACCAGATGTTTCAGGACTGAAGAACCCTAGAACAGTCAAAGCAAAACCCTAACTTTTAGAGGTCAGAAAAAGAAAAAAAAAAAAAACCTGACCTTGGGGAGTTCCTCCATCTGATGAGTTTAGAGAATTCATCCTCATCCATCTCCACTTCTACTTCCTGCCCTGGGGGATTCCCCATGGATTTGGTTAGGGTTTCTTCTTGAAGGAGCAAAGGAGGCACAGAGAGTGGGAATGGAGAATGAAAAAGGTCTTGTTCTTGGTAAATATAGTGCACTAGGCACAGAAAGTTTCCTGCCTAGTAGTTTCTTTAAACTTATTCTATGAATTTTGATTTTCAATTGTTTTTTTTTAATTTTTTATGATGGAGATTCAACCCCGCGCAGCCAACTGGATCAGAATTAAAGCTTGAATTTTTCAGCCGAAACAGCCGGTTTATTCCGGAAAATATTTATGTTTTCTAGGGTTTCCGTGACGTGGCGGCAGCTCATTGGCTTGGCGGCTGGCGGCTGCGTCATGAATCACACGCAGAGGGAACGGCGTGGTAAAAGGCGGCGCAGCGCGTGCGCCCGCGATGGGCGTGCTTTGGATTGGACGGCGATCTGTGCCGTGAGAAATCTGGTCAACTCTGTCCACGTGGGACGAGACCAATTTAATTAATTTGGAAAAATGATTGGTTAGAATGAAAAAATTATTTAAATTTTATGGAATTTTCATGCCGCCTAAAGGGCGGCCTTGGACCACTCGAGCAATAGCATCCTTGTCAGATACGTAACCCGTGACCCTTGGATTCCATTAAGGTCCCTTTAGAAGATACTCCTCATCCGATCGAATCTTACAGATATCGATTGGCCACATGTTTGACATACGCTAATGGAAAAATGGTACATGGTGACATTTATTACAATGGGATTTTGACACTTGTTAAAAAAAATTTTTCCCATCTATAATTACTTAAAGGTCAGTTATGAACTAATTTTATAATTTTCCTTTCTTTATTTGTATCTTCTTTTTCAATAAATAAAAGTCTTAATTATTTTTTAAAAATATTCAAAAAAATGACTTTAAAATATTTATTTCTATTGAAATTCGAGTCTTAATCATTTTAATTATTTTTTATATGAATTGTTTTACTTTTATGCGAAGGAAGACTCTCCTTCAAATAATGAATCAAACGAGGGGTAAAATGAAATTTTTATCAAAAGTAATGGGCCCGATTACATCGGCTCAAAAAAGGCCCACTTAAGGCCCAACTGGCCATGTTACCTAACTCCGTTCGAGTGGGTCTCGTATCTACAATCGCAGGTTCGAGCAGCTCGAAACGACCGCCGTCGCCGCCGCGTCTTCCTCCGTCAATGGCGGCTTTGTTCACCTCCGTCGTGAGTGAAGCTCTCTCTCTCTCTCTCTTGGTATTTTCTTCAATCTCTCCTCTTTTCTTTGCACTTCCCAGCTCTTTATCTCGCAGGCGAGCGTCTCCGGCGCCGCAAGCATCGCTACCCGGCGCAATCTTCTGAGACCTTCGACCGCCTTCTTCGGGCCAGAATCCCGGATCTGGCCGGAAATTTCGTCTTCCGTCGCGCTCCCATGGGCGCCTGCTTTCCAAAGAAGAGCACGCTGCACCGCATCGCCTCGCGCGGAGGTGAAGGTTAGGCGATTTCGATCGATTAACTTGTCGTTGATTCTTAAATCCCTTTGACTTTCTCTTTTCCGAGATCTGGTAGATATTTGGTCTTTGTTCTCTGGAAGTGAAAAATGTAGCTACGAAGTGTTTTTGTGCTGGGGTTTTAGGAAGCTGCGCTGCAGTCTAAGGTGACCACTAAAGTCTTCTTCGACATCAGCATCGGCAACCCGGTGGGGAAGGATGTGGGCAGGATTGTGATAGGGTTGTACGGGGATGATGTCCCTCAAACCGTAGAAAACTTTCGTGCTCTCTGCACAGGTCACTTCATCTTCTCTTTTGTTTATTTTGATTTTGTTCTTGATTCTTTTCTCTGCCCAACAGATTTCTGTTTCGCTTGATTGGTGAAAGTATTTGCATTATGTGACTATTTTTGCTTCGATCAGGTGAGAAAGGCTTCGGTTACAAAGGATCTGCATTTCATCGTGTGATCAAGGATTTCATGATCCAAGGAGGAGACTTTGACAAGGGAAATGTAGGTGCTCTTATTCCTTGATTGATTAGTTTACATATCATGCATTGTATGTTTGAAAGTACAAGTGTTTGCATACATTTAAAGAAGGTTTTAAATCATGAAATAGACACAAATAGACTGCAATGGACTATCTTATGGTAGCAATCCATAATGCACACTCTTCCTTGAAACAAAAAGGTGCATCATATTAAGTAATCTTTCTCAATATCATATTATTGAAAGAACTTCAACTATCCATTCCACACATTCGAAAATATTTGAATATGTTTACAAAATATACCGGTGTTGGTAAAAAAAACTCCCATTGTAGATCACTAGTTTATAAAAGGACAACCCGGCGCACGAAGCTAGAGAAGGATTGGAGCACATTGAACTTATTGTATGTAGCCTTACCTTGCATTTTGTAAGCTACAACTCGAACCTGTGACCTCAAGGTCACGTGGCAACAACTTTACTATTGCGTCATGGCTCCCCTTCAATAGTCTATGTTTCGACAAAAACAAAGAATGATTATTTTACAGCCTTGTAGAGTCTTCCCTTGTGCTAATTTATGGCCATTGGTTTGCTTTCTTTCTTATTTCACTTCACATAAGAGGGATTTAAGTATGCCAGCTATTTGTTACAATCTCATCAAGTAAAGCTTGTACCTCAGTTTGTTTAAGCGTGGAGTTAAGCTCAATAACACATTATCTTGGAGGCGTACTATATGCGTAAATCATAATTCTTTGATGTGCTTATGACTTTCTCAAGTGCACCTAACGAGCTCATAAGTTATGAATTTTAGTTGGGGGTCAGTTGTTTTACTCTTTATTACTTGTGAATTTTCTTATGCTTGAAGGGAGATATCAGTTCAAAGGGATTATCAATTTTAAGTTCAAACCAGTTTGTAGATAGAATCATTCAGTTCACCACAAATTTCTCATGCAGTTAACAATCTGCGACTCACATTATTGTACCGCAATAAAATATGTTTTGGTAGACTAATATAAAAGGCTTATTTTTGAGAGTATATGCAACCATTTTCTGTTGTGTTCGGACAAACCAACTTGACTTTTAATACAAAAATATTATTTCAATCGCCTGTAAGATAACTTTTTCGGTCTTCCTCCGATATGAGCTGTTTATTCCAACTTGTGCTTTTACTATCTTCTGTTAAAATATTCCGAAAGAGACATGAATGGTTTGCCGAGCTACGGTTCTATTGGTTCTAGCATCTGCTCGACTAGTATCTAAATTATGTTTCAGAGTAGTTGCCTTTTCAAATGGGATCAGTAGAATATATCTGAAATGCTGAATCAGAATAATCAATTGTCACTCAGAGTTACTATCCTATTTTACAGCATTATGATGCTACAATACTGTTTTTCCAGAGAAATTTAGATTGCATGATGAATGGTTGTTATCGTTCTTCATGGTCGGATGCATGAAGGACACAGATGTATTAATTTGGAAGATTACCATTTCCTTAAGTCCTCTTAACATGTTTATAGCTTTCTATTTGTACGGTATGTTATTGTTCAAGAAAATAGTTTATTTTCGAAATAGTTTCAGATTCACAGAAGTTCATGAAAAAGAGTGACGTCCAGGTAGCGATTGTGGTTAGGAAATATTTTGCGATATGAATGTACATAGAATTGTTGAATTTCAGGGAACTGGTGGTAAAAGCATATATGGCCGCACATTTAAGGATGAAAACTTCAAGTGTGAGTTGAACATCGCAAACCATTTATCAGAATTGTTCTTATATGAATAAAAAAGATGTTTATTTTCTTCTCTGAAATTTGTTAGTGGTTCATCTCGGACCCGGAGTGGTTAGTATGGCTAATGCTGGACCGAACACCAATGGAAGTCAGTTCTTCATTTGCACTGTCAAGGTAAATCTAAGTTGACATTGATTCCTGAATTTGGTTATAGTTTTTTGCAAATTCTAAATGCTTTCCATTCCTTACGACTATTTCCATCGAACATTTCTGAATGCATTTTATCTTTTATCAGCTAAGAAGTATTTATAAGCAAACTTTTGTCCATAATATTTCAAAATTCGATTGTATTCTAACAATCTCTTTATCCATTTCTCATAATTTCTGTATTTATATAATTTCTGTTTAGTCATTGTAATCTAATTTTACAAATTTGCCATGTTGTAATCAACTCGGCTCTAAGCAGCTAGTTCTTGTCTCCCCATTGATAATGATATACTTGGGTGGGGTGATTACGAGCATAGTGTAGCTAATTAAGAATAAAATCTTGTTCACGCAGACACCATGGTTGGACCATAGGCATGTTGTCTTTGGCCAAGTTCTTGAGGGCATGAATGTGGTGCGGTTGATCGAGTCACAAGAGACGGACCGTGGAGATAGGCCGAAGAAGAGGGTTGTGATCAGCGACTGTGGTGAGCTTCCAGTGGTCTAAACAATTTGTGTTGAGAGAATCATCTCGCACTTGTCTTTCGAACCATCTAGTTTCACTCGCTTGATGAGTCGTGATAGGTTTCCATTGTCTTTTCCGAAAACTCAGAGAAAAAAAGGACAAAAATAAGAATCCTATTTAACCCTGACATAACTTTTTTACTATTTTATTTCCCAAATTCTTAACTATGGTTAAATTTTTTACCAAGTGTGTGATTTGCTACCTTTTTGTTAATAGGCAATTCATATTAATAGGGAAAATTCACATAAAATATGGAACAGTATATTCTATCAATGATTATAATAAAAAAAAGAGCTTTATTGAGAATATATAAGTAACATAATTTTCTCCTTTTTCCTAAAATGAGGGGTAGGGTTTAGGGCAATTAGCAAGAAAGTGAACACTGTCAACATGAGTGGAAGTTATATGATTCGGGACAAACTCAAATATCAAATAGCATCAATGAAGAACTAGGGATGCGTATATATATATCTATCTATCCTGTCCGATGCTTCGTACGTGACGGTACACGATAATTACTATAGCATTACTCTCCCGAACACATTTGTCTAATCCCAAATTTACTGTTGGAATAATTTAATTAACTCGTTCACTTAATTAGCACGATCATCTAAAATAATCTAGGTGACGTCGCAAATCCATCGGATCCATTCAATTCAATCAACTATCCAATTAACTAGTCCAATCTAATTGATCCATTTTGTTAATTCATAATAGAGATTTGAAAGATCAGTCTTCCAAAAACATAATTTTATAAAATAGATAAGAAATTACTATGGGGCATTGAAATTACCATGAGATCTTTATTATTCTCTAGGGAGAACAGAAGCACATCTTAATCTTAAATGCTATCATTCGAGTAGTCAACAAATTTAAGTTTTTTTGTAAATTTTAACCTATAAGTTTTTCTTGCATCACATTAGATATGAAGCTAATTTTCAGGAGTGACGAAATTAAATTCATCCTAATAATGGATTCAAATGAACTACAATACAACTCCATCGCGAATCACTCACCTTGCTTGGAACCATAGTCGCGTTCATTGCCGACAAGAACAGGAGTGCACGGCCCAGACCCTGGCAGTTTCCGGCACATGATAATGAACAGAGTTTACTGATACATTTAAATCTATTTTTCTCGATACGAAAAATGGCTCAACGTCCCTAAAATATATGGCTTAAATAAAATAGAATAATCAACTAGAATGTGATCAAATGTTCTTAAAAAAAACAAACATGAAGCATGTAATACAGTTGAAGCTATGCATGCCTGGAAATTAATAGAGCACTTGTATGCAATCGAAGAAGAAAAATCAAATTATGAACACAAAAGTTTCTAATTAATTATTCAAAGATTTTAAGATCTATGCAGACACATATCATGAACAAGCATATTTTCACCAGATTAAAAGTAAGATGAACACAGAAATATTATAGAATCAACAGTAAAAAATTTGCCCTGGAAATATATAGTAAGACAGAAACAAGTTTTAAAAAAAAAAAAAAGAAAAGAGTACCAAAATGAGTTCAAGCCTGTTGTCATGTGAATGTCCAGAAAGGCCAGTGAAGGAGTTAGGAGTTATCGTCGGTCAAGATAACATAACATTCTTTCAAAAGCACAAAGATAAGAAATTCAGCGTTTTTACCGAACCGTGTAAAATTTTGAAATTACCAAATCACCTAGGATATTTTCAAAATGACCAAATCATATTATTCATTTCCGTTTTATCCCCAATCAGTCATAAAAAAAATTAGTAGAATCGATTTCTATTTGAGGGGGTATAATCAGGAGAACTAGATAAACATAAGAACTAGTTTGAATGTCAATCAGCCAGCTGATGAATCAAACGATCTCAGATTGACAAGAAATAGTTCCTATATATTCGTCTAGTTCTTCTGATTCTATCCATGCCTCAAATCTCAATTTGAAAATATATTTATTTAGAGTAGTAGGAAAAATCAGCTGATAGATCAAACGATCTCGGATTGTCATGAAACTAGCTTCTATGTATTCGTCTAATTCTCCTGATTATATTATATCCTCAAATGTCAATTTGACTCAATATATTGAGAACAGTGATTTTTTGAACACGAATTAGATTTTTTTGAACACATTCGTATTCAAAAAATCACTGCTCTCAATATATTGTGTCAAAATGATGTTTGAGGGCATGAATATAATTAGGAAAACTAGACAAACACATAGAAACTAGTTTCATGTCAATTCGAATTCGTTTGGTCCATCAATCGATTTTGTCCAAAACTAACTTTGATACAAAGTCGACTGATTGTTATTATTAGTCGATTAATATGTTTGAAATTTCAGCACAGAGAGAAAATGTTTCGACTGGTGTTAAAAGTCAGTATTTTCAAACAAAAATTGTTTCGACTGTTGACTAATTGGGGGTAAAACGGAAAATGGATACGTATTTTGGTCATTTTAAAACTGCCCTATGCGATTTGGTAATTTCGAAACTTTACCTATGCGGTTCGGTAAAAAGCGGTAAAAAATTCTGATAAGTGGCATCCTACTCTTAGTCATAAACCAGCTAGAACAAAATATCAACTTGCGTCAAGAAAGATTCATTCAATAAAGCTTAAAAGAAGATTTTGGAATGATCCACAGTTTATATCCCTGATTTGAATGCTTCAGGATCACTAGATCAAAAACTAAAAGGTGGAGAGTCTTTATAAGAATATTCAACTAGAAGAAGACATCAATCTTATCTGTTTCAAATATCTCAGACTTCGGATAAGCCACTTACCAATAGCGAAGAAGCAGGAGATGCTCCTCCAAAAATATCCAAACAACATATCGAATCAGAACTTCAACAAAAAGCTAATAAAGCACACAAAAGTGAGACAAGTTGCACTAGCTTTCCCAAAGTAAAAAAGACGTCAGATATTCTCCATTAACTCTAGAGATTGTCCTATTCTTATCTTTCAACAGTACAAGCATGGTATTATAAATAGCACCAGAACAGAACATGCACACACCATTAACAAACAAAAACAAGAGCTTTGAGAGGTAATGGAGACTAACCGCAAGCGTAGGGGATCGAAAGGTAAGATGGCGTCCTCCTATCGCACACCAAAGCCCTTAGTGCAATACACAAATAAGATTATGCCAACACCAACTCCTCCAGCTGCTTCAGCTGCCAACTTAGACACCATCAGTGAGGTAGATAGGCGAGCTGCAAACTTTATTGCCTATGTTCAAGAGCGGTTCAGGCTTGAAAGAATGGAGGATGAGTGGAGCAATAGGAATGAAATGGTTTCCTTGCAAATAGATGTAGGCTTCATTTAGCTACTATACTCTTTGCTACACATAATCCTACTTGTGGTATTGTATTACAGTGCAGTAAATAGTTTTTGCAGGAATAAAGGGCTCCTAATCACTTATTTCTTCTGCCTGAACTATCACTTGCTTTTGGAATTTCTAGTCCTATTGATCCTCCAGAGCTAAGGTGGATTATGACAAAGACAAGAATAATTATCATTTCCAAACTTGTGCTTTTAGGGCTTTTCCAAAATACCTTTAAGCGCATCTGAAGCACCTTGCCTCTCTAAATTCTCCAATATTGCTTAAATATAAAGAATCTTTAACTAATTCACATGACCTAACTCAAAATGTGTCGTGCGTTGATTTAAAACCATACTCATAAACCTTAACACAAACAATATTGTATTTTACTTAGTGGCCATTCTCTAGAGGATCGAGAATCATTAACTAAACTACAAGACTTGATCTAAGAAAAATCTCCTGATGACAACCTTCTAAAGAGCAATTAAAATGTTACCGATTATGACTTAAGCTCACAAATTATAGTCTTTCCATGTTATCCAGAGAAAGTGAGAAACCAAAATAGAAAATTAAATAAGAATACAAGATTTAGTGAATTAATGAATCAATCAGATCTTTCATAGGCATGTGTTCAATAATAGTTACTAACGACTCCAACACTCATTAATCTCAAGAGATTGGTACAAGACACATGTAGATACTAGCAAAAAGAACTATGTTAAGTAGTGATTAGCATAAAGTACCTAAGAGGAGTAAATTATCCTCTTGCGTTCATGAATTCAAATGGTCTCATATCAACTTTAGAAAAATTGTTGCTAATGTATATTTATTTAGCTTACCAACTTATTCAGTTATTAATTCAATTTTTGAATTTAAGCTATGGTAACTCACAGAGAGCCATTTGATTAGGTTGTGCTTCTATTGGTTCATCGTCTCCATTATCATTTTCACGCTTCATAATGTAGAATCATAAAGATGCTATAGAGGGGCTGAATAACGTTCTTCGCTTTTTGAAATCACGAGTTAAACAACATAGCGGAAAAGAAAAAAATGATAAAACAACAATCACTAACACAAGTTGTTTTACTTGGTTCGGAGCCTTTAACGACTCCTACTCCAAGGCCCACACATGAGAATGTTTTCGTTGGGCAATCTACTAATCAATTGGATAGTTACAAAATTGAAGTACAAGAACTTATAAATTAAAGTTACCAACAACAAAGAGAATTAGTAGTGCTTGATCACAGGTTGTCGGGGCAACATTACAGATGGGTCTGGGTGGGCCCGCTTGTCGGTTCGGTCCGGTTGGTGCGAAAGTTGCTTTAACCTGCAAGATAGAAAAACATACTATCTCGAGCAATACTAATGCAGGGATTCAAGTTAATTAAAGAATGCAACTATAATAGATATAAATTAAAACAGAAAGTAAAAGATGAGACTCCTTTCCGGACGAACTGTTTCAAGACTATAATAGGACGCACTATCTTTCAACTCCTTTAGGCGGAGAATCCTTTTACAGATCTTGAATAGCTCGGACTTTAAAAGCTCTAGTTGCTTACAAGAGAATAATAAATGAATGACTTGAATAAATAAAACTAGAAAACCAGAGCACTATTTATAGCTCTGGTGAACTTTATCCACTACCCTTTCCAGGTTCTTGGACCCTTTCTGGGTGCCACCAAGGGGGTGAAACCTTATCCTCGAAGACTTGGGGTTGCAAATGGATTGAAAACCATTTTTTCACTTCTAGGGGCCTTGAAGGGAGTTCCGGGCGCCCCAGTGGTCCGGGTGCCCTGAGCTGGTCCGG
>JBBPFP010000126.1:2233402-2244881 GCA_037974795.1 Kaempferia galanga | reverse complement strand
TTTACAATTTTAAAATTATGTAGATTCAACTAAAGACCTCACTCATACTAATTTTTTCTTCTAAAATACTGGATAATTAGGATAGTATTTTTTTTTAATAATACCTTTGGCACAATTAATCTGAAAATGCAAACTGTTCTTGGCGTGGCAACCCAACATTGCCAATAGTTCGAGTACTACGAGTGTGTGATATGCCCTACAAGAGAATCAAACTCTCGCATCGTAGTTTAACCGCCCCACCTCTTACCATTACGTTGTGCCAGGGGAAGAGAGGGATAGTTATGTTTTTCTTTGAATTATACTCGTGCATTATCATAAATCTAGCAAGGAAACTAGAGTAATTTATTTTAATTCCACTTCCAACTCATAATTCGGCGAACCATTCACATAATTAAGCTCCTAATAATGGTGGCTTGGGCCGCACTGATATCCGTTGTCGTGAGCAACTCCGATAGCCTCTCACTCAAGTCGTCGACCTCGCGGTGTAAGCTTCTTATGTAGGAGCATGTCTCTTGCAATGCCTTCGCGGTCAAAACCTACAACCCCCAAAGTTCAAATTCTACTCGAGTGCTTCACTACTAACCAAAAGTGCATATCAAACTTTACCTTGCCATTGCTTCGGAGACGCGCTTCAGGGAGGACAGACTGCAGTTTCGACACGAGATCATCAAATTGTTGGTCGGTAATGCTCCTACTCGGCGTGGGCCGAGACCTCCTGCTCGACATGATAAACAAAACAGACTACTATGAATACGAAATAAACTTTTCTTGGATGATCAATTCAGAGGCTATGCAAGATGTGGATTTATAGAGAGGAGAACTTACTAAGGAAGCTAAAAAAGCGAGATGGAGTTTAAATGCATAGTGATGTCGGAAATCGGAATAGAAGAGAATCAGAAGAGAATCGCATCCGGGGATACGCCATGCTGTGCCACTCTTGATTTGTCTGCAAAGTGGGGCCGACTCATTAGCATATGTTTGCAAAATAACTCGAACAACGCAAAATATATTGTCTCAAATTACATATTTGTACGTCGTTCGACATAAGCCTATGTACGCGAAGATAATCAAGTATATACAATGTCAACACACAAGTATATGAAAAATTGAACAAGTGGATATTATTAACACCTTGTATAAGAGACAAGGACTCTTCTCTCAACACCTTGTATGAGAAGATGCACATCCAACATCTTTTAGGCGCCGACACGCTCTTTCCTGTGAGAAATTTATGAGGTTAATCATCATCATATATTACGTGAAAGTGAAAAAAAAAACATATAATTCTTGGGCACAAAGGAGTTGCTGCAGTGAAATCTAATGAAAAATATTTAGGCACATGGAGGTCAGGGAAGCCCTGAGGACTCACTGTTTATTTAATCACTTTGGCCTGAGGAGGATCCAATGATTCCTCTCTATGCTAATCAGCAAATTGCAGTTTAACTAATCGAGATCTTGATGGGCAAACATTTTGTTTTTATTTTTGTTTTTGTTTCTGAATAAACACATGATCAACTGCTAAAAAACATGAGGATTCAAACTCAAGTGGTAATATTTTAAAACAAGCAGAAGTACACAGATGGCTCCAAATACAAGTACTCAAAGACAAGAGACTACTGCTCCAGACAGTGCAGATTAAATGGAGAGCAAATATATTAACAGCAAGTATCCTATGCAGTGAAACTATGAGTGACCATTATTTCTCCACAATTTGTTTACTCAGTATTATGTCATCTGTTGGTGAGTTAACAGTGAATGAACGAGAAGTAATATTTTTAATCTTCCATACAGGCATTCTCTATAATATAGACCCAACCTCATAATGAATGTATACTATACTGATGTAACTTAAGTAATATAGAGAAAGGGACTTTTTGAAAGCTTTATTTTGGCAGTTAAGAAATAATAGTTAAAGTAAATGCAAAATCTAGAATTTAACAATGTTCGAAATGATATTATTTATTCAATTTTTGGTGCACATATAAACTAGGAAGAAACGTTCTAGGACATAAACTTACATTAAGATCAAAGGTGTGACACGGATGAAATTCTTGCTCAACAAAATGCTTGACAGAGGAACGAAAGAAACTGACCATGCATCTGCAGTGACCTAATATTACTCCGAGGCAGGCTAAAAGGGTTGTTCTTGTTCAACCACAGTTGCACTCCATATCCTTCGCTATCTTCATCAACAAGGTCGGCTCCTTTCTGGCAAATAAATCAAAGTCAAGTGGGAGTAAAGAAGCAGAATCTTACATAAGATAGATGAAGTAATACCTTAGTCAAATTACACACTTCATATATGAAGTCTTTAGAAATATGGACAGTGTAATAACCCTTTTTCCTAATTCCAGGATTTGAACAGTGATTACCTTTTAATGATGCAAGATAGAGATCGAATTGCTTTGAACCAAATACAATTGAATGCCAAAAAAACTTGCTATAAATGTGAACTTTCTAATGTCCATATTCTATTGGCAATATAACCAGCATGTATCATCTTAAGTTTTTTAAGTCTTTGCCAGCAAAATTTGACTGGAACAAGACATTTTAGAAGTTAATATGTCCAAGTTGCACGCCAGTATAATATCGACTTATCTGATATCTAATCAAGTTATCACATGAGGAATAGAAATGGCTCTTTCTTGACGTTTCCTTAAAAACAAGAAAGTTGAAACAACCCAGGAATTGAAAAACTATGGTCCTGTCCAAGCAAGGTTTCTACTCCCGTGATGCAGAAATAATCAAACGTGCTAATCATTAGTTAACAGATGTACCTCCTTGTCGTCAATTTTTATGTAGTCCTGATGAGAAAAGAAAGTAAAAAATATATATAAACATGTGGATATAATGATATTAGAACATATAATTCAGAAGGAATTTGTTGACATTTGTTACTTTTGATATAACAAATAACACTGAAAATCAGTCTCAGTAAACCGGTGCTTTAGTAGTCTACAAGCATTGGCATTTAAAACCTATCCTAGAAGCATATGACATGTGTGAAATAAGACATAGAAAGCATCACACATTGTTGAAGTACTTCAGTGGATTGGGCCATAAATTTTCCTGTATCATCTCAGCCGCCTGCATGTAAATGAGTCAATGTTCATAAATGGCTAAAGGGCATTGTTTATTCCAAACTAAAGAAAAGCGCTCACCACTTATCATGTGATCACTGCCTCAAGCTCTGTATACATGCACAATACAATATTTTGACAAAATATGATTATATTTTTAACTATCCAACCTCAAAGAAAATAATATAAATCTAACCAGTATTTAAAAGACGTTTAATGGGCATATTAGAGGTGATGAAGCACCTCTTTGATAATAATCAAAATAGGAGCATCCATTTGAACAATTTAGAAATAAGAATAGTCTTATTTTTTTTTACCAAAATCAAGTATGAGTACTAACATGTAGTGCTTAATCTGAAATCAAGATAAATGCCATTGAACAATTTAACAACACACCAAGTCATTTAATTGTTCAACTTCCAGAAGTCAATACAGCACACAAAAAAATGTTCAGCCATTGGTTTATTATGCTTCAACAAATTTACACAAAACATCTACCAAAATTTAATTTTGATGCCACAGAACCAGAGAATTGAAGTAACAAAAGATAGAAGAAAAGAGTAACCCAATAAGACAGTAAATGATGTTACAGGTGAAGCTGATAGGGTATCCATAGACAAGTTTACTAGACCAGTGAGGACATTTGCCTGCCAAGAGAATAAATGCCATTTGAATACTATGTCAACTGAGGTTAAGAACAAAATGAACAAATGACTAACCATAAGAAATGAACCCAGAAGATTTTGGTTAAATGCTTCTTCAATGGCTAATGGCTTTTCATAGGGAATGAAGTCTGATAGTGTGAGAATTGATAGGACCTGGGAAAAAAGAAAAAAGATTTATCTTTTAAGGCCCACCTAATAACATAGCATCCATCACAAAAGTGCACGTGTAACAGTAACCCTGCTAACAACAAATTGATTTATAGCCTTATGGTTTTAGGTAATACAGAATTGTGTCAGCATGGATGAATGTAATTATATCGCTAGTGCCTTCACAATGTCAGTGGTTATGACTGAGATAGAGCTGTGTCAGATGGTACCCTTCAGAGTCAACTGAAATAGACAGATTCATTTCTAGTGACACATCCTTCGATTCAATTCCACTCACGAGGAGGAGATAAAGTCTATAAAAAGAGAGGAGAGAAGAAGAGGAGAAAAATCAATCGGAACACTAGCAGCAATAAATAGTACTGAAGTAGGAGAAATAGAGATACATTCATGTCACATACTTGTATCTATTCCAATTCCAATTCCAATCATACTATTTCCAATCCAAATATTAGTGGTTAACCCATAAATATTTATGAAATTATGAACACATGGAAAAACTAACTCAATACCAAATGTCCATGGAGGATTTTTTAGTTCGATCCTTCGATAATTATAAGGTTCATTTCTGACTATAGGCTGACCTCGTGATTCACCTCCTTCACATAACCTGGGACAGGCTGTGAAGGGTGCCTAGGGTGAGCATAATCACCTTCGGCTACAACTATAAGAATCAATACACTTATTCGATGCAAAACACACTTATTCGAAGCACAGCACTCATTTTGGATAGTAAGGTATAATCATTAGTTGAAATATACTTGTTATATTTTATTTTAATTCAATTGAATTTCTATTGGATATTAGATTTATATTTAGAGATAAACAAATCAGGTGGTCGTGGCTGATTTGTTCTTAGTGCACTTTGAAGGGTTGCAAATCAGTTACGTATGGTACCAAAAACATAACATTCACTTGGAGATTGAAATTGTGGCATAGAAGAACATTTTAGACTGTGGCCTCAGTTACTACTAAACTTGATAGGAAGCTGCAAGATTTGCTGCATATCAACCACATACTGAGAATGTGGTTTTCTGTCTCCTTAAAAGTTCTCTTATTTTCTCATAATGATTTGCTTTTTATCAGATGGTACCAGAGAATTGGTGCTCTATTATAACTGTTTGCAGCATGATTAACTAATAAATTACTTCAAACATCTCAGATGCTGGAAAGTCCTTAACAAAGTGGAAAGTGAAACGAGTACCTGAAAATTCTGAGCTATGACCTGCGTAACATATGCTAGGTTGCACTGCATAAAAGAAGCTTTGTGAATCACTTGGCATACAAATGATAAAAATACAGAAAAAATACGTCAGTAAAACTTAAGATGCATTATGTAGCTATACATATTGGCATAAGGTGTAATATTTGTACTTCAGTCTAGAACAAATAAACATTGAACATCACTTTTTCCAAATCAGACCGGTCGGTTCATCTGGTTAAATAGAAAACATGAGCTAGTTTGCTCCAGTTCAATTAGTGAAAATTTTCTAATCCAGCCATATTTTGGTGTGGATCAACCTGGAAACCAAGACTAGCCGGCCTGTTTAAAACACACTAACATCCAACTCATGTCTGTAGAAAGAAGCACTATGCCATTATCGTTATAATATTTTTCCTCAATCCTTTTGTAAGATGAAGAAACAATGTTTACCATACGCCGAGAAACTCTTTCCACATATTTGTCCAGAATGATAGTTAAAAACCTATTCAAATTGATAAACAAGACATGAGATTGGCATGCAGAAACAAAGAGCTTAAAATGTGCGCAATTGACTGAAGTACATTAGATAACTTGGTCAATATTTACCAAAACAAAACAGAAATGATCCAAACAGTAGCTCTTGTAGCTTGAATGTTTCTAGCCTTTTTAGATGAATGATTTCCAAAGAGAATATAGTGGCCCAGATGCACACCAATCAGATACATACCCCAGTACCCTAGAAGAAAAAAAACAGATAATTATCATCCACAGACCAAAGACAGGTTCATTAATAGTTCTATCAACAATCATTAAGTAGATAATTTGTTTAAACAAAATGTAAAAAAGCAGATTAATTGATACAAGTTTATTTTTCTTTATAAATGTTATGTGCATACATTGATTGCAAGCTCTAAAAACACACAAACAAAGTTTCATATCAAGTGGGGAACTTGCTTCAGAATGGAGTTACTATTGCCAGCATTACTTTTTGTAGAAGCTAGACAGATCGATGGTATCTAGAGAAAATTATTAAGGTTTTTTGTCTTTATCAATTGCACAACTTTTCTCCCATGGTTTGCAGAGTCAGCGGATCAGCTGAGTTGGATACAGATCGGCCAAACATGATCCAATTCCAAGCAAGAAATCTCAGCCGCCCCTCTGAGATTGATGAAATCTAGATTAATCAAGGTGAAATTAATGCTAAACTCGTGATTAGCAGTTGGTAATCAATTGAGTTCAGGGGAAAAAATCAGCTGAATTTGAGCGAAATTGCACTTTTAGGCCCATTTTTTCAATTTACATTCAGAATCTTTTCCAAGAAGCAGAGATGGAAATGGGATAATCGGAACTATGTGTGGGTCATTGTGTTGGTGATAGAAAGAAAGGATCTAGATTAAGGAGCCTTATGATTTTAAATGTTTGAAAAGAGAGCAATTCAAGTGAGCCTTTGGTGTCATGCAGATGCAATGAAGTCGCTAGAGAGGTGGAGAGGCAGAGGCAACTTAATTGTGTATATCTTTTGTTGTTTTGTTATTTCTAAAAATTAATCCTATTTTGTTATTTTTCCATTTTTTTCTAATTTTTCTTTTTCTTACCAGTACCAAGACTGCCGCCCGTGTTTCTCCCACTCAAAAATCAATTGGAAGTCAACTACGGTCAGTTGGAATTAGGCATCCTCATCAAGAGGCTGATTATAAACTTCAAACAATAAACATATTAGTTATCTGATCCTGAAAATGATTTATTCCGGAATGTCTTTGAAGTGTCTGAGCTGTTTGTTGGATCTCCAGAAGACTAAGAAAACTAGAAATTGAACTCCAAAGTAAATAAACAAGAATTCATGAAGCTCCTTTTTATTAAAAATAAAAATCAAATATTTTTAGAACAGACAAATTTAATTAAAACAAGAACAGCATGTAAGGAGAATGTAAATGAGGTTACTCATTACCAAATATACTGAATAGACCTTCCTTATTTTGGCTGACTATATCAGCCATCCTTTCATTTGAGAGCAAGTATACATTTAACCCATATAACAAGCATGCCTGGTACCCTGGCAAGAGAATATAACTGATCCAGAAGTTGTAATGAATTTAACGATAATGTTTAGGCTCCCATTTGACCTACCATTAAATGTTAATAAGAGAAGTACCTACAAGAATTAGCAAACCAACTATCCCACAGTACTTGGGATCAATGTCAAATAATGATGAAAGTAAAGACACTGCAGCAAGGGTGAAAAAGAAGTTCCAATGGACACCATATTCTCCCACATGTGCCTATGCATAAAATGAGGAGAGCCATCATGTTAAAGAACTGTAATAACCCATCGAAGAAACTAAAACCACAAAAAAAAAAATCATGGATAGTAATTCAAAATATAACGTTGCTGTATAGCTTCAGCAATGCCTAGAAAACTGAGTATATCAAAGTATGACTGCTATGTTGTATGGGTCTTAATATCACACTGAGAGTTGGAATTGTTCAAGCAAATATGGAGTCTAGAGGAATAAATATATTTTTTAAACCATTGAGCAACAAATATGCATGTGGATCTGTCCTTTAGAAGAAAGACCAGAAACAATTCATGATACTATATAATCATTATCCAAGTTCGAAAGGGTACGAAACCACAAATTCTTTTCTTTTTCTTTTTTTTTTTTTTTTGAAAATGCAGTAAACTATGATGCACAATGCTACAATGAAGGCCTTTACATGGTCTATCTAAATTTCTGTCAGATTTAGTAACCAAATAAGCACATATCTTCAGCCATCGTTTAACTTCAGCTAGTACTACAATAATTTCTGAAACAACTGAGTAAAATAATTTAAATGCTAATCCTAGAACAAAATAAGATAAAAGGAATTTTGAACAGTTTACAGTAATGGACAATGAGGTAACACATTTATCATGAGGTATCTTCTAGTAAATGTAATCTTACTCAATGATACTATATATCATGTGTTACTAAATGTAACACATTATATATATATATATATATATTTGAGACTGTATAAATATCTGGGTCATTTACTTAATACCAAAAAATCAAGTAAGTTGTATGACATGTATCTACAGCTTAGAGTGTTAAATTTTCAATTTACCACTAGCTAACTTATCAACTCATCTCAAAGCACAGATACATCTTAGTGCGATGCATATTATTTTTTGCCATCTACCAATCATCTATCATATTACATGGATGCTTAGAATAGAAAATCAAATGGGTCATGGCCTTCTTGGCAGATAAACTTAGGAAAAGTAATTGGCCAAAAATGTTGTTTCAGCATCCAGAAACAAAAGTAACTACCAAGACCATAAAAGGCTTGCTGACCTCTGCAAAACAACAATTTCATCAAGGATAACTTAATGAATAATCCTGTAAGCCCTAACAAAATGTCACCCAGACATGAACTGAAGAAGGAACTATATACTGACATTACAGAATGGACTGGAGCAATGCAGATGTCAGCTACTTTTGCTAAAGGTCAGCATAAGCACTAGTACATGTAAATTACATTAGCTATCATTTCAAGTTAGATGTCAATGGAAGTAATTTTGTTAAAGTATAGAAGTGACTAAAGGGGCCCTACCTGATAATCTACACCTGTTGTAGAAATGAGTCGTCCAAATCCTAGCAATATTAGTGGACTTGTAGACTTGAGTGTTGCCATCCAATTCCTAAGGAGAGAATATTGGACAATAGGATAGGATTGTCAAAAATAAATTATAAGGTAAACAATAAATGCCTATGCCACCTCAAGAAATTATTTTCAGCATATATGTGGTCAAATTATTAAACCATGAACACCTTTAATTTACTGAACCTTTATTTTTAAAAATAACTAAATAAACTTTTAATTTTCTTTGGTTGCATCATTCAGACTACAACTTCTAGACACAGAAAAACAGGTTCTTCTTCAAAGACAGGATTTCTTCATTAGGTAACCATGTTAATTGAGAAGATTAATTTTGTTGTAATTGTATAACTATGCTATTGTTATTCATGCAGCATTAAACAAGGAAACTGTAAATTGACATTTCCAACAAACATTCCTTCTTTATTGCCATTTGTCCCAGCCTTATTCTAAGCTGATTCCTTTAGTATAAGAAAATAGTAAAATTGTATCTGTAAATAGATTTGCAAACTATAATTAACATAAAGACCTTAATAAGTTTTCCTATAAATCCATTATATTACTGAAGACATAAAGAGTTACTTACATTGAGATAGAATTTCGTGCTTTTCTTGAAACTAATGCGTTAACGATGACAAATGATCCAACTCCCAGATCCATCTATTGAAAATCGAAAGCAGTCATAATTAGTAGGGCTTAATAACATTAAATGATTTCACAGCAGAACATATCATATTAATGAGATTAAATATTATGAATGGAGTCTAACTTCTATCATTCACTGCCCTAATTGTTTAAATGGAAATCTCAACATAGAAACCACCAGAACAACCCTAAGAAGAAACAAAAATTCACAAACCTTAATATGAAAAAAAAAACATTTTCTTATGCAGAAAATAATTTTATCTTTATTTAGCATGAGCATAGTTTTCTCAAGTTTCTTGAAAAGCATTACAATTCATAACCATTTAACTAGACTTATAATTAATGTATCACATGCTAAGCTTACCATACTAGTACCATATGTTTCAGTCTTTGCATAGCGCCGGGGGAAGATTTTAAAGTCCACAGCTAATATACTCAAGCATGTCATGATGACCTATGTTGAAAAGAACAGTTCAGATTGTTGATCCACAGAAAAATGAGTTAAAAATTAACTAAGTTATAGTGATCACTATACCACCAATACTCGATATGATGTAATAGTTGCCCGCAAAGAAGATAATTGTTCTCCTTTAAGATGAATATATGAAGAACTGACACCATAGCACATTTGGTCAATAATCATTGGTAAGGTCATGTAATAAAAGGAATGAATATAATATCACTATATTAAATAATCAAAGTTATGTAAGGAATAGAGAATGGTAGCATTTTGAATGAGTTACCCTTTAGCTGATATGCAGAGAAGTAGGACAACTATTAGCAGCAATGTGAACATATGAACCCATTCAGCAAGAATCTGGAATGCATAAGTCAAATGCATAGTTAATTTTATTGTCTGATTGAGACAAAGCACAACAAACTATAGGTAAAACTAAGGGGCACACAAAAACGCAATTACAGATCATATGGACCAGATTCCAATTATATCTACTATTCTTAGAGTGATAACGGACCGTGAGAATCAGCAGAACCGGAAGAACAATGCACAAGTAATCAACACTTAGTGAAACTGCATAGCTTCTAAAATCTCTATGGTGAGGAGCTACACCACCATCCTTTTTTGACGTGGCAGCCTTAACATTGATCTTCACTGACAAGACATTGTTAAAGCGTTGAATCTCTCATTTGATAAACAACAACAGAAAAAAAAGGAGAATCACAGATCGTTTCAGAACCAAAGAATGGATTTTGTCTTAAAAAAATTAAAATCATTCACCATTAACTCGGGCAAAGCTGCTCCATTGGCGGAGAACTACCAAACCCTTGAAACAAGTAAACATTTAAAGGTCAACCAAAACATGGTCCACCGTGCCTAAGCTTTGAGAGCTAGAGAGAGAGGAAGTCCATTACAGGAATTATCGTAGAGAGAGCGACGACCTCCAGCATAGAAGATCCCGTAAGATTGCTCACGAACCTATCGAGAATGCCAACCCGGTAAGAATCCCGAAAAAGGAACAAAATTTAAGAGATCAAAAGGGAAGGGCATGAAGAAAGAAACTCTTACTCTTCTTTGAGAAGCTTGTTGGGGTTGAGACTCTGCCGGAGGGATTCCATGGCCGGAGGTTGAGCCGCAGAAGATATCGCCGCCGTGGACGGAGGAGGACGGGATCTCGGAGGAGAAAGCGAACGTTTCACGAATTTGACCCGAATGGCTGTAAACCGAACCAAGCAGACCGGACCGATGCGGTTTATTGGCTCGGGAACGAATTTAAGTCCGTTTATTGGCTCGGCCCGCACAAAAAAATTAAATATTTAAAATTATAAAAAAAATAATATATCTATATTTTATTATCATTGTTTTATTTTATTAGAAAAAGCTTGATGGAAATAAATCCTAAATTCTGAACCTTAAAAATAAAAATTAAAATGTATTCGTATGTCTCCACATCATAGATGCTATAATTTTTCATTATATTTTATATCTTATTATTTATTATTTAATTAAGAATTTGACTCTTTATTAACTAATTCTTAATTAATTTAGTGATGTTCAAAATTAAATTACATTAATATCTTTTTTATTCACATTAAAAATAATTTTAAAATTTATTAGTAATTTT
>JBBPFP010000126.1:2214548-2232129 GCA_037974795.1 Kaempferia galanga | reverse complement strand
CCTTCTTCTCCATAGATCTAGAGTAGATCTAGTAGTTAGAAACTCGTACATGAAATTTTTGAATTTATTTTCTCGCATGGATCCGTGGCATGGACTTTTTTGGGTTTTTCGCAACGCAAAAAGCGGTTTTTACGGCTCGGAAAGTCCAACACAAGGCGCCTTGAAGGCTCGTGGATAAAATTTGTTTATGCTATAAATAGAGCTCTAGTTGGTTAGGTTTCTTCATTTAAGTCATTACTTTCTATTCTTGTAAGCAACTAGAGCGTTTATAGTCCAAGCTATGCAAAGATTGTAAAAGGCTTCTCCGCCTAAAGGAGTTGGAAATAGAGCACCTCATTCGCCTTGGAGTAACGATCCCTTAGATCGTGAACCAAGTAAATTCCCAGAGTCTCGCCTTTTACTTACTGTTTATTTTATGATTATAGTTGCTATCTGTTAACTAACTTGAATCCATGCAATATTGTGCTCGAGATAGTTTTGTTTTTCATCTTGCAGATTAAAGCAACTTCCGCACGAACCGGAACGAACCGACAAGCGGGGCCCACCCGGTTCCAATAGGAAGCTCGCTCGAGGAAGGACAGAAAATGAGTTTGGGTGAGCCCTATTCCGGATGCCCAAGATCACCCAAGCCACCGGAAGCGATCGGGTTAAACCTAGGTCACCATTCCAGGCGCCCGAACCACCTAGAGTGTCTGGGTGGTCTGCGTTGCGTACCGTTACGCTGAGGTGTTAGATCAACAATGATTTGGGTGTCTGTGTCCTTCATTTTATTTATCTACATCTTTATTAAGTGTGTTGAATTAAGTTTGTTAGTCTTGAGAAAGATATTTGCTATTATTTTAGGCTATTTACCCCCTCTAGCCGACCGCAAGGGTCCTACAAATAGTGCTCTAGGTTCACCTCAAAGGTTCCTCACCTAGCGAGAGAGGGATGCTAATATGCCCTAGCGGTGGCATCACATGACCAATTGATTGATGTCTTCTTGTATCACAACAGGTGCTTCCTCGTGGATTCTTTCTTCGACGGAATCATGGATTCATTAGTTCCTTTAGTGTTAATCATTGCAACGTATTGGCTTAAAATTCCCATAGATAGTGTTAATTTATTTTGGCCAAATATTGTGAATGCTCAAGCTATTAGTCAACAAACAGGTTGCCATGTACACTCTTCATAGATCATCGGTAAAGAGGATGAGGACTTGAAACATACTTCAATAGAGAGTTAGAAGAGTGCTGAGGAGAGATCCTAGAAGGTCACTCCAACGCTTAAGTTAGTGTTTACTTGAGATATGAAGCTAGCGGAGAAGAAAGTGCGAGAGTTTGAGGTAGCTGAAGAGAGTGTGAGAGAGGATCTCCCTTGCAGTCACCTTCTTTGGAGTTTATATAGCTATTAAAAGAAAATCTACAGGTCGGACATTGTAGATCCGTTAGTCGTTAGCCGTTAGCTGCCTCTTCATCTACTCAACATCACGTGTTTGAAGAAGGGCATTTAATAGACTAAATTTGACAACCACATAATCTCTTTTTCATGCACCCGGTGCCACGTGTTTTAAAATATGCACAATTGTTGTCAATGAGCCAACATAGGGGTGGGGTTTGGATTTGTGATGAAAAAATGAGGTTGATGTTGAGTAACCTTGAGGGTAGACAAAGTCGGTTACTGAGGCCGAGACAAAGGATGCCAAGATCAGAGATTGAATCTCAGTTAGAGTTGATGGCTAGAATAGAGTTCGGGATGGTATCGACAACTGAGGTGAGTTCAAGATGGTGTCGATGTCCGAGGACGAGTTTGAGATGGTGTCAGCATCTTAGGCCGAGTTTGGGATGGTTTCGATGGCCAAGGCATAAGCAAGGACAATGTTGACAACTAAGGTTGACCCATGAGTGATACCAGGATCTGATACTGAGGCATGGAAGATGTTAGCAATTGAGTCTGAGGTGTGGAGGATGTTGGTGATTTAAGTCGAGGGAGGATGCCGGGATCTAAGACTTTAATGATGTCGGTGACTGAGGTCGAAACAGGAGCGATGTTGGCAACTAAAACTAGCCATGGATGATGCTGGTGTCTGAGGCTGAGATAAGGACAATGCTGGTAACTAAGACTGAGACTTATGTGATGTCGGGATCTGAGGCTAATGTCAGCAACTGAGGTTGAGATAGGAACGATCCTAGTGACTAAGACTGAGGCCGTAGTGATTCTGGATTCAAGGCCAAGGTATGGGAGATGTTGGAACCTAAAACTGAGACATAAATAATATCAAGATCTGATACTATGTCTAAGAGGATGTTGAGTTTCAAAGCCGAGACAAGAATAATGACGGTAACTAAAACTAAATCTTAGTAAATGTCTTATATCTAAGTAAATTCTATTCCTTAAGATAAATATACTGAGTAGGGTTGAATCAAACCCTTTTATCCCATCTGAGTTGAATCTAATCTAATTCATTTGGACTCAAATTTGATCCATTTAACGTTACAATTTTTGACCACACGGGACTCATGGGGATGTGGGATTCCGCCACATGAAGAAGCTTGGTGCAACAACATAGGTAAACTATGCCTGGTATGTTTTATCCAAGTCGTTGGAGGAATTTACCATCTTGGTACCTTATTTAGATCTAAACTTAAATCTTAATCAAGCAAATTTGCATTTTCCAAAGTGTGGCACATTTGTAGATGAACCCTGCTACGCGATTGATAGATTATTCAAGCTTAATGTGAATAAAATTAAATGTTCGTGTCTAAGACTGTCTCAGAAATCTTGAAAAAGAAAAAGAAATAAATGATAGAAATTATAAATTTTGTATTAGGAAAAAATAGATCAGAATGTTTTGTCCAGGCCATTACGCATTTGGGTCCTGCATGAATGTTTTGTCCAACATATGATAGGATCATTTTCAAGATTTGTCGCATTAACATGCAATCATACTGTGCTTGTCACAATTAATAAATTATGTTCCATATCTAATGAATTTATCCGGCATCTAGTTGTACATTCGTGAGCTCTAAAGGAACATCTCCTCCGTGTTGACCCTAGGACAGGTTGGCGGGGGTGCTAAGGGCGAGCGAAGTCGCCTTTTGCCACCAGTGAGCTCTAAAGGAACACAATCCAACTGTGCTTGTCACAATTAATAAATTATGTACCATATCTAATGAATTTATCCGGCATCTAGTGCTAGGGGTGTAATCAATCCAAGTCAAATTAAACCGCAAGGGACTCAAATTCAGGCTCAATTCATTATTCCTAAGCTTGAGCTCATTTCGAATTTGATTCAAAATTTAGTTCTTAAGCTCGAGCTCAACTCGTAATAAAATTAAATAGTTCAAGTTCGGCTCGAAAAAAACTCGTTTAAAAATTAAACAAGCTTAGTTAAGCTTATTTAAGATTATTAGCTATAATAATTAATAATAAATAATAAATTATTATATTTATTATTTATGTTATATTTAGTTATATATGTATATATATAATAAGATAAACAAGCCTATTAATAAATACATCTAAAGGAAGCCTTATATCTTGATCTTAAGTATGAAAGGGGCCGGCCCTATTAGCTAAATCTGACTTAATAGGACCAACACTTATACTTGCCTCTATGACTTCCTTGTATGACTTGTCTTTCTAGTGGACTGAGAGCGCCTCTAATCTACAGGAAGAAGCAACTCATCTTAGAATGGATTCACAGAATCCACAGCTATGGATATTGAATCCGCCCTAAAAGCTGGGTTTTACAAGGTGGGACTTTTGTGTGTTAAGAGGTGTCTCTAGCGTCGGGTGTGAGTGAGTTCCTGTGCTTGCAGGTCTATGATTCTTTCTGTATCGCTTAGCCAGCCAAGCCTCTAAACAAACATGTTCACAAGTCTCACGAACCAAATATTATTAAACTCAAACTCAACTCAATAATACCTTCAAACTCAAAATCAAGCTAGAGCTCAACTTGTTAACTTAATCAAACAAACTCAAATGATTTTTTTTTAACCAACATCCGAAAGAAGTTTCCATAAATATATCTCTTTAGTATATAAACATTTGAACACCCTTACCTATACAGTTGCTTTTCTCTACCATGTCAATGCCTAGGCGGTGCAGGGCAAAGAGAACGATGGTCGCGAATATTTACCCAACCAAAAGAAACAAATACCATTGAAACTGGAAATAATGACGCTTGCAAGTTGAAAATCAATTCATTAAACCAAAATATTGCTTAAAACATTGCTCAGCCACAGTTCTTTCAGACAGTTTCAAGTCTTGGGAAGAAACATGTAAAAACAAATCTAAACTAAAATCGCAAAGTAGTTTCATAATGACAACTCTTCATCGTTGAGACTTGAGACCCACCCTTCCACCTTCAGCGATACTGAAGGAACAATTGAAAAGATTGAAATTCATGACCAAATATAAAACAAAAGTACAGGTATGTTAAGAACCAAAAAAAAAAAAAAACAATTCATGCAGCATCAGTACTTCAAGCAAAGGGGATTTACATATAAAATTCCAACATGTTTGAGATAAAAATTTAAGAAATAGGATTAAAAAAAGGATGCTGGATGAAATGAGTTTTCTACTTTTCAATCTAATGTTGAGGCAATAAAATAAATTCAATTTTCATCAGCAGCATATTACATAAAAAAGGAAATCAAGCTGTGCAATTACGAAACAATAATGTTAGAACCATAATCAACATTTGAGTAGTAAGACTGTGATCTAAAAAGAATCTAATGTACGAATGTGTTCAAACTATTCCTTCAATAATGAGTACACATTAATGAGCACCATCTCTAACCAAGGAGTTAGAAAGAGTGAGAATGTCTTAGTGTAAGTTAATGTCCAGATGTTAAATGGTGCTAATAGGAGCTCAGGTAGCATAACCCTTCTGGCAAGTATTGCTTTCTTTCAATCCTTGGAAGTAAACACATCCGTCAAAGTGTCTAGAGAATTTGTTGAATGATCACAAATTTACAGTACATTCTAATGTTAAACTACTGATTAGCTCTATGCCAAACCCCGGCTTAAGGACATTATTTGTATAGGATAGAACAAACACAAGTTTCACCTTGATATCACTTCAAAGAAGTGACCCAAAGCATGTAAATCAAACATGTCAAAAACAGAAATTCACCTTTAGTTTTTTTCCTCAGTTAAAACAAACATCTCGACCCAGAAATTGATATACATTTTTTATTCCTCTACTCCTATTGCATCTAAACATTTTACTCACGAGAATTGATAATTCAGTTTGTGTACACAACATCTTTAATAAATTTACCAGTGCGATGTGGAAAAGTGAATGGAATTGGTTGAATGATCTAGTAATTTTGGTGATAAAGAAGTACAAATTAAAATAGTCGTATAAAAGGTTAATGTAACAAATCCAAAACTTGCTAAGCCATGAAAATAAGATCAACTCATAAAATCCTGTCAATATCTAATAATGGATGAAAAAAATGTTAAGTAGTATAATATCATAACCAAGCATGATAGAAGAGAAAGAATGTGCAGAAACATCTAAATTATCTTAGTGATACTGACTTTTAACTAGCAAAACTAATCAACGGTAAAATCAAAATTATAGAAAGGAAGATGTCTAACTACCTTAATAAAGCCAATTTCTTTGGCGTTGCTGCGGAAGCACTGTCTGCAACACATGAGACCATACTTCCTGATTATTGCATGTGGGTTCCCACAAACACGGCTACAAAAGATAGTAAACAAACATGAGACGCACAGAAAAGATAACAGAGTAAAGAAATCATCTATGAGGGTAGACATCAACCTCAATTTAAACAACAGGAACGAGATATATTTTAAAAATAAAATAAAATAGTTGAAAGGTCTCTTACGTCTCGGTAACAGATGAAAAACTTAGCAAAAAAAGAAACCAAAATTTTTCAGGAGTAAAAACGAGGTGATCAGAAAACATCCATTGAGAAATATACCATACTTTCCGATCAGCTTGACCTTACGAGAAACAGAACCAATTCTAGAGAAACTACCTGATTGAATAATGGATACACTTACCATAGCCGAGATCCAGGTCCATAGTTCTTCGGATGCGAGTTCCAGATGTTTGAGTGCCCCATCTTCTCTCCGGCAGATCTTCCTCGAATCGAAAAGCAGAAGAACCAAAGCAGCGGCGGCCTGACGTGATAATGGAATTGAGGAGGAGAACGCTTTTATAGATGAGCAAGCGAAACCCTAACATTTCTTTTAATAATTTTTTTAATTATTTATAAAAATTGTCGTGTAAACTGTAAATTAAAAAATATATATACACTAAAAATACCATAACTTTGTTATTTATTTATTTATTTTAGTTTAAGAAAGGGTGGGGTTCCCGAGACGGGATCCTCTAGTCCGTTTTTATAGATCAGGAGATGGTCCACAATGCAATTATGGCCGGATCGCGGCTGGGATTTAGCCGCAATTGCATGTGATCCCTTTCTGGATTCACCTTCCTATTCAGATTGTAATTTGGGTCATGGTAGGCGGCCCGAGGCCGCCGGATGGTCAGGTGGCCAGGCTGCATGGTGTTGAGCAGGGAGGGGCCTCCGAGCACCCTCCAGCCGTCTGTCCTGACCTAAACTATAACATGAATAAGAAGATGAAGCCAGGGAGATATCGTAACTAATTATGACCGAATTACAGCCGTGATTTGGCCGTAATTCCATTGTGAACCATCCCCTGATTTACAAAAAAAAATGAATTAGGGAATCCTAGCTCAGGGCTCGCCGTCGTTGCTTTTGACATTAATAGAGATGGAAGGCATGATTTTCTCTGCACAGAAGGTTGGCTCTCAACCTCCACCAGGTGATCTGCTAGATAGGGAAGGGAGTTCTAATGGCAACGTCCAGAAGATTAAGTTGGGAGGAACTAGTTTGAGAGTGACACCTATTGTTTCTTTTTAAGATAAAATGCTAGAAAATAAACAAGCTTCGCCTGGGGGAGTTGGGTTTTTTTTAGTTGGTAATTCAATTTTGTGAACTAATTAATTTTGGGGGTGATCGGTCAACTCTGGAGAAGTCAAATTTAATAGCACCAAAAAATGTTTGTGTGGAATATGAGAATAGAAATAGGTTGCTCCCAAGGTGTAATAATCGAGTTTTCTAGGAGTTATGTAACCCTTGGCATGATGCCTTGGTTGTGAAACTATTGGCAAAAACGTAGGGTACAGAATATTGAGGGAGAGACTACAAAAGTTGTGGAAATTAAGTGGAGGCTTCGATACGATGGATGTTCATAATGGTTAACTTTGAATTGGAAGCAAATAAAGCGAAGGTCAACGAGGATGGTCATTGGATGGTTTTTGATCATTAGCTAGTAGTGACAAACTGAAACTCGGAGTTGTGTCTCACTCAATGACAGTTGATTATACCTGGATTTAGATTCGTTTTTCGGGATTAAATTTAGTTTGTTATGATGAAAGTTTTCTCTTGGCTCTTGCTTCAATGGTTGCAAGGCCCATTAGACATGACACGAATATGTTGAGGGTGGGAGAGAAATCTGAGATTGGAGGCTACCTGAATTGGCTCGCAAAAGGTGGAGATGGATGCCTCCAAGGCCTGACCTGTTTTTCTGACCTCTTTGGATATTGAATTTATTGAGGATAATTAATACTTGATTTTTTTTATTTCTAGTCTTATTTGTATAAATTTAATGATGGAATTTGAAGATATTACTATTCTCTCCTGGAATATAAAGGGAGCTTATAATGTTAGGGCCAAAAGACAAATCAAAGAGGTTATTTGAAAATGCCATCCTACCTTTATTTTCTTATGTAGACACTCATTCAATGTGAATGAACTAAATCTGGAAATAAGATTAGTTACAAGTCAATAGCTATTGTTGAAACTTAAGCCAAGCTAGTGGTCTCTGGATTTTAGCTCAAAAATTTGATTTACTATGTGGGATAGTCATAGATATCTCTCCTTATTCTATGAATTTTAATTAGTAATGTTGTTGGTATTACAAAATGGGTTTGCACAGGTGTATATGTGGTATTTAGGGGCTCAATTCTTACCCTTGGTTAACAACATAATGAAAATTGCTATGGGAGTAAGGGAAGGCTATAAAAGATTAAGACTAAGTTGTGATTGAATGTTAGTTTTGTGGATTTAAATGGCATAAGGTAAAAATCAGATTTAATATCTTGGACGTGCAAATGCTAGAAAGAGGTATAATGCCAAATCATATGACACTTGGCTGGCTGTTGTAAATTTTGAAAATTTGACAAAGTTAAAGAGGTCCTATCCGATCTGAAGAAGCGCTGCTTGATTTCGTTGGATCCCCTAGATGATACACTCTCTAAGGCCTTAATGTTTCTAGGACTGGATCGCTTAGTTGTAAAAGTAAAGCGAGATAATAATGTTGGAATTTTCCGATCTGAATTCTTTGACTGCCTTGGCAATGGATTATGTTTAGATACTGATATAGAGGATTATGAAACTTCCTTAAAAAGGATCCTCGATGACTCTTTAATTCCAGATTTTGATTATTGTTTAATGAGGAAAAATGACAATGTTGATTTACAGATTGCACTAAGAGTAAAAGATGAATTAATCCAATGGGGACAGAACCTTTCATATTCTACCTATGTTAATTTATTAAGATGTCTTACTGCTAACCAAGATCAACTAAAACAAGCTGTTGGTCTGCTTCGTGATATGCCAGACTTATTCGAACAGCTTGATGGTGAAACTCTTAATTTGCTCCTGCAAATGCTCAGCAAAAATGGAATGGTAGACACTGCAATGTTTATTTTAAGGAGCATGTTTAACAGAGATGTGATGGTGGAGAGTCAATCTTTTATGATGCTCATTGTTGGATTATGCAAAGAAAGGGACATTGGTGGACTCAAAGAATGCTGCAACCTTATTCAAAAATGCTTGTGGTCACCAGAATCCAAGAGCCTTAAGCCTCTTTTCAACTCTTTGTGCAAGTGGGGATTGATTGAAGAAGTTCTACAGCTTTTTGATAGGGTAATTGAGAACTTTCCTGAAATGGTTTCATTTTTATCTATCAGGCTTCTGAAGGAATTATGCATGACAGGCTATACAAGTGTTGGTTGTATGTTGATGGAGGAACTTTCTCAGAGAAATATACTTATCGATGTCACAGC
The DNA here is from genome assembly GCA_037974795.1 of Kaempferia galanga. Classification (NCBI taxonomy): domain Eukaryota; kingdom Viridiplantae; phylum Streptophyta; class Magnoliopsida; order Zingiberales; family Zingiberaceae; genus Kaempferia; species Kaempferia galanga. The sequence goes on along the minus strand of JBBPFP010000126.1, from coordinate 2,223,014 downwards.
CTATCAATATTTAGGTATGGGTTTCTTGAAGGAGAAGCATCTTTCTGAGTCGCTAGGAATGTTGGACATATTGCATAGCAGGAACATGGCCTTATCTATAAATGTTTACCAGAACTTTGTACGAGTATTACTTAAATTTGACAGAATTGAGGAAGGATTTGCTCTTAAGCAATCTTTGCTGACCAAGAAGCCTGACAGTGCTAGTGTTACTTATAGCATTCTTCTGAGTGAGTTATGCAGAACAAAACAAATGAATGTTGCTTCATCTCAATTGCAAGAGATGCTTCTGGGTGGAATATTTCCATATGATTCTGCTTTCAATGCACTTTTGCGAATGTATTGCTTGGAAAATAATTTACGGGAAGCACGTGGTATACTTGGTATCATGGTAAGAGTACATGGTAACCTATTGATTTTAGGATACCGGAGTCTCGTAAAGCAGATGCTCTTGAATGGACTGATGTCTTGTGCTATGCGACTTAAGGATCTGATCCTGCATAAAGACAGATCTCTACAATTGTGCTTGTATAACATTTTGATATTTTATCTCTTTCAAACAGGTAAGAGTTCTTTTGTTGAAATGCTATTAAGCGAGATGGATGACAAAGCCATTTGTCCTGATAAAAACACTTATGATTTTCTTGTGCATGGTTTTCATAAATGTGGAGAAGATCAGCTATCAGTTGAAGCACTTAATACGATGATTTACAAGGGCTGGAGGCCCAGCAATCGGAGCATGAGAATAGTTGTGTGTTATTTATGCAAGGATGGGAAACTTGGAAAAGCATTAGAATTGAGCAAAGTGATGGAACATAATAAATGGAAGCATGGTTCAGTAGTCCAGAATGCACTCGCTGGGTCCCTTCTTAGATGTGGTAGTCTTTCTGAAGCTGAACTTCTCTTGGACAGATTAGATAAAAAGGGTCTGATTCCCATGAAAATTGATTACAATTCTTTGGTTCGGCATTTTTGTCTGCACGGTAGAATAAAGAAAGCAGTTGAACTGCTGAATGTGATGCTTAAAAAGGGCAACGTTCCGAGTGACATAAGTTACAATTCAATCATTCTCAGATTTTGCCATTGCAAAACATTTGACCAAGCACTTGATTTTTTTGTTGAAATGTTGCATAAGAACATTCTGCCAAGTGAAGAGTCTCGTTATGCTCTAGTGAATGGTCTTTGTGAGAATGGGAGGACTGATGATGCACGGAATATATTAAGAAATATGCTTCAATTCAGTCTTCCTCCAACTTACAACATGTATAACTGTGTTCTTAATAGTTTCCGTCTCAGTAACAACCTAGACAAAGCATCAGAGCTTCTGAATGAAATGCAATTGGCTGGACACTCTCCTAATTTTGAGACTCATTGGTCCATTATAAGAAATTTGGATATAGAAAGTAACGATGATAATGTTAAGAATATTTTATCTGGTATACTTTCTGGGAGTCGACTTCCTGTATGGAATTCCAAGAGAAAAGGTGCTTGATATTCTAGACTCTTTCATCCAATTCTAGAATATCTGTGCATCCAAGGTGCAAGGTTTCTGGACTTCCAAACTTTGAAACAGGATACATAATTGATGTTACACTACAAGAAAGTGTAGGAATCTTCTTCCATAAATCCACTCCATTCATGTGTGGATGCCAAAATCCATATCATGAATAGGATAAACCCATAGTGCTGTTTGGTGGCCGTTCTACTTATCAGCACAGAACATATAATCTTCCTTAGGTATTGATTGTTTATTTTTATTTTCATTTTAGTATATGATGCAATCTTTTTAAGTTGGCCAACTATTCATCCACCATCGACGCTCCTGTTGGTAACATAAAAAGGTTTCTCAGGGAATTACACATGCAAACTATTTGTTTCTGCTTGTCCTTTGTTTATCCTTTTATTTCATTTATCGCTACTTGGCTGGAAATCTGATTTACTTCATGAATGACTGTTTTTTTTCCCCTTGTAGTGAATTAGGTTGGGTTAGAGAGATGAAACTGTAGCAACTAATTATGGTTATATATGTAAACTCACCCTTCGATCCACCCGAAGAACCAAAAGTGCAAAATCGATTTTGAAATTCACACCCATTGTCATCTCTAGGTTAAAGAAGACAACCAGAAGTGAGTTTGCCTTCTTTGTACTCGATCATTTCATCGAGCTGATAAGGTTTGTTGACATTTGACAAGCATCTCTGGCTTCTCATATGTTATTCTGGAATGTCTCATTTCATTTATTACCTTTCTCCAGGCCAAAAAAAATATATATATATCCAATTTTGTTAATGATTAATACCGGTTCCAACAGAGAACATCCATGGAGTCCATTGCCTGTGGTATAAGAAAAGGTGATCTCCTACACCTCTACTTATTTCACACACCGTCTAATTTCTCCTTTGATTTGATAGTGTAAAATTACATGTTACAGAATTGTCTTATTTTGCACACATTCAAATGAGTTTCTATTGAAGATCCCCTGTTACCGTCGATCTTGTGAGTGATGCTTTCACCGTATGAGAACAATTTCAGGAGAATCTAGACTTCAGTGCTTGTGAACCCATGTAGGAGGGCAACGATGTCGGTTGAGGTGGAGGCATTGGCGGGGGCAAGCGCAACTAGAAACATGAGGGCGAAGGTAGTGACTATGGAGGTAGAGGTGGACTGAGTTGACAGACACGATGACCATGAAGGTAACAGAGACAGGTTAGCGATGGAAGTGGGATGTTTGTGTAAGCAACTCTGTCATCCTGAGTACCAATTCTGCTACACTGTGGGGACAATATTCACCTCATACAAGGAGCTTTCATTTGTCGCTGACTACTATTTTTCATTAAGCGGAGAGATTGCTAAAGTTATTTCTAAAGAATGAGCTGCCGTAATTCCAGTTCTCTTAGGTCTTGAGCTATGGACTATGGTTGTCTTGAAAAACAAATCTAAAAAGATTGAAAAATATAAAATTGTCATAAACAATATTTAAAAAAATGATAAATTCAGTTAGCCAGTCAGACTTTATAGAAAATTTTCAACAACTACTAAGGTAAATCGGGAAGTATCCTTGGGAGTGCAGGTCCCTTAGTTACGAATTTCATTTGCAAAAAAAAATCTATGCAAATGTACTGTACTATAGCCCTGGGTATCATAAAAGTTATTTCCATAGACGGTCCACAAAGACTAATGACTTTTTTGTTAAATTAAAAAAAGGTAGGTTGTTTCATTTGTGCAACATGCAGGGCCACCATCCGTGGTCGCACGGGTAAATTCAATTACACATATGGAAGTTGAGAGGAAGGGAATTGTTTTCCAGCGGATTTGAACGAAAAATATTAAAAAAAAAAATCTTAAATGGATTCGTAAATCCGTCAGCCATTAAGTAAACAGAGAATGGAAAGCATTCATCGTTTTTTATAAAGAAGACAAAGGAACCTTGAAATTTTTTTCACAATTTTTATTGCCATCCTTTCAAGTAAATAGTGCCTGAGTAAACAGTGGGCAGAAAATAATAAAGCCAACAGATTCAATGCATCATCTACATACCCACAGACACCAGATAGCAGGGCCATATATAAAAAGTTTCCATTTTAATCTTCATTCTCATCACCTAAGACTACAAAAGGGATCAAAAACTGTAATTTTTGCCTGCCGTAGAGTTCAATAGATCTTCTTCTCTCGAGAAGTTGTGTATTTCTTCAGTAATAGTCACAATGTCCCAGTGCCAAAGGCAGAGACTGCCTTATTTCTCACTGGTGGCCAAAGATCTGTTGGATTTGGAGAAACATTTTGCATTCTATGGAGCATACCACAGCAACCCAGCCAATGCCGTAATCCACAGCCTCGTCGTTTGGCCGATCTTCTACACCTCTCTTATCCTCTTCCATTTCACCGCTCCAATCTTCTTCCTCCCTGCCTGGCTTGGAGGGGAGGTCCTGGCCGTCGACCTTGGGTTTGTCTTTGTGGCGATGATGGGACTTTTCTATGTGTCGATGGACCGGAAAGCTGGATCCCTTGCTGCTGTTCTTTGCATCCTCTGCTGGATTGGTAGCGGCCGCCTCGCGGGCCAGCTTGGCTTTTCTCTTGCCTGGAAGGTATGATGACTTGGCTCTTCAAATATTACTTCTCAATATTTTTGGCACTGCTTATAGAAAGTTTTCATTTTCATATGCTGGCATGCTCGATCGCAACATTCCTCTTCCCTGCGAATAAAACAATAGCCATCTGTCAGATTCAAGAATCAACCTGACGTTTTGAACTTAATAAATATGGAACAGGTTGCTCGACATGAAATACCATAAAACCATAAAGTCAAAGAAAACAAGATCCAAAATGCCAATACCGTTATGCTTTTCACTTGTATAATCTGCATCAGCAAGGTGCTGTGTCATAGAACTTTTACAAGATCATAGATCTTGTTCCTAGCACACGAGTTTATTCATTCACTTTCCCCAAAGCATGCCAATGATAAAGTAGTAACATCAGTTCTAATGAAAGGTAACTAGTTTGTTTTTACTAAAATATTCAAGAGCTTTGTTTCTGCAAAATGATTTGAAACTCATTTTTTTAGCGGACTAACTTGCACAGCAATTTTAAGGGCAAAACCTTCACAATTTCAGAATCTTTTTTGTTTGATATATAAAACAGGTTTAGTACATGTTATTTAATAAAGCATAACCACAAAGATGATATAATGATTTTATTTAAAAGAAAAGCATGTGCAATATAGAAGATTAGGTCTTTGATGCTTTATATGTTGTCATCCTAATGAACAAGATTACATATCCAATTAGAAGCTAATGTATGTCATGTCTGAGTTTTCTAGCTTAACTGAAACCTAATGACCATGGGATTCTCCTCTACAGGTTGTTCTGGCGGCTCAGCTACTTTGCTGGACGGCGCAAATTTTAGGTCACCTACTCTTTGAGGTACTCCCTCGTAACTTATCTCCATCTTGAATTTCTATTTTTTGGAACAAGACAATTGTTGATCAGAAACAGCTGACCTATATTTTTTTTGTCTGGCAGAAAAGAGCTCCAGCTTTCCTTGGCAACCTTGTGGAGACCTTACTGAGAGCTCCATTCTTCGTTTTACTAGAGGTAATTACTGAAATTCTGCATTTTTTTTCACAACTATGTTGCATGGAAACAACTAACACAAGTTTGTAAATCCAGGTTCTGAAAAATATATGTGGATACGAACCGCATCCTAGATTTCATGCTAGTGTCAAAGTAAAAATGGAGGATGTTTGAAGGGATTGATCGATAAACAAGGGGAGAATACCATAATCCCATCTGCTTGCATAATTAGATAAACACAATGTTGATTTGGATTTGTTTTTCCTCTTCATCCTTGCAAATGCTATTTCATTAAGCTTAACACTGACTCACTGAGATATTGCACACCTTAAGTCACCAAATAATGAAGGCATTATATTTTGCTAGAAAAGTAAATAACAATATATCTACTTCGAACACTTATGAAAACAATTGAAACTTGCTGCAAATCCAAGAAATATGCACAACATCTACCTGTACTCTTTCCTATTCATATTTGCTCAGTTGCAAAAAATTTAAAGAAAAATGAGAGCTTACCTCTTGGTTTCTTTAAGAGTGCCATCGTGGTAGATCCCATGATCATCCATATTGCAAGTAAAAAATTGTCAACAATGTTTATGCTCCCAGTACACCAGACAACATCGCAGTCTATTTGCCAATTCGGAAAATTTCAACAAAGGTTTTTTAATCCATAATGACACTTAAAGAAAGTTGCTTGTGGACAGCAAAGACAAGGCTTTCGATTCTTTATATGGAATCTCTCAGACTAAGGGAACCAGCATTCAGAAACATCTCAGTCTGATAGTATAGATCATCCAGGTCAAAGTGAATATCCACTAAGCAGCCACATCGATCCTTAAACCAGGCTTCCTCTTTGGCATGAAATTAAAAATCTCTTTGCCATCAGTATCTAAGAGAGTAGAACCAATCTCCTTGATAACACCTCTATCGTCCATTAACTTTCTCACCTGCTCTGCTCGACGCCACTCTCCTCTCGCAGCATAAACATTGGATAGCAACACATAGTCACCACTAGCATGATTCCTCATCCTCAGCAATTCTTCATTGGCTTTCTCAGCCAACCTGACATTGCCATGAACCCTGCAAGATCCAAGCAGTGCCCTCCATATTACTCGGTTAGGCTCAATTTTCATATGATCTATGAATTCAAATGCTTCTTCCAGTAACCCTGCCCGGCCGAGCAGGTCTACCATGCAACCGTAATGCTTAACATTAGGCTCGATCCCGTACTTATTCCGCATAAGATGGAAGTATCTTTTTCCCTCTTCGACCATCCCGCCATGACTACAAGCAACCAAGACACCCACAAAGGTGATCTCATCCGGTCTCAATTTCATTCCAATCATGTTCTCGAAAAAATTGATTGAATCTCGAAAATGTCCATGCACAGCTAACCCTCCGATGATCGAGTTCCAAGTGGACAGATCCTTTTCCCTCATGCCGACGAATATCTCCATGGCTCTTTCAATGCTCCCGCACTTTGCATACAGGTCTATCAGAGCATTGCTGAGGCGTATTGAAAAGCCGCCTCTGGAACACATTTCCATCAGGGAACCATGTATCCTCCTACCGACATCCAGGACACCAGCATCAGCACACGCAGACAGCAAGCTCAGCATGGTGACCTCGTCAGGCTGCTCTCCAGCAAGGTGCATTTGTTCAAACACCTCCAGTGCTCGCCTGTGCTCGCTGCAGTGCACGTAGCCCGCAATCATCGCATTCCACGACACAACATCCTTCACGGGAACTTGATCGAACACCTGCCGGGCCATAGCCATCTCCCCCTGCTTAGCATACGCAGTGATCATAATATTGCAGGAGATCAAATCCTTGGACGGCGTCTCCTCAAACAACTGCCTTGCAACGCTCAGCTCACCTCTTCTCGCGTATCCTGCAATCATCGCGGACCATGCGACGACATCCTGTCGCGCAGGTCCATCGAAGAGCGCAGACGCTGCCGCCAAGTCGCCGCAACTGGCGTGCATGTTGATCAGGGCGTTCCTGACGAAGGAGTCAGACGCAAGACCGGATTTTGTGATCTTGGCATGAAATTGGGAGCCCAGGAAGCTCTCGGAGAGCTTGGTGCAGGCGCGGAGTAGGAAAGGGAAAGTGATCTTATCGGGCCTCACGCCGGCCCTCTCCATGCGGGAGAAGAGGGATATAGCGGCCGAGGGCGTCCAGTGGGAAGCGCCACGTATGACGGTGTTCCACATGAAGAGGTCCGGGTGGGGGATCTGGTCGAACAACTGGAGGGCGTAGGTCACGGCGCCCGCGACGGACACAGACGACGAGAAGAGCAGCTCGCGGAGGGAGGAGGCGTCTGAGAGGAAGCCGCGGACGACCATGAGGGCGTGCATTTGCTTCAGGGAGCGGAGAGTGCGGCATCGCCGCCATACCGCCGGCTGTCGCCGCTTGTCGCCGGATTTCCGTATCATGACGAGGACGAGCGGGGCGACCGTAATTCCTATTTTGTTAACCCTTGATAACGAAAATAAATAGTAAACGCCGCCCCAATACGCATGCAACTAGTTTGCAATCCCGGATTTTTGCAATTACAAATTTTTTATTTTCACTGACTGGGATTTAAATTCTAAATTTCTAATTAAAATTATTTTTATAGAAAAAAATAAGATATCAACGTAATTTAATTTTAAGCTTCACCAAATTAAGTAAGAGTTAGTTAGTAAAGGGTTCATATTCTTAAGAAAATAATAAAATTTTCCAAATTAATTTGATGGTGGATAGACCTGCTAAGTTAGGTCATTCACCATCGCGGAACTTCTTCGATAGCTCATTCAATACCATATTAATATCACATCAAAAATAAAAATTCTTACATATCTCTCCACTATCAAAACCCTCTCAACAATGAATCCCCTAGTTTTTATTATTTATATTTCTTATCTTTCATTCTTATTTTACTTTATATATAATTAAATTTTTATAAAATTTCTAACTGTTCATTTTCAATGTTCATGCAGCTAAGTTCTTCCCAAATTCGAAAAGATCTCTTTCACTATGAAAGAGAGGTCCCTCCTTAATGTCAGATAATAAATTTTCATTGGTCACATCATCTCATTGAAAAATAGTTAATGCCTAATAGAACTAAGCTATATGTTTAATTAGATGTTATGTGATTACTTAATTTTTATATATTTTAAAAAGATTAATAAGTCTATGTGGTCAATTTATTTATTTATTTTAATAAATTATTTACTAATTGTTTTTTTTAGAAATGATACCCTAAACATCGCACTTGGTGAGCAACTAATTTTTTTATTTAAATATTTTTTTAAATACTTATTACTATAATTTAGTCCCTAAAAGTTAAAGGTACCATCCTAAATGACATACTTGCAAGTAAAAAAAAAAAAAAATGGATATCCACGATCCACCCCGCT
>JBBPFP010000126.1:2149092-2160287 GCA_037974795.1 Kaempferia galanga | reverse complement strand
CTACTTATTTTTGAAAATGATAGAATATGTCAAATAAATCATATTTCCTTCTCATAAGATAAAGCCAAATATATTTACTAAAATTATAGATAAATGAAACATAATATAAAAAACCTTAGTTCGACTAGATAGGTATAGGGCCCCAAATATCAGAATGAACTAATTGAAGTGGAAAACTAGAAACATGATGAGAAGAATAAAAAGGTAACCTATGACTTTTACCTTCCATGCATGTCCTATATGAATGAAATCGACAGGAGGTGAAGGAAGTAGGTAACCCATACTTATTGATGATCAAATGAATAATGCGAAAAGAAGGATGACCAAGTCAAGCATGTCAAGCTGGTTTATTTGTGTGTTCACCAATAAAAACTTTGATTGAAGAACTCTGCAGATAGTAGAGACTATTTTTTATCACCATGAAATAAGATAGTATTTGTCCTATCTCTTTTATAAGATATTGATTGTGATGAAATTCAAACACGACATTGTAATCAAAACTAAATTGACGTGTAGAAAATAAATTTTTGGTAATTGATGGAACATGAAAGATGTTGCACATGTGAAAAGTACATTAGATAAATGAATGTATGTGTTTCCAAGATTAGCAATTTGCAAACCTGAACCATCGCCTACTTGAACTGTATCTGAGTCATAATACAACATTACATCTATAAGGATATTATAATCTGATGTGTTGCTCTAGTATCAATATATCATTCAATAGATGAAAACTCTAGGAGTTTACCACTAGTAGGTATAGACGAGAGGACTTTAGGATAGACTTGGGAAGCAGTTGATTGTCTTGAAGCTACAGGACTACTATCTTTCTTTCTTTCTCCCTCTTTGTTTTCTTTCTTTAGAAGATTTAATTGGTCATATACTCGGAGCAAATGTCAAATTTGTCTTAGAATTGGATATATTTGTATTCAATGTCCTAGATGATTTGACTCAAATTTTATTGGTAGTCCTGTAGCTTCTACTGGAAGAGAAAGAAAAAGAAGGGGAGGAATAAAAGAAAAAAGAGAAAAAAACTGAACAGGCACTATAAAAAAAAATTTTTAGAGATAAAATTTTGTGACAAATTTGTTTATCGTAAATTTGAGACATAAATATAAATTGTTGAAAATTAGTAATGAAATTTGTAATCAAATAGTTTCACTACTAAGTAGCCAAATAATATTTTGTCGTCAAATTTATTGTCAACTAGTAATGAAATTCAATATTCCTTGCAAACTTCGCAACAAATAAAATATTCATTATAAATTTCGAAACGAAAAAACGAAAATAAGATTTATTACAAACTCATGACAAATTAAAACTTCATTGCAAACTCTGTAATGAATTAAAAATTCATCGTAGAAGCTTGCAATATTTATGGAATTGAGCCAAACAAACCTAGGATGAATTATGGATTCGTCGTCAAATATGGGATGCATTCATGGATTCATCGCCAAATCTGGGATCAATCCAGGATTCATCTCAAATTGGGAAAAAAATAAAAATAAATTAGTCCAAAATCATAAAGATAGACTGAAAGATCTCGGATTGATATGAAACCAGTTTCTATATGTTCATCTTATTCTTCTAATTATATAAATATTCTCATACATCATTTTAACCTAATGTATTTTTCCATACCTAAGTAAATTAGATGTAGTTTAATACTAAAAAGAGTTATTTATTGAAGACATATATATGTATGAAATTGGTAAATGGACTTAGAGAGCTAAAAATTATACAAAACCAGTTCTTATGTTATATAATTATCCTCAAACATCAATTTGCACTAATATATTGAGAACATTAATTTTTTAAACATGAATTAGGTCAAATTATAATATATGAGGATATTTATATAATTAGGAAAACAAAACAAATATATAGAAACTTGTTCCATATTATTTCGAGATCTCTAAATCCATATTTAGAATTTCGGATTCATCCTAGATTGGAAAAAAATTTAAAAACAAAAATAAATGGATCCAAAACTCTAAATATGGATCTAGAGATCTCAGAATAATATAGAACTAGTTTCTATGTATTTATCTTGTTCTCCTAGTTATATAAATGACTTATACATTATTTTGATCTAATATATTTTTTCATATCTAAGTGAATTAGATGTAGTTTAATACTAAATAGTTATTGATTGAACATATATATATATGAGTGTGTGTCCAAAACCGGATCTAGAGAGCTTAGAATTACACACACAAAACTAGTTCATATGTGTTCGTCTCATTCTCTTAATTATATAATTACCCTCAAACCTCAATATATTAGGTTAAAATGATGTATGATGAAATTTATATAATCAGCATAATAAGACGAACATATAAGAACTAGTTTCATATCATTCTAAGATGTTTAAGTCCGTCAGTCAATTTTACCTGAAACTAGCTAATGGATTTTTTGAACATAGAAGAAATCGATTCGATTGGAAAAAAAAAGCAATCGATTTTCAATAGTTGACTGATTTGTTTTTTCAAGTAAAATCGACCTTAGGATGAGGGTGAAATAGAAAGTGGGTATATTATTTAATAATTTTAAAATGAAGATACATGATTTAGATATTTTAGAACCTTATTTCTTAGGTTCGGTAACAAGCTGTGTAAAATTTCCACGACTGAACCGGTTGTAGACCAAGCCGAACCGAACCCAATCTGTTCAGTTGCTAGGTGAAGCTGAGAAGTTGAGTTAGGGTTTTGGTACCATCGTCCAGTTCGCTGCGAGCTCTCCCTTTCCCTTCTCTCGCGCGTTGGGTCTCCGGAGCTGTTGTAGTCGTTCACTCGCGTCGCTGCGCGGAGCTTCCTCTGCCTTCGCGCTGCCTCCGACCTCCAGAGCCGCTTGTCGTCGCCGCCCACACTTACGCCGCTGGAAGACTCCGTCGGAAGGCTGCTTGTTGTCGTATTCTGCTTCTCGGAGAATTAGAAACAGCGAGTCCTTTCCCTTAGTGTGAAAACGTCCGTATCGGCGAGAACGTGTGATCCTTTTGTGTTAAAAGTGTGAAGTTCTTCCATGTAGCATTGCTGTAACAGGATATTTATGACCTCTCTTTATCTTGAACAGCCTTGGGTGATCGAATCGACCACAAAAGCAAGGGAACATTTTTCGTCCACGTTCAGCGTCCTTTTCCTTGTTAATTTCGGCGAATCCCATCGGAGGTAGGTTCTCTTTCTCGTTGAATCTGAAGGATTCGCAAGGAAGGGTAGTCAACACTTGATAAACAAAACTTTGCTGAGAAATCCTGATGTTACCTTATTTGCTTGTAATTTTCTGAATTACCAACATTGGCTGCTTGTTGACAATACACATCATGATTTAGCTTTCTAAGCTGCTATTCATGTTAGTTAATTGTGGTGTATTGTTTGTCAGTTGTAGGTTGTCATTCTCTATTGTGGCAAAAAAAGGTTGAATTGTATGTAATATCATTGATCCTGCTTGAGGCCGCCGGTGAACGAACTACCAGTGAGTGACGTTGATGTTGATTTTGTGGTCGATCACCAAGGAACTGCAAGGACGGGTGAGATGATTGGTCAATGTCTGGACAAAAGAAAATAAGAAGAGAGGGTTAGAATGACAGCTGGGTGGTTCCCCAGTGCATCCACTTCGACACTCAAATAAGTTTCCGGCACGGGAGAAAGAAGAAGTAGAAGAGTGGTTTAAGGTTTCTAAAAATCTAGGTGTGTGTGCACGTACATACGCCTGCGAAAGCAGGCAACCGTTTATAGAGTTGTAGTTACGCCTTCACATCCTCAATGTGTTCTGAGATTTCCACTTGCGTTACCCACCTTTCTGGGAATAAATGTCTTATATTTCTACATTCTACGAAGAAAACGGCTACGCTGCCCATGTCTTTCTGAGAAATGGCTTGATGCCTCGCCGATATAGTCAGAAATGATACGGATACGGAGATTGGACAGAGCTAGGACTGACATGGAGCCGAGACGGCATGGAACTGGGACCAACGCAGAGTTGAGGACAATTGGGAGTGAGGGACGGCATGGAGCCGGGGCCATTTGGAGTTAGGGACAGCATGGAACCAGCGAGCTACATTTTGTAGAATTTGACCTCCACCTCAGCAAGACTATTGGCTTCTCCTTAATCACGTGGCACCCTCTGATTATCTCCCGTATCAATCACAGTTTTATTTTTGTAGTTACTTGATGTAGAATAGGTGTTTACCTTACACTAGGACATGAACCTCGGGCATTTCATAACAATCTGATGACTTTCATCTGGATACTAACAGTTGTTCTAAAAGGCATTCTAGGCGGTTGTCTAGACATTTTTGACAAGGGGCCGCTTTGCCTTGGCAATCACTTTGTGGTTCTGTCATTTATTTTAATAATTAAAGTTGGATTTTCTTTACAATTTCTTTAATAGCTTGGTAGTTTCTTATTATGAAAATTTTAAAAATATTCTGTTTGAAATCTTGGCATGTGTAAAGGAGATGTAGCATGAACATCGGTGAGAATAACTCTATAACCTCAAGCCATAATTTGCTTTCTCTTGCATGAGCATTGCTATTGCGCAGATGCAATTTTATTTTCCTTCTCTTGAATTATCACCATATTTAATTAAAAAATGTATGATATTTCAAAATCAAATTTTACTTGCTTCTTGTTGGAATTTTCATTTTTTTTTACAGTTTTTTTTCTCATTATTTCCATTACTGGTATTGTTAGTATAAGCTAATATTCTTTGGTCATGATGTACTTCTCTAATTTAGCTAAGAAGATTGGACATACAAACACATCGACTTGGCAAGTACTGAATCATACATATTATGTGACAATTAAGGACATATTTGGTGCTAACATACGTGCAACTTAATAATATTACAATGAGATATTTGTTAGTGGTTTACTTGTATTTTATGCAACTGTTAGGTTTACAGTAGTTTCCTTAAATATAGGTCCAATATGATGCTTAGCTTTTAACAAATTTGATTTTTCATGTAGTCTTTTTTTTTTTTGTTCAACAGATTTGGCTCAATATGGCTTCTAAAGAATTAGACACAAGTTTTTCAGAGCTACTTGTAACAGAGGGTTCTGATTCTGTTGGGAAAACTAACAAATTGGAGGATCAAGGATCAAATGATGATGTTCAAATAACTTGTTTTACAGAAGATCTGCATGATGTGACATTCCATTTCCAGATTATAAAGCTAACAAAGCAGGTTATTAACATCTGCCTGATATCTTAAAATTATAATGGTCTTGTCATATTCTATTTTTCTCAAATGTTTATGCTACTTCTAATTCTTATTGCTTTGGACCCCAACTATTATTGTATTGTTATTACTTGCTATTTCTATTTAGCTTACTTTAATACATTGACTGTGTCTCCATTAAAATGTCATTGTAACTTGACTTCATGCACGTTACTGAATGCAAATTTTCTGTCAAGTATAAGGGAATGTAATCTTCCTCATGTTTGTCACTCTTTTTTCTGGAATGCTAAATGAGTTGGTAATTCCTCTGTTATTATATTAAGTTCCGATTATTGCAGGTTCTTGAGAGGATAAACACTTATTATCCTTAATCCTTACCATCCCTTATACTGAACATCCTTAAATGCTTCAATGTTATAAACTGCTATCAAAATAAAACACATTCCTAAAGGTTAACATTTTTCTTAGCATACAATTTTAAACAAAAATTATCCGTAGCCAATTTTAAACAAAAATTATCCACACTCAATTTTAAACAAAATCCAAATTCTTAAAATCGACAAAAGAAGGGAATATTTTCATTCTTAGCATGGGCTCTACCTCAATGCTCCAGGTTTTAGTTGCCTGCAACTAGAAACATCTTCATATTTTCAGCTAGTGAACAATATAACTATACAAAACTGTGATCTTATTAATGCTTTTAAATATTCAATCCTCTGATATGTAGAGAACACTAGGTTCATTTTCATACTGAGCAGATTTAATTAGCAAAGCTTTTGTTACTAATATGGATATGTGATTGGCACTTAACATGTAGGTGTAACTAGACCTATTTTTATTTGGATGGATATAGTGTTTAGATTGTTCTTGCTTTTCCTCTTGCTCTCAACGGTTACGACACATTCTCATTTCTTGGAATTGTTATACTGCATATCGTGGGCATTCTCTAGTCCACTATTTCACTATTATTGTTTATTCTGATCATAACACTGTTTGCGCTTTTTCTGACCTCTGTAACATCTTTGTAACTGTTCAGATATATGTATGGATTGGATGTAACACTGCTAAGTTTGGCCATTTGTACGCTGCAGCAATAACTAGACCGGTATTGAAAACCAAATCTTTGGTCCTCTACAAGTAAAAAAATTATCGTCTTTCAGTATGATTCTTAATCTTCCACAATAATTTCTCCAGAATAAAACAGTAGCTGTTACTCCAGTTCTAGGAGGCACTTCGGACAACACTGGGTCTGGCATTGCTCGCCGATTAGGTACGATGGCATCCCTATGATAAAAATCTTTTCTCAATTTTTTTCAACTGAGTCTTTGGTTTGCTCTTGTTTTCAGTGTTAAAGACTGGCCTCAATATCATAGTGGCATGCAACATTCCAAAAGACAGTCCCACGCTTGAGGTATATAAATGCTCGCTGTATCTCATATGATGATAACTTCAGCAGCAAAATTTTTGGATGAATATTCTTGTCATATATTTTTACGAGAGTTCAGCTTCATGGCAGCTTTACTTATCATATGTGTCGGGATTTTGATTCCAGGTGACCGCAGAGAGAAAATTGTTTGAGAAGCTAAAAAGCTTGGGTTATATTAAACCCAAGCCTGAAGAGTTGCCTGTTAGCTCAGCACATAATTGATCATTTGAGCAACGATACATGAGAACGTCTTGATTTATGCAAGACAGAATTATCTTCATACCTGAATGTAATTCGATGCTACGGACAGGATCATCAAATTGCCTTCTTTCAATCTACACTATTCAAGAGGAAGGCAATATCCTGCACGGCACTTTCCTATATGAAAGGGTGATGCTTCACAAGAAAAACATGGTAATAGAACAATCAATTCTTCTGATTTTGTTATCTGTGTCAAAGATCTTCTGGTTTGTTACCCATAAATGCCTGTATATGAGCGTTAATTTCACCCCCTAATAGTTAAAACCATGAAAATGATTTAGCTTCTGCTTTCGATTCATTTGTATTCTTGCTAATTGAGAAAGTTTATGATATATGGTGGCCCGATTTGGTGGTCCAGAAATTCGGTTGAGATTTGTCTTTGTTTGGAGAGGAAGAACATTGATTTGAATGTTGGAACTATTCAAAAACTGTGTGTGTTTACAGGTAGAGCACGGTGATACTTCGAAAGGGTTACCTTCTTTAGGAGAGCTCTCGTGTTGGGTGATGTCGAGTGCTGTGTTTTTATTACAAGGCAGTGCGAACTTTTAATAAAGGTTTTGTTTCATTGCCCCATTTGTTATAGGTTGTGAGGTACCACACCGTGCCCCACATGCAGTAGGTGCTCATTTTTCTTGGCATGCATGTGATGTAGATGAGATCATTCCTTGTAGTTTGGGGAGTGTTTGGGAGAGTAGCTACATGGTGTCGAAGGAGTTTTTGGCGAATCGAGCTATAAAATGGACTTTGTTATATTCGGCAATAGCTTCATGAAGATCCTATGCGAGTCAGTTACATAATTCTTGGTACCATCTCATTAGGTTTCGTCTGTCTTTCTAACTGTACAAGGAAGAACAGTCTTGTGACCTTGGCTGAGTAAGGTAAAAAGATGGGCAGCCTAAGAAGATCTGAAAGTAGCCAGGATTACACCACTGACCTAGCTCCTCAAAGTAGTTTCTTTATGGCCACTTAAAACTTTTCTAGGTCAAAAAAGACCGCCTTCTTATTTTAGTTTTCTGCATCTCCTTCCGTCCGTCCGTCCTTATCCAAGTATTCATGTTGTGACCTGTTAACTGTAAAAGGAAGGGAGAATAGTGGCCGTATAAGAACTGTGTTTGCCAAGCAAGGTAAAAAGGCGAGCATCTACGGTTCAACTGTTAATTTCTTTACAAGTGAGGTCCAGTGTACTTGAGTAATAAAATAATTTTAAAAAATCATGAAAAAGAAGGGCACATAGAAAGGTGAAAGCGTGTGTTGACGGATACTCCGAAGTAAACAACGATATAAGACTTTTGTCGGTCACGTTGTGTATGATTGAAGAAGCATATGCAATAGCAACAGCAGTAGATGATAAGAGAAAAAGTTGATGTTACTCTCCACTCAAGGAAACAAAGCCAACTGGCTCTGCGCGAGGAGATCCTTTGCGCGATTATGTGCGATCAAGATTAAATCTCAGTCGGGTTAGGTCAGGTCGGGTCCTTCTCTCCCTTCCTAAAACCACACATGAGTCACGAGTCTTCTGAGTGGCAATGGTGGCAAATGAACTTTTGAGTCAGAAGTTGATCTTCAGCTTCGCTTTTCTCACATCATTTAGATTTTTGTCACTTTTTAACTTGTGATAGTGAATGAATGAGTGCCCAACTTGGCCATCAATGGAGTGGCTTGTTTTATGGCTTATCTGACTTGGTGTGTGCTTTTTGTGTTTAGAGTTGACGATGACGATGACTGTGTTCTATCCTAATCATAATTGTATTGACAAGAAAACTTTTTTTTTTCCGTGCACATCAAACAAAGATGAATATATACAATTTACTAGAGAACAAATAGGTACGAAGGGGATTTTACAACCCTTTGCTATTTGTGCACTTTTCATAGCACTAAGACTGATTCAATATCACATTTTTCACAATGGAATTCAACTTTTATTTGAACTTAAAATAAGTATTTATCCTTAATGACACCATTAATTACCTAATTAATTGATTTTATATATATATACACACACCTCGAGCTTTTGGAGCGGCATCTGCCTAAATCATATAATGCAAACCAATCCAACAGTAGCAATTCCTTGCTTGGATTCCATGAACAACTGTTCCTTGTTCATCTCAAATTGAAACTTTATGTTCTTCTCCTTGTAGTATATATTCTCTCTCTCCACTTGAAACAAAACAAATACAAAATGATTTAGCCAACTATTTTGTTTCTCGACCCTAAAATATTTCTTATATTTGTTATATTAAAGTGTGTGGGTTCTCTATTCCCCAAGCTTTTCGTGTTCCATTTAGATCTAAATCCACTTTCAAGAAAATGCATGGTCGAGAAGTGAGAAGAATATTTGATCTAATAAGAATGTTTACTCGTTCCAGACGACCCTTGTCTATTGCCCCTTTGTGTATTGATGGGACACGTTTCTCGATTGAGGAGCAAATACTTAGTCTAAAATTTAGGGTTTAGAATTTGGAGAATCAGTCTAGTTACAACTAGCTTGAGTTATTGATCAATAAAGTTGTAAAAGACAGAGGAGGGAGAAGAAAAAAAATCATCATATTATGCACAAAACTTCATCACTTGAGCATACTATTCGGGTCACTTTCCCGTCTTCCTTCCAGTCTCTCCGCCTTTTTTTTCCATCCAAATAAATCAAACACAAAGGATCTTGACACGAGCTCAACATCTTCGGTTTGTCCTATTACTCGTCTCATTCGCAAACAAGAGCCTTGGTTCTTATTCTTGGCAGATGTGAAAGTCATGCGAGTTAAAGATGCCTTGTTCCACCGCCCTCAAACACATGATTAGATTACGACAATTGAAGTTCCATTTGGAATTAGCCATCCTCCGACCCATCACGACAACTATTAAATAAACACCTCAACAGTAGCCAAAATTACTCTTCTAACACTCCACTAATCGCAACTTAAACACAATTATAAGATGTATCAAGTCATTCTCCACCTTGGAGGATATTCAATCTCTATAAAGAACTTGAGTATTTGGGTAAAAAAACCCCCCATGATTTAGACCTTGACTTTGTACCATTTGTTCAGACCAAAAAAATTTATATATTTCATATTGTCTAAAGTTTCATGATTTTATTTTTGGGCTCTTCTAAAAAAGTCTCAAACTAATAAAAATATATTCATCCTTTTAAATACATGATTTTTTTCTATATCTTTACAATGTGGGACTTTGATTATATTCCCAACAATCCTCCCCTCAAATGAAGGACTACCATTGGAAAAATATGAAAAAGATCATGAGAGTTTAAAAGATAAAGATATCTCTATTGGTTGAGGTCTTTTGGATAGAGCACTATGAGGGTTTAAAACCAATATTATATCATTATAAAGATATGTAAATTTTTTTTTTAGCCCCAACAAGGGGTATCAAAGTCATGGTCCAGATTGGATGCATGTGGGGTAGCCCTAGGCTGGTCAAGAGTGACTTAATACTTATGGGAAGGCTCAGATCATGACAGTAATAGTGACCCTTCGTTTGAGAGGAGGATGTTTGAGAATACAATCAAAGTTTCATATTGGAAAGATATGGAAGATATCATGAATTTAAAATGATGAAGATATCTTTATTGGTATAAGATTTTTTAGGTAGAACTCAAAAATAAAATTATAAGGGCGGGTTTAGACTTGAAGTGGACAATATCATATTATTGTAAAGATATATAAATTTTTTTTTGGACACAACAGTAAAAATAATAGTTTTGTGGGCATTAATTCAAAGGTATCAAGAACATTTTACTAATAATTAACATGGTCAAAGTATAAAATGATTTGTCTTCTACAAAAGAAGAAACAAGTCCAATGAGAATAATTTTAGATAACGATTCTCTAAAATAATTTAGAGAAGAATTTAAACTGTTTAAAAAAAGGAATTGAAAGCTCTATATTTGTTTTTATTTTCTTGGATATGATCAAGTGTAGCATGAGTTGGAATATATTGAACACTTTTTGACTGATTAAATTCTTAAATTTGTAACTAATATTTTTATTGATATTCTGTTTACTTGGAAGTGCAGACGGAAGGAGAGAAATAAATAAACATCAGAAGTGGAAAGGAAAAAGATTTGCGGTAGGGAGGAAGAGATTCGCAGTGAGAAAGGAAAAAGATTTGCGGTAGGAAAGAGAAATTTACCGGTTTTTGAGCTTCTAGTTTGGCCCATCACGAGCTCTTTGTAAGGTCTCATAAAAAGTTCTTGGCATACGGTGAGGGTGAGTAAAAGTTTAATTAAATTGAAATAATTAACCGAAGTAATTTCAAAATCAGTTTGATTTATTTAAAAGTTACTTTTAAAAAATTGATTATTTTCGTTTCAAT